>JBBUKS010000029.1:6042235-6065992 GCA_038050645.1 Hedychium gardnerianum
AGAGAGTTAATTGGATTAAGCTAATATTTAGCAATTAATGCTAATTAATTCAATATTACTAATTAAATACAGTTTAAACTAGCAGGACTACGTCTGGCAGGGAGCCGCGTCGCACGCCGTTGCGCACGCCGCGGCGGCAGTTGGGGCACGACCCCTTCGACGCCAGCCACCGCTCGACGCACTGCCCGTGGAAGCCGTGGTTGCACGACGGCAGCACCCGCAGGACGTCTCCCTCCGCGAACTCCGTCAGGCAGATGGAGCACCGCTTCGCCGACCAGGCCAGCTTCGTCGTCGCCGCCGAGAAGAGAAGCAAAGGCACCTGCATTGCTGCCATCGCGGCAGCCACTTTCTCCGGGGTAAGCTCCTCCTCGCGGTGGTTGCGGAGGTTGCGGTGGTGCCTGACGAAGAAGCCGACTGCGATGACGAAGTATACGGCGACGTAGATGAGGGCAGAGATCAAGACCACGGTGGAGGCGAAGTTGGTGGGGGCGGTGGGGGCGGGTGCCGGCGGTGGCGGGCAGGGTAAGAGACGGCGGGCAGCGCTGGAAAGCGACATCACTGAAACCGAGGCTTCTTCCTCAAATGAATTGTTTGGGATCGATTAATTGGGATTATGTAGTTGCATTTATTGTTAAATGGAGGAGATTAAATCGCGTGTTAGTCATAATTTCATTAGAAAATGTTATTACCGAATTAACGGCCTCCTAAATAATAATATAAAATTATATCTATTGTAATATTTAATAATTTTTTATTATATTTTTAAAAAGCTTAAGAAAATATAGGAATTATTTTTTTAAAAGGGCTCAACTAACAAAACAAAATAACGAAACAAGTAACATTGAACTCAGACGATCGTTTTAATTTTGTGAATTTTTTTTATTAATTATTAAAAAAAATAAGAAATATTCATGATAAATAACTCCAACAGTCATAGGATGTTGAAAATTAAATCATATTACCATCATAAAATTTGAGGATGAAATCTTGATTAGTAATTAGGTTTCTGTCCTCCCTTATATACTAGTCATTATTCGAGTTAACTAGACTAACCCTCGTGATTTACCTCCTTCGTGTTGATTCTAGGACGGATTGGAGGGGTACTGGGGCGAGCGTTTCGCCTTTTTGCCATTATGAAAATCAAATTATAGTCCTCACGGAATGAGCTAATGGCTAGTGCATGAGATGTTATCATCATAAGGCCTGGGGGTCAAATTTTGGCTAGTAGTCAGGTTCCTGCCCTCCCTTATGTATTAGTAACTGTTCGGGTTAGCTAGACTAGCCCCCGTGATTTACTTCCTCCGTATTGGTCCTGGGACGGGCTGACGGAGGCGCTGGGGCGAGCATTTCGTCTTTTTTTGCCATCATGAAAATCAAATCATAATTCTCGTGAGATGGACTGATGATTAATACATGGGGTATTGTTATCATAAGGTCTGAGAGTCAAGTTCTTACTAATAGTCAGGTTCCTATCTTCTTTCATATATTGATCATTATTCGGACTAACTAGATTAATTTTTATGATTTATATCTTTTATGTTAATTTTAGACGAATTGACTAGAACATTCTACGTTTCAATTTTTTTTACCACCATGAAAATCAAATCATAAATTTCTTATAATAATTTGACGTTATTCAATTACACCAGCTCAGAACAAAAAAGGTCAACTAACGATTTAAGAGTTGATAATTTTTAACATTTTCTACCTAGTTTATTTTGTTTAAATTACTATCTAATTTTTTTTAATTGAATAACAAGAAAAGAAAATTGTAAATATGTTTTGACATTAATCAAGGGGTGTTTTAAAAATCTAATAAACCTTAAGGGGGTGTTTAATTGATTTTGCTTTGGAGGGATTAATAAAGATGATGGTTATATATTTCAATTGTCAAAAATAATATATATGAAAAATGTTTATGAATAATTTGGTGTTCTTTTCAAATCTAGTATTTATAATATATTAAAAATAAAAAATAGTATATTTTCTATAAATAGATAAAATTTGCGGTGGCCATTTGGGAGTTTGAAAAAAAACATATTAAATAATTTTAAGAGTTTACAAAAATACCCTTAAAATTATTTAATATCTTTTTATTTTATTATCAAAATTATACCTGTTGAAATATTTAATTTTTATTTTTTGAAAGTGTAAAAAATATTTAATAGCCTAAAGTTTTTATTTTTTTTTTTGAAAAAGTCAATTTATTTAGCTTTATTAGTAAAATATTTTTAAGAGATTTAAGATCTCGTGTATTAAAAAAAATATAATAAAATTTTTTACCACTAGGGAAGCATTAATAGAAATTTATTTAAATACACTGGAGAGAAAATATATTAATAGAAATTTATTTAAATACACTGAAGAGAAAATAATTTATAATATATCATAGTTAAATTTTAAATTTTTAATTATTAACCTAATTATTATCCGAGATAAAATATCGTGTATTAAGATCAACTAGTTGAGCGTTAATAAATTTTTAATAATACCCATTTTACGTGTTTAAATTACTATCTTAATTATTTATTTTTTAATTGAATAAAAATGAATAAATAATTATTATTTCTAAAAATCTATTAAATCTTGAGGTCTTGCTTTTTGTTAGTTATTGTTTTAGAGGGATTAATAAAAATAATGCTCATGTACATGTTCATAATGCTTCCTTAAATTGATGGTTCCTGAATAATTATTTTTTTCTAAAAAGAAAAACCATGCAAGGCCTCAAAGATGTTAGCCAAAATCAAAGATTTTTGCAAAACAAAAAAATTAAAAAACAATAAAATACTAACACAATTTTTTTTTTGAATTTTCATAGCAAGTAAACCAAACTTTGTAGCATTACCAAAAAAACAGATTGAACCAAGCAGCAGCTTAATTCACAGCAAAAATTAAAATGGTGACTAACCAAGAATCGATAGTAGATAGGTTTTCCATTTCACCGAGAGTAGATTAGCAGTAAGCATATAAAAAGAGTTGTCATAGCATTCATAGGTTTCTCAGAGAAATCCTCCAAGACCTTTAAAAGTCATTCTGCCCTGCAGATCCACCACCATATCCAGAATTGCCACCGTAACCACCACCACCACGGTAGCCGCCGCCGCCGCCGTAACCACCACCTCCGCCACCGTAACCACCACCACCTCCGCCGAAATCACCTCGTGGTCCAGCCGGCCTTTCATTAGCATAGCTAACGCGAACACTTCGGCCTTGCAACTCCTGATCATTAAAGCTAAAATGTCAACACTTGTATCCATTTTGTTTTGGGGAGAAATTAAACATCACCAGTCTTTTGTAACCAATGTCATGAAAGAAAGGGTTCATACCTGCCCATCCATGCCAGCCACTGCTTCGCTTGCTGATTGATCGCTCTCAAAGCTGACAAACCCAAAGCCTCTCGACCTTCCCGTGTCTCTATCAGTAATAACTCTTGCTGCATAAATAATAAGGTTAGTTCCCAGAGTTAATCACACGTCTACTTGGTGTAAAAGCTTATGATTTTTCAGCTGTGAGCAATCATGCATTACAAAGGCAGTCGCATGACATGAAAGAAAGACATACTCGACTTACAAGTTCATATGTAGTTTAGCTACTAACCTTCAATCACATTTCCAAAACTGGTAAATGCTTCCTTGAGTGTTTGGTCATCAGTACCCCAAGAGAGACCTGACAGCAACAGGTAAGGATAAAAACTATACAAGGCATCATACAAAAGATGTTCTAAAACATATTTACTCACTATCAAGTAAATCATGTAAAAAAAAGGAAATCATACCTCTGACTAAAAGTTTTTTTGACATATAGATGTGCTAGAATGTATTATTTACTTATAAATAAATCATCGTGGAAGAATAAAAAAGAAATAATACCTCCAACAAAAAGTTTTGTAGACATATAGCGAAAAGAGTTAAGCATCTGGAAAGCCTCATTTGATCTGCCTATTATGCTATCTTTAAGAACTCCCTGCCCGACTAAGCCACAAAGTTTTCTGCAAAATGCCATCTTCCCCTTCTCTTGTTCTGTTGAAGATGGATTATTAAAATAGTGCCAATTTAATAAATCTGTAACAGTAAGGAAACTCTAGTATAGAACTTCTTTGTTTTGCACTGCTCTTTGTAATCTACTATCAGCTTAAGTTTGGCTTTAACATTCTTAATCTCAAGGGATTCTCATACTGCAAATTAACTGAAACCAAATGCGACTTTAAATCTGTAACCTATGTGCTTCTGGATTTAGCATAGAACATGCATATACAATGATAAGGAAAATGTAAACCAGTAAATGAGACACGTTGGAAAAACACTCAAAATATCCAAACTCAAAAACAATAAAAAGTTCAACCTAATAATAGAACTGGGCAATCAAAATCATCCCTAACTCACACATTATAAGCATACACCATGCATTAAGAAATTACTTACAAGAATAATGATAGACCAGGAAAAGCCTCAATATTTTAATAATAAAAATTGACCTTTGTTTGAATTATAAGAGACATAATCCACAGTACTTCTTAATGATCTTACAAAATTACTTACAAGTCCTTAATTTGATGGAATCAAATCAACATTTTTCATGAATGAATCAATGCAGGACAAACATAATTAAAAATAGAAAATGAATCTCAACCATACCATAAAATGAAATCAATTTAGTGGTTCTTGATGGCAAATCATCACAAGAATACAATCATGACATGCTGTTACAACTTCATCTTGCAGAAGCATTTCTTAAAAATAAATAATAACACAAAAAAAAAACAAGGTTTACAGATTTATTTTAAAAATCAAGGAAACAATTACAAATAGGCCATAATTCAGGTTATAAACTTTCAACCCGAGTAATCAAAATAAAAAAAGCCTTTTTAAATAGCCAAGTGTACTATTCTCTAGTAAGGCCAGAGTAATCAATACGGACACAGGTCATCATTTTTAGTTTCTACAAAAAGTTTCTTGTAGCAAGCAAGGATATGCACAATACTAGAACCGAACAGTTTGGAACAAAACTAGCTTTTGCAACCAAAGACATTTTAATGAATGCATTTCGGTAAATACTGGAAACAATCATTTTAGAAAATCAGTCTCTGCAACCATAAATATTTCAACCAATGCATTTGGGGAAATACTGGAAAAAATTTAAGAAAACTATCCATGGCAACAAAAAATTTCTTAACTACTGCGTTTGGACAGTGGATGAGGCAGTGCCTTTGTTGAGGGCCTCAAAAAGCAAGATTTGCAACTAATACACTTTTTCAAATATGATACAATAGTCAGAATCATTTGTTTTTTCAAAGACAATAAAGCACATCTCATTCAATTGTTGAATCCACCATCTGACTGCCTATTAAATTATTGCAACACCCTGGACTGAGGGTCACGCAACCAGCTCTGGTTTCACCACCGGATCTGGTATAATATATGACAAAATCTATCCAACCGGAAAGTCAAATAATCAACTTCAACCATCCACAAAGAGATCAAACAAAAAAACACTTGATACAATATCAACGATCTTCATATTTAGTATACAAAACATAGGTCATGCAAACATTTGCCTGCTCGAAATAGAAATAGCAAAACGTCATCTTTATAGAGAAGTGAAAGAGGAAAATAGATAGCGTCTACGCCGTGCTTACGAGAAAACACAGATTCAAGTCCGAACATCAGATACTGCTTACGAAAAACGCCGAACAGAAACACGGCCAGAAAAAACGAAGAAACTTATCAATTCTAATAACCATAAACGTTGAAAAAAGAGAAAATTGACCAGAGACTATCAAAGGTGGGTAAAGAACGAACCTTGCAGATGCCTCTACCGGATCGAGCGAGAGCTATGAGAGAAGGGTTTTGGGAAAGATATTAATAGAGAAGCGGAGGCCGCTAGGGTTTAACCTTGTCTTCGTCGGGATCTTTATACCTAGGTTTTGAGCGCCGCCAAGTCTTTACGAAAATATCTCAGGTTCTTTTCATTTTTACTCTTTATAGTTTCATTTTACCAAATTAATCCCTCAAAATTTTATTTTGTACAGCTGAGTCCAACGAATTATATCATCACTAATCCATTACAAACCGATGACGTACATATTCAAAAAAAAATCAAATTTAAAAGTTGAATAGGTAAATATTTTGGCATACAATTTTAGATTAAAAAAATATAATTTATTGTAAAGAAGTATTAGATTATTTATTCTTTTATATCGTCTACTTGCATGAAATAAGAGAATATAAAAAAATGATTAATTTTTCTTATTATCTATTCAAATAAAGTAAATGAAAGAGATTTTTTTTTTCTTTTCGTTACTTAAATTATTTTATTTGTTCTATATTTCCTTCGTACATGCTATAATTATAATACACTAAATTTGTCCCTGAACTAAATATAGTGATATAGTATCTAAATTATTATTTAAATATTTATAATTTAATTTTCAACTTATAATATATTTATAAAAAATTATCTTCTAAATAAGACATGTAATCAAAAATGTTGAGTTGCCCACACTAACGTTTTATTTATTTTGGCGATCAATAAAAAAATTTCATAAAATCAAATTAATCACTTCAAGTTCACTTATTATCTAAATTATTATTTTTTTATAATACACAAAACTTTATTTTTATCACTTCCTCTCCTCTTATTTGATACTAGCATTTATCTTAGTATATCTTAATATTTTCATCTATTCAACTCTCCTCTTCTATCACACATATATCTTCTCTTCAACTCTTCTCTTTTGATCATTTATTTAAATGATAATTCATCTTTCAACTTCATATAATATAATCATTTAAATATTTTTATTTATTTTATAAAAACCAGTCTAAATCTTTCAAAATATATTTTTAAAAAAACAGTGCAATCACCATTGTCATGTTATCTTCTTCCTTCATCACACAGAATCTCACATATCTAGAAGATCAAAGGTTTTTAACTGATGTAATTACATCTGAAAAGGAGAAAAAGAAAAAGAATGGATCAGACTAAATTTCCACCTGGTGAAACAATCAGCGAAACAGATTGTCACATGATCAGCAATGGACGATTTGATGATCTTATAGGCCTTAGATTCGTGTCAAACCGAATAGATTTACACCAACTGATTTTAATCACCAGTACCAAATAATCCACAGAGCAATCAGTTTCCACAAAATGGTACTCTTTTCAGATAAGAAATAAGTTCTTTGTTCTACAATATGATCGCATCGGTTAGTAATGAGTCAGGGCTTTGCTGCTACCTTGTTAAGGGCAGCATTGATTCTGTCTTCTGGGAGTATGATGTTGTTCTTTGGGTCAGGCCTGCAGTACTCAAAAAACTCCAATATCTCCGTGGCGATATTTTTGACCTGAGAACCGGTGTAAATTGAATGATCAACTAAGCAAAAGTAGGCTTATAGCAAGTCGGAACAAATCATAGTTTGAATGGAAATGCTCACGATGATCATGTCTGCGCGAAGTTCCTCGAACCATGAGGTCAGATCCTTGTCCTTTAGAACACAAGCAATGTAAATGCAGGCCAAAGCAATCATATGTGGAGGGTGTATAAGAATAAGGTCCATCTTGTAGGTATCATTTACGAGACCCCTGTCGAGCACATGATTCAAGGAACAGAGATGTTCTTATGAAATCGGAAATTCTTTGTTGCATTCTAGTTACAGGTATTATTTCAGCATTGCAAGTAGAAACATAACTTGATTATCTCATATAAAAGGCAAGTTTGATTGTGCACTAGGGGTGAAAGCTTTCGAGTAAGCAAATTTGTTGATGTTCTCTAAACATGAAAAAGTTAACCAAGCAAACTTTACAAGAGAAGTTTGATTAGAATAATGTCCGTTACTAAATAGGGTCTGGCTAAAGAAGAACGCAGAAAATTGAACTTGATTACGTACCAGGCAACCTGAGTCAGATCTGTTATATTAGCATCCTGCAATAGTCTGGATAAAATAGGAAATTAGTAACATAAAGGTATAAAATCACAAGTTTCTTGGCTATCAAAAGTATGTCAGTACGAGAATGGTATACATCAACTTACTGGAGGAGTGGACGATAAGGGTGAAACACAACTAAATAATAATCAAGAGCTTCCAGAACTTTCATTTCCATTTCAAGAATGTCTTTGATTTCAAATCGATACTTTTCATCTGAACTTGATGTGCCTGTCATATGGATTCATAAGAAGATATAGGGAAAATAAGCGTATACCATTCATTAGAGTACGACAATGCGATTGGAAAGGGAGATGAATAATTACACATCTTCTTGATGTAAAATACAAGAAGTCTGGCCTGCACAGTGCTCTCTTCTACTTTTGAGGCGAGGTACAAGCATGTTGGTGCAACTAGGCGTGGGTCGTATTCAGACATACTCTTCCTGCAGATGTGAAACAAAGCAGAATGATATCTCTCAAGCACAATTTCTCGGTGAAGAATAACATGGTAAAGGGTAATCTTACTCCATTATAAAAATTTTGAAGAAGAATTATATGTAATAAGGAAATGTATCTATATGAGAAATGAGCATCAGTGCAAAATGTTAATAGACCACCATGTTGATAACATATTAGTAAAATCCAAAAAAGAATTCAAAATCAAGTTTTTAACATATTAGTGTACAATGCTTTGCTGATGACTAAGATGTAGAAAAATAATAGTCTTTAAGAACTAAAAAATTTCATTTGATTACTTTCAATTTATTGGAATATTTCTGATGTCACTTAAACTTTAATTTAAGTATCTCTTAATTAATTTTTGGTTCTTCTGGCAAAGTTGTCAATGTTAGCCATTTTACACAGATCATCTTTCTCTATAATAGGTATACTTCTGATATACATACAAATACCATATCTTAACTTGTCCTGCAAAAATGGGCTGTGGTTTATAAGCATGTTAAGAAAATACAAATGCAAATCAACCAATTATTCTGGTGACAGAACACAAAGTTGTTAGATGTTTTAATAAAGATTATGATCTTCAAATACCATTAATCTCAAAAGATCTTAACCATAAATCACACTCAAACCCAAGGTGTTGCATCATGTACCATATTTTGTTGCCAGTGACCTTAGCACTGAAGGATATAGTGGTGAAGACTAGAGAACTGATACCGTACAAGTTGTCCGTGATGTTCGATTGTCAAACATCAATGGAACTATCAACTAGAGAAATACACTACATCAGTATAACTACTGCTATGCAGGCCAAAATATGATCACCTACATATTAAATATCAATCAAGAGAAAATGTGTAGATTTGTAGGACCCCACACTCTCAAATGAGCATTTAGAATAATACCTAATGTCAGCTCCAACACAATGATGACTGCTGATTGTAAGCACAAGTATAAGGCATAGAGCATCTCACACTTGTGGTTGTGCGGTCTAGGGTAACAAAATGCTATAGATTGCTCATGGTTTTCTTTTGGCAATGCAAGTATTCCCTTATGTTCAAATGTGCATCATCTCCAAAGTTAGCTCATATCTGCAAATAGGTCATGATGATATAATGTAACATCCCTTGTCTACTACTTTGGGTGAGACATGAGCGACCTATTTGCAAATAGGTCATGTGCCTCTTCACCCAAGCCTCATCTGGATTGCTCTCTTCTCAAATACTCAAAAACACAGATAAGGATTTAGATCCATTCTTTCTATCACCAATAAAATAGCCCACATGCAATGCTCCCATCTCTATCTGAGACTGGACTGAGCCACTGAGCCATTTTTCTTGGCCGATTTCCCACCTCAATTGATTATCAACTATTAATCATGAATTTAGTATCAATTTTACCTTTATTAGTCAATATTTCATTAATCTCATAGGAGTGTTCTATTTTTCACTCAGAATCAGATTGGCATCAGCGAATCCAGATCCAAGTCAATTGATCCAGATCAGGATGAGCCAATTCTACCAACCAACTTGCGAATGACACACATATGAACCATTATAGAGATACTTACATTGCTTGCACCTATAAGAGTGCACACAAGCTACCAAGCAGTTTGAGAGAGTACAAAGATACATCCACAAATCGTCATAGCCTCTTCATTAATATATGAATATAGGAAGTCATAGTGATACCTGGATGGATGTTGGGAGTTACATCATAGGTTTGATGCAATGTGCTCATCTAGTCAAATATTTACATTGCAATTGAGGCATATTACACAAATTGTGAGTGACATCAAAAATTTGATAAAAGACCGTGGTACTAAAAAACAAAAGGATATATGTCATCTAGTCAAATTTGATAAATACAGGGTCTCTCTTTCAACATTCACAAGGAAACTTTTTAACCTCACAAGATTTCTATAAGATAAACTGTAAGAATAAAATCAAAAAGCATATCAAAGTTTAACTAACATATCTATCACGACAAAATTCAAACAAACACATTAAATCAATCAAAATTGCAATGAAAATAGCATCTTAAATGTAACCTAGATAATTCCCTTACATACAGCAATTATGATTATAACAAAAATAGGATTGCCTGAAAATTGGTTGGATTTGAAAGAATACCTTGTATATACTCGTCTGAAGTATGTAATTGCAGTAGCTATAACCCTAAAATTAATGCACAAAATTAAATGATAAATAAGATATAAGAGTAACCAAATACAAGTTTTATTTTACAAACATGACAATAAATCAATGCCTTAGTCTCAATCTGTAACTTCTTTTGCAATTCATAACAGGAAAACATGCAATACTACAGGGAAATCTTAAAGTGATCTAACCTTTGTCTTACTTTGACATGTAAAGCCAACCTCCAAATATCTGGTAAGAAACATGAGGTTCATCGTTAGTTCCAAGTAAACTTCTCAGAGCAAAAAAGCAGCATATTCTGAATATAAAAGACAACTAATCTTCTTGATGAGAAAAATAATTAGCTTTTTGGTTAAAAACTCATAATCCTTATATATATATATATATATATATACTTGGTTTAGCTCGGGTATAAGATTGAATGTGGTACTTTGGTCAAGAAATTGATGTGAAAGATGAAGCTTGAGTTAGATATTCATAGCTTGGCTAACATGGCAGCTCACTTTATCCACCTCGGATGAACTGGCAGTTCAAATGAACTAGGAGCAGTTCAAATGATGTAGAAGCAGTTCATTCAGATGAACTGAAAGCTGTTCAAAATGAAGTGGAAGAAATTCATCCAGTTTGGATGAAGTGAGGGTGATAGGGAATGACTAGGTGCAGTTTAGATGGAACTGAGAACAGCTCATGCAATTCAGATGAACTAGAAGCAGTTCAGATGAAATTGTTGAGGTGACATTATTCCCTGTGAACAGCTAAAGTGAGAGGTGACAAACGCAAATAAATGAAAGAGATGATCAATTGCTGATGAAAGGAAGAAATGAATAACTCCAAGTGAAGGAAAGAAGTGGATATTACCAAGAAAAAGGAAGAGGTGGATAATTCCTAGTACAAGAAAGAGGTGGAGAAAAGGGAGATTGGAAAGATTAGGACAGAACTGGTGAAAGGTGATTACTTGGTGCTTTGAAATACAACTAAATCTTGATAAAAAAGATTTAGCAAATTTGAAGAAGGTAGCACAGCAGATAAGTGTTGCTATCACAACCTCGACATAAACTTGTCTGTTTGCTATCCAAATACTTCATTTTTTCCTGCCCAATATCACAATAGTATAGTATATTTGTAACCATCACTCTCCTTATCCAATTGCTCCACAATTATTAATGTAATCATACCATGGGGAAATATCAGAATATTGCAAATTAAAAGATCAAATCAAATTCATGGAGATTCAAGTAACAGTCACAGAATCTATACAATCGAGAAAACAAAATAAAGTAAACAAAAAAAAAAAAGATGAGAGAATGGGACGGATGAGACGAGCCTACGGATGCTCATGTGGATTTTGATGAGACGAAATTCATCCAAGGTGAGGCCTTTCTCCTTGTCGAGGCGGTGGACCACGTCGACCTTGTTGGGATCAAGGAGTTGCTTGCTGCCGCAACACAAATGGAACATGAGCTTGTAAAAGAACAAGGCAGAGAAAAAATACAGAGAAAAAAAAAACGCAAACCCAGAGATTAAAGAGGAAAGGAAGAGGGAAGCATCTACTAGTGCGAGGAGGTCCAGAAGTTTGCCGCCATCTCTGGGGAGGAAACGAGGAAACGGTGGCGAAACTTTCCGGCGATCCCCTTCTTAAGCTTTGGGGAACAAATTGTAGGGCACCGTGAGAAGTGACGAATGACGACGCTTTGTTTGATACGTAATGCAAATACCCAATTAATTATTCGATGTAATCATAGTCTTGTATTAATGACGAAAATAATAAAAATTGTATAATTTTTATAGGTGGATACATATTTACTTTTTAAAATAATATAGTTTAACATTTATTTTTCACATTTAAATATTATTATTAAATATGCACCTCTTATTTATTTTAATATTAAATAGATATAATATATTAGAAGGTGCAATGTAATCCGATTCTATCTCATATTAACGAGAATTTCGTGTACTAAATTATTCTTTTAAAAGATATATAATATACTGTATAATTGAATGAATCCGAGCAAAATAGTACGTAAACATATTTATTTAAACTCAAATAAATACGTATCTTATTGACCTTCCATTTATCAAGACTATTGTACTATAAATAAAATTTATAAATTAAATTTATTTATTATTTACATAAAACTTAATTATAATTTTTTTATTTAAATATATAAAAATAAAATAAAATTTATTAAAATATAAATGATGATATAATAAGAAATAAAATTAATAATATTAAAAAAAATATATAATTTATTATGTGAGATAAAATTTAATTATTATTATTTAAATATACAAAAAAAATATATAAAATTTAAACATAATTAATTTGATTTAACTAATTTACAGTCCTAGTTATATATACATTAGATAGCATAATTAAAAGATATTATTTAATTATGTATTTTTATCATTGCAGAACCAGACTTTTGATTCATAATATTTTTTTAATAAAGATATTATTTAATTTTAAACTTATCCGGTTAATGAAATATTTTTTACAATGCACGCATAACACAGCCAAATTAGCCACTGCAAATGAATCTGGAACTAAAATACTTTCTAACTGTTGAGATAGTTTCGAAAAGTATTTTTTTAAAAAAAAAAACAGGCATAAAACTATACAGAAGCAGCAAGAAGTCCAAGCAGAATCTCGGCTCAATTATCTCCGTGCCAAATCAAACACTGGGAAGCTAATGGTTAATTAGGTCACTAGCTTCTGGATGAGCGAGGAGTCCTGGCTTGGAAGGCCCATCGGTGCTATTGCGTTTCATGGTAAGCCAGGCGTCTGGACTGGTTGCCGAAGCCATGGTAGCGGTAGATGATGCCGACGACGCATTCCATAAGACATGAAACGTTGAATGTCTCGATAAATCGCATGTCGGATTCCCGGGCCTTGGGATTTGAAAACTTTAGATATTCTTCGTGCACGGAGGATATGCGCCAATTCTGCAGTTTTCTGAAACAGCCTACAAGACAACCCGTGCGATGCTGCAAGAACACGCATAAAACGCCATGAGGTTTTATCATTCGTGAATAAATCTGCCACAATATGAGCTACATTTTATACCTTTCCTCTCTTGCAATGAATTAAAATGGGATGGTTCCTTATATCTGGGTACACCAAAATGATTAATGAAAAGAGTCGAGCATGATCATTAGTTGATTGAAATGTAGACAGACAAGTAGCTAGGCTGGATAAACATGTGTTAAAGTCAGTACCGAGTATGACTGCAAGAGCTCCTGTGATGATATCATCAGTTACGGTTGATAAAGTTTCCTGCATTAGCAAATATCAAAGATAAGATCACATAATAAATCATCACTAATTGTACAGTTTGGAGCACCAATTTATAACTTGCATGATTTGCAAAGCCTTTTAAAGTTGAAACATCATTATACAAGAGGGTTTTTCTAAAACTGCAAAATCATGCGCCTTTAATATTATAATTTCTTGATATTCAAATATGAATTGTATAGTGCAAAATAGATGATTTGCCTTGCTATCATCAATCATAGATAAGTCTTGTTATATAATTGGACGGGGGTGCTATCAGTCTGTTATACATTGACAAAATAAAATGGCTAAGATATAGAAGGTGTAACTATTAGTTGTGGGTGTGGCTCTAAATATATGTGAAAGAGATGCTATATCGTTAACTATGCTATTTCTACTTACCAGTGAAAGTAAGCATATTTGCATCAGAAATAGTTATGGGATGATTTTTCATCCCATGCTAGGACTTTCAAATAATACCTACAAATAGATCATGCTTCTTATATTGATTTATAGTTCAGATAAATTAATGGAAAATCAACTAATCTTAAAATGTCAACATAATGTGGTTGCTTTGAATTCATTTTGCACAATCTTCGTTTCCATAACTTTCAAGTACACTAATAAGTACATAGTACTTAGCTTATTATGCAAATGAGAATATGCTGTACTTGAGAGATTGCAAGTGGACTCTGCAATGGAATCTGCACTATACATGTGTTGATGTAAATGAAGCCTAAAAATGAAGTATAACTATAGTCAAGGTATTAGACGATCACATTGTTTCCCTTAAACCAGATGTCCTTACTCAACTATAATATTTATTGAGATCAAATTGCATACTTTTTTCAATCCATAAAACTCGGGTTATATATGTCCAGATTTGCATTCATAAACTATTCACTTCTGGTAGTGTCTTACTTCTTGTTTTAATTAATGCATAGATAATCTAATGTTAGAGATTAACTACAAGGTATTTCAGCTCCAAAATATGAAAAAGACAATATTAGGAACGAATCTACCATTAGTATTGTTTTTCCCAAACAGGATTGCGTAATCAGTTAGAACAGATTGGAGTCTTTTGTTTTTATCAAACCTAAAAAGTTCGTTTGATTGTTCTCAATTTTTTGCACTTGTCAATCAAAATAACATATGACGCGACAATATTATGCAACATTGTGCAATGAAGAATACAGAACAAGATGGAAAGACACAAAACATACTTACCCTGGTGCCTCCAAGCCCAAACTGGAAGAGCCGGATCCTGTCCGACCTCGCAAACTCAGTAACCACCTCCGAATATTGCTCCGAACAAAGACACCTGCGCAAATGTAAAGGCCTCAATCAAAATCGAGATTGTTTCCGAACACAAAAAGAGCAAACCCTAGATAATGCAAGAAACTCAAAAAACAGAGAGAAAAAAAAAGAATACGGATAAAGAACGAGGGACTCACACGATGGATTTCAAGCTTAGAGTCTTCAAAAACCGGACGTTGGCCGGCGTCGGGAACCCCGATCGGTAGATGCCGTGCTCGACCACCCCAAAGTTGCAAGGCGGAACCAAAACCTCGTCCTCGGAGATAGCACTCGCCGCGGCCTCCATCCGCCGCTCCAAGATCGGCCGGGAAAGCGCTTCTTCCTCCGGCACCGCCGCGGGGGCTTGAAAGACCATCATGTCGGGGGACTCCGGAGGGGGAGGAAGGCGACGCCGACCCGGGATCGCTCTAGATCGATGAGCAATTGGCGCGGAAGAGGAGAGAGAGAGAGAGAGAGAACACACGAACAGCGAACCGACTCAACGAGAACGCACAACCGCATCGCATCGAGGCGACGCTATAAATAGCCGAGCAATGGTTCGACGAAGTATTGTTCGAGACGAACGAGGATTCCGGATCCCGTCCAATCGAAATTTAGACTTCGCAATAAGGCTGAAGAGTGGGACCAGCGGGGCGGGTAGGGTGCGGGTACGCTTTTTTCAGGATTATGGTCTGCTTCAGTTTGGTTCGGGGAATTTGCTGAACCGGTCCAACTAATGATATTATCTTAATTTTGGAAAGGTTCCAATGCCGTTGGAAAGGTAAGAAATACCCTGTCAAATTTTAGTTTTTATTTTAAAGATTAAATCCCTAACTTATATTGATGGATATCCAAAATAAGCCAATAAAATTTATTTTTCCTATTTTTTCTGTATTTTCCTAATGCATCTGAAGAACTTTCAAAGTTATTTTTTCATAGTTTTAAAGTTTAATTAACAGTAATTTTAAAATACTCTAATTGTAAATTTTATATTTGAAACTAATTCATAATTTAATTTATTAGCATAACATAAGCACACAAAATGTGAAGAGCAATATAGGAAGAATGTCTGAAATACCACAAAAGCAATGCTACTTCAGTGATCTTCATGTCAATCTTAACAAATCATTTATCTCTTGCATTTGTTGTTTGTGGTGATCAACAGAAGCTCAATAAGGACTACAACGATATCGTCGATCGAATACAAGTGTTCCGAAGTCGATCGCAAACGCGAATTCGACTCGTTTATTGCAAATCAAAGGCAAACGGAAAGAAACAGAAGAAGGGGAAGTCTTCCTTCTCCTCTGATCACATTCCGGGTGTGTTTCTGGATGCTTGTCTTATCACTCTCATCAGCTCGTCGGCCGCGATTCCGTCGGTCGCATAAGCAATGAAGGGGCTTTCCTTCGGAACTGTATCTTCCTTTTGGTAGCTTCCTGCACTTCTTAGCAGCTCATCTGATCCTTTCTCCACAATCCCTTTCATGATCACTGTTTTATGATATCCCGATATAAGTTCTTCATGATCTGTATCACCTCTTTCTCCCAGAATCACATACATGTGAGCAACATTTAAACCCCAACGGACATACAAGTACCTTCACAAATTCATCAATGGAAGACATTTTATTAGCTTTCTAATAAACACTCCAACATATTTACAGGACGTGTTTCAGGAACCTCCTACCTGAGTGCTTGAGACCTTGATGCCAGCAGAGGAACAACCTGCAACCTGGTAGAGTTCCTGCAATACATAATATGAGATCGCAGGCCGCGCATTCGAAGCTTCCGACGGAGATCCTCGACAGTATTTGCCTGTATGAAGACATGTTAAGGTTCAATCTATCAGCATAAGTGCAAGACAACAAGTGCTACTGAACATACCTGAGTAGGATCTTTAACCTTAAACGATACACAGTAGGCATTCCTCGACTCGAAATCCTCCTCTATGATGGTAGTAGACAAGTTCATCAACTTCAGCAATGTCCTCTTGACATCGCCGCACCCCCATCGGTACTCGATGTGTGTGGCATAATCATGGTCGGCACACAACTTTCCTTCTGCATCTGTGCACTGAGCAGTGCCTGGATAATAAACTTCACTTCCACTGCTGCATATCAGAGCATCAAAATCTGTGGCCGGAATCTTTCCCGACTTCAACAAGTTCAGAACCATAGAAATAGGCATCGCCGTCGAGAGAGCAAAACCAGAGATCTTCGACATTTGAGCATCTGATCTTACAGCCTTGAAGAGGTCCTGTATCACCTGCAACATTTTCTTCTCAGGAGCTCCATTGCTATCGTAACAATCAGCAGCTATCACGTATAACCATCTGCGTCTTCGGAGAAGTGGATACTTATTAGTAGAATTCCCGGCAATCTTACTTTGCTTATCGATGTTATCGGTAGCAATCGGTTTGGGTGTTTGGTTCTTTATCTTGCTCAGGATTCTTCTCACTTGATCCTGCATCTCCGGGTCGTTATGTTCTTGTGCAACTTTCTCTAGATCAGCAGGATCATGCCCGATCGAAGTGCCTAAAAGGCTTTTCTCACCGTCGACGGAAAGCAGAAGAGATGAGTCGTAAACATCCATCAGAGAGTCTCCGAACGATTCCTCATCGAGGACGGTGTCGTCCGTCGGAGTGTCTGTCTTCCATTGTGGATGTCTTACCCTGCAAGCAGCTACTCTAGAAAGATAAGTTCGGCAATGCTCAGGCCATGAGAAGAGATGAATGTTCTTCCACCCGTTTTTCCTGCATTCATGCCATAGATTCTTCTCTGCCACCAGCTTCAGTAGTGCTTCAGCAATAGCCCTCTGATCATGAGGGTCGACGAGCAGTCCATTGTGCAAGGCCTGAAACACTAAAATGGTAAGAACCTTAACGATCTGAAAGTAATAAGTCGACGTCGTTTACCCCATGAATATCGACAGGTCCTCCATTTTTGGTGGCCACCATTGGGAGTCCATGAGCAGCAGCCTGCAAATTCTTTTTGACATGATCATCGATTCATTCGATGGCAAAGATTCATTAGGTGAAACTCACACACCTCGATTAAGGTAAGTCCAAAAGGTTCAACTAGAGCTGGGTTTATGAAAACTCCCTTTGTTTTTGCAGCAAGTCTGTATATGTCAGGAACATCGGATTGCTTGTGATGCTTAGGGTAAGCCACGAGTCCGTAGAGATCATACTTGTCGATCAATTTCAACACCATTGTTAGAACACTAGCATTGCCACTAGACATCTCATCTATGTCATCTCTGTTTCCCATGATCAATGTCTGTGAACAGAAGAAAACTTGTAAGAAAGGACTTTAAGGAAGAAACCAAACATAGAAATGATCTCACAAGATTAGCAAGCTCTCGCAGCGGACGACATTCTCCGAACGCTTTCAGAAGGGTGGTGATGTTCTTCTTAGGATCCGGTCTCGATAAAGCCAAGATCATCGGTTTGTGGGGATTTGTAAAGAAACGCATAACCTGGAGAGCCACAAATTTACGATAAGGAAGAACAAGAACTACAGATCAATGAACTGCCTAAGCAGAGTACTCGCCTCGGACCATATAGGTGGAAGCGATCTTGGCGAAGCCTCGTCTGCACCAGTAAGATCTAGGTCTCCATCAACATCAGCTGAATCTTCCTGGATCGCTACATTACTGAAATCCATACCAGGAGGGATAACCACCATTCTCGGCATGTGTCGGCCATGGCAGTTGACTCCTCGTTTAGCTCGGACTCTCAACACCCTCTCGAGTTTGACGTCGAAGCCATCATAAAGACCCCACTGCTCATCGATCTCTTGTCCAGTGCTTGTAATAACAAGCTCAGCTGCATCCAAGGAGAGTTCCTCAGCTTCGATACGCCTCATTATCTTATACGTAGCGTCGATGTCCTCCTTAGACTGTCTCCCCTGTTTCAGAAGCTGTTCCAGTTTGTTCCTCCCTAACGAATGGCCTGTGAGAACCATGGGAACGTTCAGTGCGCCGGAAAGCAGAGCAGCGACATCACCGGCATCGGCATAATGGCCGTGAATCACGTAAGGCCAGACAGGATGCCCCCCGCCGATCTGCTCCCCCAACACCTTCGACATGTTGAGGATGTGAGCTAAAGCTCCATCTACGAACTCCTGTAGATAAGGCCAAAGCAGTTCTTTCCGGAGATACGTATCCCTCGGACCACAAGGTACGCGTATAATGTAAGCTCCAGCACTCTCTCCGACATGATTTCCATTATGATCGTAGTTGCCGGAGGTTAACATCTCCGTCGGCTCCCCGTAACTCCAGTCTACATCGGGCGACGTTATTTGACGAGTGAAGAGATCGACCCTGTAGACCCTCGGCGTCATCGATAGAGCTCGAGCAAGCTCCACTACGTATTTCACCTGTAAATTACAAACAGAGTATACAACTGCCGCCGACAAACGAATTAAAACAGAATGAGAATGGATGGATTGTTTATCACCTGACCACCTGTATCTGAATCCCTTCCCAACTCCATGTTTTCACCACGAACAAGGCCATGCAAGCTGATGAGCACGATGTAGAGTTTCTTCTCTTTGTCGTCGTCCGACCAGGGCTGGATATCGGAGAAGTTTCTCTGGAATTTTTTCCTTGGTGTCTCGCATGGCACCACTTCGGCTACTGTGTCACCTTTCTCCCCCTCTGAGAGGTCTTCGGACATGTCCTCTGCTGCATCTCGCCGGCCCTGCTCCCGTTCCCTTCTACGATTTGCCGTCCTTTGAGCATCCTCCCATTCCAACTGAAACAAAAGGATCTTTCGTTGAATGATTGTGGAATCCAGAAACAGGAACAGGGGCAAATAAAGAACTGTCGAACTCCATGCAAGAAAGACTCAAGAAGATACTGAAACCCAGACGGCGACGATGAAGAATCGAAGCGCACCTGCTTCTTCTTGCGAGTGAGGTGCCAGATGCGCCAGCACATGTTCTCGAGCCTCGTGCTCCTCTCCCGCGAGTTACGAGTCGCCACCACCTTGATCCACGTCCGGTGGAGATCGGTCTCGTCGACGACGGTAACCACCTCCTCCACGAAGTACTTAGTGGGATTGAAATGCCCGCCGCCGCCGCCATCTCTCACGCTCACCGGCGAGGACACCTTCTGGTCGTCCGCCACAGCGCCACCGCTGTCCAGAATCGCCTCCAAGTACCCATTTATCCACTCGTTCCCCGCCATCGACGCCGCCTCGAATCGAATCCTTTTCCATGAATAAATCCCAAACCAAAACTTGAGGCAACCAGAAAAGCAAAATGCGGTGCGAGTCACCAAAACCTAAACTAGAAATCAAATCGAAAAGAAGAGAAAAGCGATCAAAAGAAACTCGTGATGCCCACCTGTCTCCAACCAAGAACACGGCTCGATCAAAGCGGTGCCAACAGCTGTCTCCCTTTCGGAGATCAAAAGCGAAAAAGGAGAATGGAGGAGGCAACGACAAGAACAGATTAGGTTTTTAACTGACGAACACGCTCAGAATCGAGGAAAGAAAAGAGCTTTACGATCAAAATGGAGTTGTGAATCAGACTGTGGATCAAAATGGCAGAAACTTTATTTCCCTTCACGTCGAGCGAGAGCAAATTGGCAGCAAGAAACAGAAAGGCCACGTCTTAGAACGGAAAGAAAGCTAAGGAGAAGCTTGCACGTGGTATCGGAAACCGACAGCACGTGTCAAAGTTGTGGTCTTCAGATTGCCCGATTACTCGTGCGAGACTTGCGGCTTATAAGCTTTGACCCTGCTCTTGTTTTGCTATTTAAAGAAGAAGAAAATCTACTGTGATATTGATTCATGTAACTTAGCCTGGAGGAAGATTTAGCCAGCAGAAAGTCAACCCAACCCTATGAGGATTTAAAAGAAGTGTGTTTTTACAGTTTGTGCTAATTCAATGAAATCTTTTTATTCTCAAAAAATTCAGTTCTTGAACAAGAAGATAACGTTGAATCTCTGTAATTGCCACTCTCGCCTTGTTGATCTTCACTTTCACAAGCCCAAGAGCGCATAGTACAATACAGTCACTGGCAACGACACGATCATCCCAAAGATGACTCTGTAAAATGAAGCAGAGTGATCAATTTAATTTCTCCAAGAAAAAGAATTTAGCAGTTTGTGTTTAGGATTGAAAAGTACCCTGTGCTTAACACCTCCGGATGCAGATTGTATTCCCTGGCAAATACAAACGGTACAATCCCTTGTGGCAGTGCAGCCTGAAAAGAGAAAGAAAACAAAAGACAAATTCTTAGTTTTCTGATCATCGAGATAATAGATGTTCTTAGCTTCCGGCCGCAAGGTATAATCCTCGGTTGCAATGCCATGAAAAGCCCTGAATTTTTGTTTTTCAGTTTCATTCAGTATGAACTCGATGATGATCTGGTAGCAACTAGTAGTGCTAGATTAATTACCCAAGCTGAACATGGCCATGCCGAGACCGGCATTCGATAGAATGGTGACCGAATTATCCATAATCCGAGGCTTCTTCAAACTCCATCTGCAGTGGGAATGAATCAAATGAAGTGACTGAGAAGTTGAGATATCGAACAGAGATCAGCACACCTGCTAGAAGCAAGAGCCCAGCAAAGTCCCAGCAGGCAGGCATATGTGTTTAGGTTTCTGATGAGCTTGGACACAACCATTTGCAAGATCGATCGAATCAATCCTGATGGCGTGGTGGAATCCACTGCAGCAGCAGCAGCATCCCCCTCTTCTTCTCCTCTGTTGAATACTTGCACCGATCGCTTGCCTCGACAGTTACAGCACGAGCATGGCCAAACAAAGACGTGGAGTTCTTTGGCATCCTGCACTGGTTCACCGTTTTCCTGCTGCGATATGGCGTTCCTTGCAGCTCTGTACTCGAACAAGACCAGCAGAATTGTGTACCAAATGATGCTCTGGAGAACCACGACTTGGATCATCAGGCCTTCCTGCTCGTCTCCATACATGGACTTGAGGAGTGGAATCCCCATCACGAGCGTGTTGGGAAGCGTGGAGAGCGAGAAGAGAGTGATGGACCAGTCGAGGCTTCCCCTTCGACTGAACTTAGCCCACGCGAGGAGGAGCAACAAGACTAGCACTTTAGAAATCGCATCCGCCGCCACGAACCTGAAGTTCATCTTGAAAGGATTGATCCGGGAAATGAACTCGAAGGAGAGGAGTGGAACTGCGAAGATGGCCACGAAGCGGTTGATGCCCGCGCATTGCTCGGGAGTGAACACCTTGCGCCACCTCACCGAGGCAAAGGCCAAGAACATGGCGACGTACAGAGGCACAACTGCACTCGGAACGTTGTAGAGATCTCCTAAACTTATCATCTTGAAGGATCAGGCAGGAGTTGGGCATGTAAAAACTGCACGCATATCAGTATATATTCTTCTCGAGAGATCGACATGACTCGATTTTGTAGCTTGTGAACTCCAGCCCACACTTCATTATCGAAGATCGGAGACTCAAAAATGGCTGTTGATATGCTAAGTCCTCTGATAATACGGACTGATATCTTGTCAAGATCAAGATCAATTTTTGGATGGACGCATGTTATATATCTAATCGGGTTTGGTTATGATCCCCCGAACGGATATAGGTACTCAAGATCGTAGATCGAAATCAAAGTATCAAATCGGGACATATTAGGCTAACCGACCGAAGGCTCACTGCGAAGCTCGGTCGGAAAAGTCACGTCCCCGAGTGAAAGAGACATGTCCCCGGTCGGATCTCTAATCCAACCGGATGCGCCCTACGAAGCCCGGTCATATCTCTAATCCAACCGGATGCACCCAACGAATTCCGGGCGGATGAGTTATCATCCCGATCAAATTTCTAATTTGACCGGACGCCTCCTATACATCCCGGTCGGATGAGTTATCATCCCGGTCAAGTCTCTAATTTGATCAGACGCCTCCTACACATCCCAATCGGATGAGTTATCATCCCGGTCAGGTCTCTAATCCAATCGGACGCCTCTACACATCCCGATCGGATGAGTTATCATCCTGGTCAGGTCTATAATACAATAAACTAAAACGATCTTATCATCGGCCCATGTCTCTGGCATGCCGATAAGATCTAACTCCGACGTCACGCGTACGATCAGAACATCTGCAACTGTACCTCATGCACTCCCCTGGAGTACAGGGAACGACGGTACTTTTGGACCAGAGCATGCTCGCTCATGCCTCAACAGTACGCTTCATTAATATTGTACGTACACAGTTCGGAGGAATATATAAAGAAACGGAAATCACTGTTGCATGAGAGGTTCTTTTCGAATCTGAAACTCCTTTACTTACTTATTGTTTCAATACCTATGCACGATCAGACCTCACTTGAGCGTCGGAACGAGATCCCCAGGCCCCTCGCCTGGAGCTCTCCTTTAATCCTCCGTCTCTCTTTCTGTGATTTATGTAGATTTCCGATCCGAGAGAACAAAAGGATCTTACTCGCTCGTCGCTCTACACACTGGCGAAGCCAGCCCGGATGATCTCACCGGGCTGATTATGAGCTGCGAGCCATGAGCGTCGGCGTCGACGCGATCACCCCGGGCTGCTTCTTCTTTTTCTTACTTTTTTTTTCTTTCTCCTACAATAAATTCAAGCTTTATCCCCTTGGAGCCTCCGGGCTACAGCCCGGGTAAGCTAAAGCTTGGC
>JBBUKS010000029.1:6068850-6083548 GCA_038050645.1 Hedychium gardnerianum
AGGTGTGTTCGACGCCGAAAGTTGCTACCAGGTGGGGGTCATTAAGGGAACTGTCGGTGGCTAGTACTCTGAGAGAAGAGTCATTTTCTCCTTAGCTCCTCCGATCGAGTCTCCTTATCACCGCCGTTGAACTCCATTGATACCTTGTTACAGCATGTCACGATTTGTCTTCTCGGTATTTCATCAAGGCCAATATTCTTGTTAGGTAAATTTTTCCTCTAAATATGACTTCGATACTTGTTAGGTGGATACAAGGTTTGGGGAGTGGATTTGTTATGTTTCTCCTTCTTCTTCCTAACAGAAGCTAGCACGAGTCTGGTGATGATTGGTTTCTTCTGGGGAGATTAAGTTGTTGGTCACTGAGTGTGGATTTGGATTTGGATCAAACTTGATCTCCATTGTCGGTTGTCATAGAGAGGAAATTGAGTTCCATTTTCGGCCATTGATTTAAGCTCCAACCAAATCCCTTGCCACCGGTCAGAGCTAGGGTAAGCTTTCTTCGTACCTTGCTTTCGATACTTGTATTGTAGATTCAAGTTGCAATTAATTGAATTCTTTGATCTGATCAAATTTGGGGTAAAACTTGATTTCTGTCCATTGGTGATGGATTGATTTTTTGTCTCATTTGGAAGTCAGCGGCCAGCCACATAACAGGCCAGATCAGGTCACTGTTGCCCTCGTTCCGGCTTCGGTCGATTTGGATTAGCTGTGAACCACCATCGGAGAAGAAGAAGAAGTTGACTATTGGGTAACGATACCTAAACATGGGTGAATTATGTAATTTCCTAATTGTTAGTGTAAATTGTAGTTTAGTTTCTTTATACTTGAATTAATACCAAATAAACTTGATGATATCCTCATGTATGGATGGGAAATTAAGTTATCCAGGGAGTATGTAATATGTAGTTTAGAAGGTTCGTTAAATTGGTATATGATAACAAACTTTTATGTTTAATTTGATTCTCTGTGATCCATTGATTAAGAGGATAAATCCGTATAATTTAGTTAATGAGTTTTATTATTAGAATCAGTCTAGCACTTAAGTGATTTTCGTATATTTTCTTATAGGACCCGGAGTCGAGGCAGATCATCGGATTTGAGGACAGCTAGGTTTTCTTTTTTTGACTACTTGAGGCGAGTACTTCTATCTTTGTTTCTACCATAGTTTTTGACCTTGGTGCATGATAAAATTGCTTAGTTGGATTTCGTATTTACCTTGCTTTTGTTGTATTTGTACCTGAGTTTGATCTTTATATGCTTGTACTTTATGTGATCTAGTTTATTCACATGAAGTCTCCATTTGATTCCCTATCTTATAATGATTATGTATAGGTAATATACCTTAGAAAAACATGCTATGTACATATAGTTGATAGACACGCGTGTGGGCGCGCATCTATGTGTGGATGTGAGTCTTGGTTTCATTTATATCATGTAGAATTGGGTTGGACACATGTGAGATGTGTACTAAAATGTTGTTACAGTTTGTACATCATATTCTTGAATTGTGTGGTTGACATGAGCATGACATGTACCATTAATTTTGTAGCATGTGTAAAAGGTCATGATCGTAGATGTGAACACATGTGTGGCGTGTACTCTAGGAGATATTACATTCTAGCTTATTTCTAATTGGGTTGTTGTAATCATGTATTTATGACCTGGATTTGAGTTAGTCCATCTGGATTATTGTGATGATGTACATTGCATAGATAGATATGCACGAGGGTAGGTTTAGTCGTATTCTACCCATCTTAGTGATGCATGTATGTTAGCGACCAGTGCTCCCTTCGGGCATGAGCTAGTCAGAGCATTGATGATGTATATATGCTAGCGATCATTGCTTCCTACTGCTATGAGCTAGTCGTAGCATTGATGATGCATGTATGTTGGTGACCAGTGCTCCCTTCGGGTATGAGCTAGTCAGAGCATCAATGAGGTATATATATATGCTAGCGACCAGTGCTCCCTTCGGGTACGAGCTAGTCATAGCATTGATGATGTATGTATGCTAGTGACCAGTGCTCCTTTCGAGTATGAGCTAATCGTAGCATCACAGAGATACATGGGCTAGCGACTAGGGCTCCCTTTGGGTGTGAGCTAGTCGTAGACATGTTACTATTTAGGTTGTTACACCCTGGCTGCCCACGAGGTCATACGTGGTAGAGTGTTTCTCTCGCAGCTCGTAGCTAGATAGCTACCTCCTGTCTACCCACGAGGCCATTCGTGGTAGAGCGTTCTCTCGCAGACAGGAACCCTAACATTTAAGAACTACCCACGAGTATTGTGGTAGAGTGTTTCTCCCGTGGTCCACAGCTGACGAGATGGGTGTCTTGGTCATTTACATACCCTGTGGTGGAGCGTTGCTCCCACATACGAGACCCTAATTTATAAACTTGTTTCTATACACACAGATATGATACTATACTTATAAGGATTACTGATAATACATGCATGGGAGATGTTGTACTCATTCTGTTTATTATTTGCACTACTCATGATACGATGTGTAGCTATTTAGAGTGTCTGTGTATTAGAGACATTCATGAGCATATTTCATTTTGGTGAATATCTACCTCTGAAACTGTATACTTTTGCACTCTTTATACTGTTATTGTTCATGCACCGTCTTTCTAAACCTGTTGAGTATTACTTATGCTTGTAATTTTATTTCAGGTCAGCAGTGGGTCACTTGGAGAGTTCTGCCCATGTCGTCTCCCGTCGCGTTGAGTTTTGGTGATTTCTTCATGTTTTATTGATTTTGTTTCCGCACATTTCATTACTTTCCGCATTGTAATAAAATTTGGACTTGGACTTTATTTTTGGATTTGATTATATACTTAGAGTTTTAAGTCATGATGGCTCAAATTTTGTCTATTTGGTTTTCTTATTGATCTTATTTGGTTATTATCACTTGGTTGTGCTAACCGAGTAGGTTATTTGTGATTCTATGTGGAATCCTACCCGAGTGGGGTATTGGATATACTGCGTGGTTATGCTACCCGAGTTGGGCATTTTTTTTATATATTGTTTATGATTATGTACCAAGAATTTGTCAGTCTGTACAAGGGAGGTGCTATCCATTTTTTGATAGATAAGTACCCTCTCGGAGCATGACAGATTGTGTAATTATAGTTGTAATTGTATGGATATGAACTTATGAATGAGTGAGTTATAGATTGATAATTGTTGGTTAAAGGGATGTGGGGATATGAGACTTTTGTATGGATTAATTGATGAATTTGATTAGTTGAGTTCATACTAGGGTTTATTTTACCTAAACAATCTAGGATGATTATGGTTAATCTTTACGGTTCTTGCTTATCATTATAGTAAAGGTGTATTGATTGGATTGGAGTAGCTAATCTCAAAACCTAGATTTGTTCTAATTAAATCATGTATTTAGATGATTAAAGTTAGTATGTTATTTCTAGTTTTTCTTTAATAAATAAGTTGATTTTGTATAAATTCTATATACGACCCGGATTTGAGATGGACCAACGGATCTGAGGATATTTCAAAATTTCTACATCTGAGGCGGGTACTTCTTACTTTGCTTCCTTAATTGATTGACCTTGGTGCATGACCTATATTTGATAATAAATTAGGGATCTTCACTCTAATCATATTTTACTTGAGTCTGATACTTGATGCTTGGCCTTTGAGATAAATCTTCTTGATGTCAATACAGTCTCTTGATTTGCTACTCATGTGAATTAGTAGTCATCTGTAAGCTTTTATGTACTATCACTATTACGGTTATATGTTTTCGGATATGCTTGTGATATTATCATTTGAAGTTGACTTGATCTGTAATATGTTTTATTTGCATCTTGCTCATAATAGCATTTCATTTTTTATGCATGCTGATGACTATGTCACCCTTATGGGTGAGAGAGTCATCAGTCATATTTCTTGCCCACTCGATCACTCGAGGTAGTGATTGCTGGAGTGTGTGCAGTATCTTCGGTCGGGCTCACTTAACCACCCATGGGTAGTGGATGTATGGAGTGTATGCCGACAGAGACCACTTATGATGTAGCTAGATAGCTACTTTACATCTTGTCCACTTGTTCCACTTGAGAGTAGTGGTTGTATGGAGTGCGCACAGTTGCCACCGTCCTACCCATTTGATCACATTGATGTAGTGATGGCTGCAGCGGTGAGAAGGAGTGACTTTGCATTGCATATGGATTTGCACTTGCATGTGCATTTTTATTGTGGGTTTGTGCACGCTTGGATGTATGTTGACCATATACAATGGCATGATACATTTGTTTGTGTTTGGCTAGCTTGTAGAGGATTTATGTTATTTTTATGATGCTCCTGAATATTAAATAGTACTATTTTAGATTCTGTATTATTTTTCGATCACTACTTCATACCTAGTGGATCAGATCTATTTTAAGTATTTTCTGTTATGACTTTACCTTTGTTAAGGTTGGTAGTTCCTTATTCGAGACTGTGTATCATTATTTCCTTATCCATATTTGTCATGCACTATCCTCCTTTACCCGCTGAGTTATCTTCAACTAACCACCTGTATGTTTTATTTTCTTCAAGTAGTAGTTAGACACAACATGAGTCACATGGAGATCCCGTTCGCCTGTCCCACAACACCTAGAGGGTGTTTCCTTCTTCCGCTTCATATTTCTCTTTACTTCTTTTGTTTGGATTTATCCTTTGGGTTTTTCGATCATGCATTGTAATAAAATTATTTTGATCATTAGATATTTGACTTGGTTTGGACTTGTCACTTTTGGACATTTACTATTTTTTGTGTGTAAGTCGAGTAAGCTTACACTGTTATGGTTGGATTTAAGCCGTGATGGCTCGTATCATATATCTCTTTCATTTTGAGTGGTTTTACTTATTGATGTTGTTGTGGATATTATTGCGTGGTGTGTTAATATTGTTATCTATTGTGTGGTTGTGTAACCAAAATTTGTGATTGTCATAAGGGGAGTGTTGTCCATTTTCAATGGATAAGTATACTCTTGGGGCATGATAATTTATGTTTATGCAATCTTTCCCTTTGTTTCCATATCTTGTAAGGTGCACACATGTATGGTGTGTACAATAGGAATGTGTTTGTGTTTGTATAGGCATGTAGATGTTGGATACACGAGGAGTGTGTACATATGTTCATATGTTAGTCCACGGTGTATTATATCATGATAGAAGTTATAGCTCATCTCGGATTTGTAGGATATACTTACGTGTGAGACGTGTATATTAATTGATATGTTTTGATTGGCTATGATCTTATACATTGCATGGGTATGCATATACGAGGATGAGAATATTATATATTCTCCTTGTCTTGATGTCGCATGCAAACTAGCGATCACTTCTCCCTTCTGGTGTGAGAGCATCGTAGTCTTGCTATTGTTTGTCTATTACTTGACTGTATGCATCCAATCTATGGATGAGTTGAGATTTCCTCTCCCATATCGGGATTGTATACCCTGGCTGCCCCCGAGGCTACCGTAGTAGAGCATTTCTCATGCAGCCCATAGCAAGATAGCTACCTCTTGTCTGTCTACATGGCTATGCATGGTAGGGAATTTCCCATGTAGACAGGGACTCTGACATTTCAGACTGCCTACGTGGCTATACATGGTAGACTGGTTCTCACGCAGTCCATAGTTGACGAGGTAGGTGTCTTGGTCATTTTTATATCTTGTGGTGGAGCCTTGCTCCCACATATGATAATTGTATTCTGATACATGCACTTGTAATTACATATGTGATGTTGTACCCATGATAGTCATTTCCTATGACTACTCATGATACTGTGTGCAGTTGAGTAGGTGAAGGTGTAGTAGATGCATACGTGTGTATTTCTAGTGGGTGAGTACAATTTCCTTGTGAAATTGTATACCTTTGTATTCCTATACACTTACTATTCATGCATTATCTTCTTTTATCCGCTGAGTATTTCTATTATATTCACCACCCCTACTATTTAATATTATCCCTAGGTTAGCAGGTATACGTTGTTTGGGTCGCTCGGAGGTTTCTACCCATGTCGTGCCACTCGCATCGAGCTACCGTGCCTTCTTTGCATTTTGGGTTTGTTTTGCTTCCGCATTTGTTTTAAGTCTTGCATTGTAATAAATATAACTTGAACTTGGACTTTTTTGCTAATTCCTTATTATATACTTGGAGTATTAAGCAGAGCCATCTTGCACTTATATTTCATATTTCAGTGTCGAGTAGACCTCACATTTTCCTATGCATTTTAGTTATTATTCTCTATTTCTGCATGGTTGTGTTAAGATATGAGTTTTGTGGAGTCATACCATGTTATATCTGTAATTGTTACTAGGGAGTATTGTTCGTGTCTGCGGGCATGTGTACTTCCGGGGGATGACAATTTATTGGTGTCAGAGCTAGGTTTCGAAAGTCTATTTTCTTATTTTGGATATCGTGATTTATTTTCTCGATGTGATTTTCTGAGTTTCGGGACAAGGTAATGGCTGAATATCTCCAAGCTATAGGAAGTAAGATTTTATACTTGTCAACCTTCATTTCTGTTAGTACTTATCTAGCTATCATTAATAGGTATGAGACGTGGTAGGTCAACCACTATTCGAGGTCGTGGTTCGGGTCGACCACGGAAACGACCTATTGGGTCGATGGACCCTGAGCCCACTCCCAGAGCGGTGAATTTTTCTAGAGAGCTGACTGTAAATCTACCTGACCTACTAGGCTTCACTCTTACTTGGAGTTCACTCCTCCAAGACTTTCACCAACTAGGGTTCACTCCTCCAGGATTTCCCTTTGCCAAGCATCTGGTCACCTTTACATGCTTGGTCTTGCTAGTCACTCGGTAGACTTTTCACCCTTGCAAGATATTTGATTACCTTGACCTTCCTGGACTTGCAATCACTCGGTAGATTTCTCACCCTTGTCAAACATTCGGTCACCTTGACCTACTTGTATTTGCTAGTCACTTGATAGACTTCTCACTCTTACTAGTCATCCGGTCAACCTTGACCCAACTAGACTTCTCACTTCCAAATATCAGATCCTATTTGGATCAACCATTAGTCAATCTTGAACAAACATAGATATATTGTCAAATATCGAAACCCTAGAAGCTAATTACACCAATAGTGAGGTCCTCTTTAAAGGCATGATTTTGATATGAAAGGATGAGAATGCAAGAAATTGAGTGAATGAATGAATGATAATGGATTAATGCTCAAGGTTGAGCATTAAAAACAATGGAAGGTAGGAAACCTTCATTGTAATGATTGGAAGTTAGGAATGGAAGAAGAGAATGGATTTTGAGAGGTTGTGTTTTTAATATGTGCCAAAGGGGGAGAATGAAGGGTTCAAGTTAGGAAACCTTCATTAGCATGAGAAGTAGGACATTGGGCTAATGGTAGTCTAACTTAAACATATAATCAAATATCAAAAAAGGGAGATTATTGGTGCAATCAATCTCTGGTCAAGATTGACCAGGTTGACTTTGGGATTTTGATCAATATGTTAATTGGTCGAGTGAGACGTCAAGTAGGTAAAGGTTGACCTAATACTTGACATTCAATCAATATGTTAAGTTGGTTGAGCGAAGAGTCAAGTAAGTCAAGGTTGACTTGATAGTTGACAAGATATGAAAAGTCCAAGTGGCTCATGGGTGACCGAACGCTTGGCGGTCGGAAGTTTAACATGGAGTTGACATGAGACAAAAAGTCCAAGTGGGTCATGGGTGACTTACTCTTGGCAGTCGGAAGTCTAACATGAAGTTGACATGAGATTAAAGTCCAAGTGGGTCATGGGTGATCGGACACTTGGCGGTTGGAAGTCTAATTGGGAGTTAAAATGAGAAGGGAAGTCCAAGTGGGTCCTAGAAGACTGGACACTTGGCATGAGAAGCGATGTTCAAGTGGGTCATGGAGGACCGAAAACTTGGTGATGATGAAAGTCTTGGTAGGTCAAGGTTGAATAGATGCTAGGCAATAAGGAAGTCCCAGAAGGTCAAAGTTGACCGGATGCTAAACAACGATGAAGTCTCGGTAGGTCAAGGTTAATCAGATGTTAGGCAATGGGAAGTCTCAACAGATCAAGGTTGATCGGATACTGAGCAAAAGAAGTCATGGTAGGTTGAGGTCAACCAAGTACCAGACAGGACTAGAATACATCTTTAGTAAAGATATAATAGGAGTATCAATCGATTGATAGGGTATATCGATCGACCGATGGACTCTAAACTCTGAAATTGGGGGTTTAAGGTGTTTTTAGGGTTTGCTAAGTAACTAGAGTTTCTTCTATAGTAACCAAGGTTGCTATAGTAACAAGGTTTATTACCAACCCTAGACCTCGAAAATTAGGGATTGCTACAGTAATTAAGGTTGCTACGGTATTTTTAGGGTTTGCTACAATTCAAGATTTAGGGTTTCTACATTAGTTTTTGCTATAGTACTAATTAATTGGTGATTTCCAACAATTGATTGATCACACTATAGCAATGAACAGAATGCTTCCAAATTGATTGGCCGGTTTGACTACTCATTGGGAGTCGATTGGTGACTTCTAGTAATCAATTGGTAATGTAAAAAAGAGTCGTTCTACAGATTTAAATGGTCGGATTCAATGAAAATCAATTGGTGAAGGTAAGCAATTGATTGCTAGGCGGGAATCAGCCCGAATGCAACCTTATAAATGAGGGTTGAGGTCATTTGTAGGTGTCGATTCTTGGGGATTTGAGAACGAAGTGTTGCTGCATTTCTGGACCAACAAAAGACAATTCAAAGCAACAACAAGCATCCAAAGCAAAGGTCACTTGTGTAAACGTGTTTGTGATGATTTCTTTTGATTTCATTTGTATCTTTGTATTTGCTTGTGTTTGTTGCAAGAACAACTTATAAGAGGCTTCTCCGCCTCTGAAGGATATCAGAGAAGGAGAAGGATAGTGGTGATAGTCAGCTAGGACTAGGTTTTGGACATAGTTGCCTTGGGAGACATTCAACCAAGTAAAATCGATTTGTCTTGTGCTTGTGTTTTCTGTTGTGCATTTTATTTTTGATACGTATTAATCTTTTGTGCATGAGCACGAAATCGAGATGAAATGATCGAAGCTATTCATTCCCCTTTAACTTTCACGTGTCCTAACAAACTAAACGTAATTTAAGTCGACGAGAAATGTTATTCAATTGAAAATTAGATTGTGATCATATATAGTTGAGTCAAGTGACAAAAGTTTACTCAAGTCAAACAAATATGAGACAACTAGGTAGGTGTTAAATCAACTAAAGAGTAATCATTAATAAATAATACTTATTTGATTAATATTTTAATCAATTGGCGAAGATTTGGATGATTGAAATTATATAGAATAGTTATGTTAACTCAGTTTGAAAACTATAAATAAATAGTAGAACAAAGAAGCTTGTCTACTAACTTTTGTTTAAGATAATGTAAGCACTATGTAAATTTCCTTGATTTACTTTCCATATTCAACGAAGTCGTAGATATATAATTATCGATGTAGACTCATGTGAAGTAAAAGGATACTATTTTACTTCGTCTTATCATCGAAGTCATATCTATGAAAAAATTGAAGTCTTTGTCCGATTCAAGGAGCAAAATCGGTTCGGAGTTGGACCGATATTGAAGTAAAAAATGTCTTTTACTTCGTTGGTTTTGTAAAGTGCTGAAATAATAGATGATGTGTAACTTCACAATTTACATTGATTGTTGAAGTAAAAAAATATCTATTACTTTGTTTGTTTTGTAAAGTGCCGAAGTAATAGATGATATGTAACTTCACAATTTTACTTTGTTGGTTTTGTAAAGTGTCGAAGTAATAAATGATATGTAACTTCACAGTTTAAAATGATTTCCGAAGTTATATATTCTATAACTTCATCATAATTTATATTTGTTGAAGTATTTAGTATTATGTTACTTCACAGTTTCTATTTATTGACAAAGTAATTGATTAATAAATTATTCATATAACCAAAAAATATATCCACAAAACTAAAAATATATCCACAAGTTTATATTCACCAATCCACAAATTTATCCATAATTACCATAAGTATAACCAAAAAACATATCCACAAAACCAAAAGTGTATCCACATGCAAGTTTATCCCAACGTACACAACCTATTTAGACACCTACATATGAATAGACAATTCACTCTAATCACCTCCAACTTCATCATATTGGGATTGGTTGTAATATTGATTCTTGATTGTTCCTCCAAACTAAAATGTAAAAAATACAAAATGCATTAGATTCATAAAATCATTCATCCAAAAAAATTGACGAAGTTTAGAAATAATCAAGAAAATAGCTCAACTTGCACTAAGATACATAATTGTTGTTCCTACAATCATATGCTTACTAATACATACGTGTTATACTACTGAACTACCAGTTATAATATACAATCACATGATTGATGATGGCTTAGCACTCACAAAAAAGGGAATAATTCTCTGATCTATTCTTGTGTTTATTTTGCCACTTTTGTCGAGCCATCATCATGCCAATTCGACTTGCAACATTGTGAGCAAGAAAGCTGGTCAGTTATAGTTCTCATCGAGATCCAAATTCGGGTCGACTGCGGCAATTCGGCTTTCAAATACCTCTCTAAACCTCCTAGGAATTTGATCACGTCTAACTCTAAACTACCAATGCTATCAGTCAATGCACTTCTCCAAGAAATAAGGAAACTAAACCCCATAGCCATGAAGACCAATTCAAGGACAAGCGACACAATTAAGCAAAAATTGTGACACAATGAAACATGGAATTGAATCACAATGAACTAAAGGCATTATGTAGCATAGAGTGGATCACATTTGGATCAAACAAACAAACAAACAAACAGATGGATGCAAGATATTGCAAAAGGACTTCATCTTAACTCAACTCAACTCAGTGGTGGTCATATCTGCACACAACCATGCCAGGCATGAACTCCACTAACCCTTGAAACTTTTATCTTCTTCTTTTCGAGCTTTAATATAATTTGATAGTGAATTATATGAATAGGTTGAGGTTGAGGTTTTGAGGCCCACAGTGTCCCCAAACCCAAATGATTCAATGGTTCTTTAGACCAGTTGGAGCTTTTATTGGGGTTTAGCTGGATTCCTCTTTCTATATTCTTCTTTTCTTCTCTCTCTCTATCTATCATTTTTTTTAATTGGATTCCTCTTTCTTGCACCAATTCACTTTATTACTAACCCTACCCTCCTACCCTTGGGACTATTTCATTAACACAAGATCATAAAGAATGAGGTTGGGGGTTTTAAGTTAAGTTGTTAAATTGAATGAGGTTGGGTGAGGTGTAGTTGGGAACTCGGTGCCTTGGTGGTAACATGGGAAAACTGAATTTCTTTTTGGTGATTAGCTTAAAGCAGCTTTATGTCCATAAAACATAGATTTATCAGTCATGAATCATAATTCAGTGAGGTGAACATGGAAATGGGTGAGCTTCACTAAATTGTTTCAGCTCCCAATTTTTTTGGAAAGAAAGCTAAGGTAAAGAAAACGTAAATGGCATTCAAACAAGATCCAAGAATCATAAATCAAGCTAGAATATGACCACAGAATGAAGAGTCTTATGAGTCTTAGTTCAACCATTCTCCTTTCCCAATATATATAGCCAACTTGAAGCAATATACTAATTGCTTACATAAACACTAGGTTGTTTCAATTTTGAGATACTTGATAATAATTGAAGAATCTATATGATCATAAAATAGGGTGATTTATCAGTCATCTTCCATTACTACAACATAAGGGAATGAGCTTCACCTCTAAATTCCTCTAGTTCCCAGTTCCCAAATCCCAAAAATAATTCAGCCAGCTTATAGCATACAAGGAGAGAAGTTATTGAGTTTTTTAATGGAAACATTCAAACAATAATTTGTTGGGGAACTCAACCATTAATTCTAATAGCACAAATTTCAGAACTAATATTGATATGAATTTCATATGGACATATCCCAATTGCAACAGTTTATCTCAATCATAAACCAGAGCATATCATAAAGAAGAAACTCACCATCATCTCCAATTGTGGATTTTCACATTCAACTATCTCTTTCATGTACCTTATCACACAATATCCACATTCCATGGTACCACTTTATTTTAAATTACCCTATAATGAAATTGAAAAGGTAATGCAAAAGTTACAATCCAAATAATAAGAACTATCCATTCATATCTTCATACAAAGGCACAATACATACCATTAATTGTTTAAACCCTAGCCCTTTAGAAATACCCTTCGATGCATTGTACTGCTTGACCCCACTACATTTTAAAAAGTAAAGTTATTTTTTTCATATTTATAAGTGAATGAATTCAAAATCAACATATATCTACCACCTACTTGGTCACTATAGTTTTCCATGCACTGCCTTGGTTTCTGTTAGCCAATGGGTCTAATAAATATATCATAGTTTTATCTTCATTGATGATAGTCAATATCCAATGGTACATGCAAACATGAAAATATAGCATTGACTACTATGTACTAGTAGGAATCGATAAATAACTAAAATCTTACCCGGTGTTGTATGGGATGAGGCAGATGTTGTCTCTACACACTGCTCCCAATTGGGCACAATATGTTTTGATAAGTCACGGTCATCTTTGCCAAGTGGGCATGTAGGTATATTCTCGGGATCCACAAATGAAATATAATTAGCCCTGTCTTCTTCCCTCAAATATTTGTAGAGGTGACTGCATTCAAATATTACATAACTGGTCATAAATGTTTCAAAGTATCGACAAGTTTCAAATAAAATATTAAATATGCAAACAAACATTGTAAGTTAGACATGACATACCCCATGTAAACCAAAATTTGCCTGGCACCTATCTCTCTCATCTCCATAAGGTGCAAGATATCTTCTCTTAGCAACCATATTCTTTTTGGACATACAAACATAGCATCCTCAAACTCTATGTATATGCTCTCCGATTCATTCATCAATCTAACAACATTCGAGTAGATATACTTGCATGGCATGGGTAATATTTTTTCAATATCCTTGAACTTGTCGCGCTGACCAGGAAAATCCGAAAGATCAAATGGTTGAGCTTTCCCCTTCTTCTACAAGTTAGAATATTCATACAAGTATTCTAAACTAAACCATTGTCCAAGCAAACACAACATCAAGATAAAACTTAAAGTACCTTTGTCGTTGGAAAAATTACCAACTCTTTAGGCCAACCAACAATGGCTCCAACTGCATCATTGATGATTCTTGGTCCAGACTGAATTGGGATTGAAAGTTCTGCTTGTTTATCTAAGGCAACATCAACAGATACCTTGAAGTTCTGTTCCCCAAGTGGAATATGGTGAATCATGATATTTGGACCTCCTTCTGATATTATTGTGTCATATGCCACAACGTTTTCATGTTGTTTTACGAACAGGTGACAGTTTTTCCCCTTTTAAGAACAATAAGATATTATATATAAATATATGAATGTGAAAAAAAATAATTTAACTTGAAATCAAGAAATATAGAACCTTCATATTTGAAGTGTCGCATTCATAAACTTCTTCCACATCATCTGATAGTTTTGGGTCTTTCATATTTGAGCACTTGTTTGATGCTACAGCCTCAAAAGTTCGATCCTTGATGCCTGGCATAACACCAGCAAGTTGAGCCTTCAATTTCTCCACTTCAGCCTTTAAACTCTTAGTCTCTTCCAATTGTTCTTTGAAGTTTTCGATCATAGCTTTTGGGACTGATTCCCTCTTCTTTCTTGGAGTTTTAAAGAAGACTTGAGGTTTTACGAATCCTCCAACACCTAGAACCCTTCCATAGTGTTCTTGGCTTCCTAAGGCAATGGTTAGCACATCATTCATTCCAGAAGATGTAAACTCTTCTTTGACTTTCTTTTTCGACAAGTTATCCTATAATTAGAGACATAACAAATCAATCCAAAAACCTCACTATTTTATTTATCTAAGAAATATGGAGATTGAATAAAACTAAACATTTACAATTTTTTTGGCGACTTCTGATATCTCCACATTTGTTAAGTTGTCAGATTTGTCTTCCCGGGCTTTACGCCAAAGCATCGATCTATCAATGACCTCATCTTCAACAATTATGTTTTTCTCTCTCTACAATCCCAAAATTCATCAACTTAAGAACATGAAAAACTTGCTAAAATGACAAATAGAATGCTCAATATATAGCTTACCAGTTCAGCCTCCAAGCCGATGTAACCCTTACGAGACATTCTGTGGTGATATTTACAATGCATGGTCCGCTCTTTTTTGTTTTTCATGAATAACCTACATCATTATGTTCTTCAGTTAAGTATGGAAATTAATAATTCTTAAAGGAAACATGACAATTCTTAAAGTACCTCCCATGATAGATCCAGTCTCGCATCCACAAATTCTTTCCAATCTGCTATTGGGAGTTGATACTGACTTGGTGGAGAAATGAACTTTTCAGGATTTTTTCTATTTGGCCAAACAAATCTGCTAGTCAATTTATTTTTGAAATCTCGCCACTTTTGAGCTGTTGAACCCATCATAGCAGACTCACTTTATGGCGCTATTTTGAAGACATTTTGCAACAAAAAATATTAGTTGGTACTATTTCATATCATATATACATACATGGTCAAATTAATATACAAACATATTCAAAAAATATGTACATAAAATGTTGATTAAAAAATATGCATATGA
>JBBUKS010000029.1:6087935-6129489 GCA_038050645.1 Hedychium gardnerianum
AAATTTTGATAAAGGTATGCTATCAAGTTTATAATTCCTAATAAAAACACTTATAATATTGTACACTTCTGATCATTTTAAATTATACACAATAAACATATTTATCTAATAATTATTATACCGAAATCGTATCGGCACGGCACGATACGATACCGAAACCGTATCGTTCCGGTCTGACACCGAAACCTCGGCACGGGTCGAGATTTTAAACCTTGCTCTCTTCTCGTCGGACTTCAAAAAATACTTCACGGAGTAAAGGAAGAGGTTTGACTCTCAGAATGCGACCTCGCACTTCATCCAAGTCTTTGCCAAGGCCTTGAAGAAAGTTGAATATCCGATCTTTTTCAAGGGCCTTGTTATACAACACTCCATTTACATCATACCTAATTTGAAAGATTATGATTTTATTCCTTATTTTATGTAATCCTTATCATCTCTTTCCGATAGTATTTTGATTCCTTATTTTCCATGATCTCTTTCCAACAATGATTTCAAAACATCCTTTTGAAATAGTCTTTCAAAATAGTCTATTTTTTTTTTCAATTTAAAAAAGCTATTCACCTCTAGAGTTTTTACACGATCCTACAATATCTTATTGATGGTAATATTCTAGAAAGTTATATAGAATGATAATTAAAGAATGATAATATCCTAGGCAGAAATCTCAAATAATATCTATATGATGAAAACAATTTTGGAAAGTTATTTAAAATGATCTCAAAGAAGGATCTAAAAGAAAAATCATAGATCAAGATTATAGGCCAAATCTCTTTTGGGCTTAAAAGTGGGTGGGCGGTCAATACCCCTTGAAAATATATTCCTCCCATTGGCTTTTATCATTGGTTATTAGGGGTGAAAATGAATCAAGTCAGCTTGTGAGCTTTTTGAATCAATTTTAAAAAAATAATTGATTCATATTTGAACTTTTCTAATTTGAGCTTGAACATGTTTGGTAATTTTTTTGAGCCGAACTCGAATCTTTAATATTTTATTTGATTATTCACAAGCCATTCATGAGCTTTTATTTAATATTTTTATATTATATTATATAATAAAATAAAGGTTAGAATATGCTCGTGAGTTTTGGTTCGAATATGCTCAAAATTAAATTTGAATAATTCGAATCAAATTTGAATTTGAGCCATTTTGGAATGTAATTTAATTTTACTTGAATCAAGATTTGAACAATTCAAATCAAACTCGAATTTAAATTTTATTTCAAATTTAACTTGTGCTAAAATTATTTATATTTTTAAACTTTCAATTGAATTCGAATATGACATGTAGTATTCAAACCCAAACTCCAATATTAATATTTTTATGCCATTGGGTTAGATCTGGTTCATTTTCACCCATTGGTTATGCAACAACGTGGATGTCTGGATTTGAACGGCTGATATATTTGTTCTTCACTTAAAGTCTGTCCACCCTAGGCATTGACTGAAATAGAGAACAGGAGATTGTTATGGCAGCAGTCTCCTCTCGATCTCTAGGTTCGTATTCCTCGATTTCTCTCTCTTCTCAGGGTTTTTTTGTTTGACTTTGATGATAAATTTGTTACATTTTGATTGTTGCGGTATCTGTACGAACATTTCGAGTTAGGGTTGCAAACTTGCAGTTTTTGTTGTTGTTGGAGCTGGTGTTGAATTGTGGGATCTTCTCGGATCTCTATTCTGATGGTCTCCTTTTTCAGTTTCTTAACAATTGCCTGTATGGTCTTTGCTTTTGTTTTTTCCCTTCTCCTATGAAAGAAAAAAAGTTAATCTAAATATAGCTGATGCTTCTTTTATTAGGAATTCGGACAAGGTGATGGTGACAAGAAGTGGTATGATATTATATTGCTTTTTGTTTACTGGGTAAGTAGCGTAGCATTTCTTTAACTTAGATAAATAACCCATTTGGACTGCAAAATCCTATTCAAATGAATGCCTTTGCAATTAACTGAATGGATAGTGCTAGTGCGAATGTCTTAACTTGTTCCAGAGGTTGTATAGAATACAGATTGGCAGACTTGTAAACTTATGTGTTGCATCCTTGAACACTAGTGGAGGGAAGGGTGCGATTTCCATAGTGCATATGATTGAAGATAGTTTTCGTCACATAATTTTACATTTGTCTTTGTTGGTTTCCTTGTGAAGTATGTCCGCTGCCATGATTGTAGCCAAAATTATAATGCCATTTCAGTAACTAGGAATTACGATACTTTGCTCATTGTTTCTCATTTCTTAAGAAATATTTTACTGAGGTAGTTCGCTGTATATATGTGATTTTCTTCTTGATGTTTTATGTGATGCTGGCTACTTGCTCCTTTTAAATTTTGAGAAAAATATTCCTTGTACGTTATTTGCTAGTACGTACTTTAGTCTTCTGCGTCTGTCTGACCTTGTTTTTTAGCAACAGCTACATGTCAATTATTTCTTGGTTTTCAATCAAACTTACACCATCCTATGGCCCATGTCAACAAGCAGTGTTTCATGCCGCATAGTAGTCTTCCCTTATCATTTTCTGTGCTCTCTCTTATGTAATTGGAACCTTTATAGTGCTAATTTTCTTTCTGCTCACTTCATTGCAGAAAGGATTTGCACTTAATTTTTTCTCCTTTACCTCGTTTCGGTGACCAAGTCATTTGACCTATTTCTAAGCCTCAGGATGATGAAGTTTCTGGAATACACTCCTTTGGACAGGTGATTCTAATATGCTGCATGTGTTACTAAACTTTAATGTGTTACTCAGCATAAATGTTTTCTTAAATCATCTAAACCTGGGAGAGAGTATCATCAAAGGGAACCTTGAAGCCTTCTCATGTAAGATTTAGTGTGACTTGTATGATTTTTGGTATTATATAGTTAAAATTTAGTTGCACATTTTTTGTTGTTGTTCAGGTAAACAAATTGGGACAGATAGAAAGCTTTCTTTTAGCTTAGAGCAAGAGGTACAACAAGTAACAATCATTATTTCAGATATGATGATTTTTCTTTTATCTCTGAGTCCATTTATACGTCATGCTTAGTAACAGTATGCACATGTCATATTTATGTGATATATATACACACACTTTGACTGAAAGACTTTGTAGAAATATTAAGTATTTAACTTGGGATATTTATGGTGTTTCCTTTGTGTTGAATGCAGTTTGTTAAAATATATTATTTTTGTCCCATATAAGTGTAATAATGTAAACAAGGAAACAAACAACGCAAATTTTTTTTGTAGAAAATAAATTGAAGATAAATTTCAGATTGGTGCATCCATAATTAAAAGAAATGAACATAATTTTCAATATTGCAGCAACTATAATAAATTAAAAATTTGATTGTTATTTTATAGAGTTGAATGTTGGACTATGAAGCGAGTGCACGAGCGAAGATGAAAGTCATAAAAATGAGGATATTAAGGTCTATGTGCAGATATCCAAAGATGGACATTATAAATGAGAACATCAGGCATAAGTCGGGATGATGCATATTAAGAAAAAATTCCGAGAAACGTGTTTAAGATGGTATAAACATGTCCTTAGGCGATCAATAAATACTCCAGTTAGGTCATGTGAGACCATGACAAATATGTTCATTAATCGAGGAGGAAGAGGGAGATCAAAGATATGATTTGGATAGCAATAATAAAATATGATAAAATTTATTTAAATATAGATGATGATATAATAGGGGATACAATCCAACGACATAGGAGTATTTATATAGCCGACCTCACTTAGTTGGGATAAAACTTAGTTGTTGATTTGGTTATTATTTATAATTAGAAAATAATAGGAGATTTTTTGTTATTATAATTATAATAATAATAATAATAATAAATAAATTTATTTTTAAATTTGTGAAATATTTTTATAAAGAAAATTTTTAGATAATGGGATAATTCCGTTAGGTTTTTGACTAAGCCCGTTTAGATTATCTATTGATTGAAACCATTAAAGCCTAGATATTAATTAAAACCCTGTTTTAATTTTTAAAAAAACCTCAAGTTTTTAATGTCGCTGCCTCCTCCGAGCGACTACCTCCTTGGCCCCCCCCTGCGAGTAGCCAACCGACCGCGCACTCCTTTCCCTATTCCTTGCCAAGAGGCTCGCCGTCTTCTGCCTTCTCTGTCTATGCCATAAGTCTCATTGCCGACCGTTGCTGCATGCATAGCGCCCGTCCCCAAATCATGTTGTCGTCGCCGACGGGCATATCCCTTCGAACTCGGTTCGAGTCGAAGCTCACTTGGCTGCTGAAGGTTGAAGGATCTGATCGGTAAGGGAGCACGAGCTGTGAGCCTTCGGCAGGCCACCGACGAGTCCCCGCTACGCAGCTCGGTTGGAGAAAGAAACAACAGAAAAAAGGGATTGATCGAATAAGGTAAATTTATTTATCAACATCTATTAACTAATTAAATCTCTTGATTAAGCCAACCAGGAAATTTGCTATTAGTAGTCAAAATTCATCATAGATTTAATGTCTGATGATTACCATTGAGGTGATAAAAATTTAAGTGATAATATTGGCCTAGATTAGTGTTGGACTTGGAGTTTGGATAAAACAATTAGATTAAAATTTTAAATCATTTTCCTAATATGTTTGTAAATCTGAGTACAAGAGAAACAGGTTGACCAGCAAACCTACGAGACTTGCCAGTGTGTGTAATTCTATCCTTTGACTCCTTAATTTACGAAAAGTGCATGAATAAATAATGAATCAGATTATATAGTTTTCACTATTCGGGCTAGCTAGACTAGCCTCCGTGATTTACCTCCTCCGTGTTGGTCCTGGGACGGACTGGTGGGGGCACTGGGGGCGAGTGTTTCGCCTTTTGCCACCATTGTGTGGCTTATTGCTTTCTTTGTTGAATTTTCTTGCAAAATATCAGTACATAACTGCAAAGCAGTACGTAAATTCATTCATAAAGTGCATATTTAAGTTTGTTGCATTTCTGCTTGTAGTATCAGTTCTATTGTTATGATGTGATGATTAACTGTGTAACAATCCTTAATGCTGTTTAGCTGACCGTGAAAGGTGGCCCCAAAATTGGCGTTTTTGTTGAGTTCTCTAGCTTACATGAAGGAGTTGCAATAGTTCAAAAATCGTCAGGGATGCTTTTTGCTAATTCAATTGGAAATACGGCAAGTGGTGAATTTTGAGAGATGTGTTGTTTTGTTATTTGATCTAATATCTTTTTTGTTCAAATCATCTGTGTCATCTCTTATTTGGTTAAATAATTACCTTTGCCTTTAGATTGTGTATATTCATTTCTCTGGTTGTGTTTAATTTTAATCAGTTAGTATTACTTTGATCTTAGACTGTTCGAGCAGCTGTCTATGGAAACAAGGGTACCTTAATATGTGAAGCATATGGAGAAGTTGAAGTTGGAATTCCACATTCATTGGTCTTGAATTCACAAAGTAACCAACTTTGTATTGGCTGCATCATGCCTGTCTTTCCATCTTTTCATGAGGCAAGTGAAACTGAAGAAATATAATTTGTACTATTATCATTATTATTTAGAAATCCTGATTCACTGCTATTATTTTTTTTATCAATGTTTCCTACCCACAGGGAGACTTATTCTCTTTCAATGAAGTTTGTCAAGATTATAAATGGACAGTAGGGAATGACAAGGTGAGAAAGTTTCATGAATGTTTTTGATTATTTATGCCCTTGGGTAGAAGGTTGATGCCCTCTTCCTGTATGTAGGTGCTTAACTTCCAGATGGATAGAACTTTGCATTCTGGTCCCTGTGAGAATGATGGACATCCATGCCTTTCAGTTGCTAGTAACAGTGAATTTATCAACCTTGTGACTGGAAGGTATTCATCCCCACTGACTGCTATGAGTTCAAAAAGTGTTTATTTTTCAAAATCTATTGTTCCCTTGAACTCCAATTGCTTGATCTGGCTGCTTTACTATTCATTGAGTAATCTGGTTGTATAAACCTGTCAAGTCTACATTGCTACACTTTTTTCCTTTTTGGTTAATGTCTTGCATGGTACTGATTAGTGAATGTATCGCCACTTTCTCTACTCCTATCAGATTATACATGTAGATCCTTCAACCATTTATTCAAAGAGGTGGGTTCTTAAATGTTATTCCTATTTGTAGGGCTATGCTTTAAGGAGGAACAAGATTAATGGTTGATCAAGGTTTATAAAACCATTGGTATTCGCAAGTCTGACATGGGAGTAATAAGTGGAACATACTACTCTGGTTTTTGTATACATGCTGAGAATTCTACCATGCATTAAGCACTCACACTTCCAATGGCTATAAATACAGTCATTCCACATGCATATAGTTAACTTTTTTTTCCTTTTAAATGATGATCAAATGATTTAAGACTGTATATCCCTTTCAATCTTTCTTTCTCAGCTTAGTTTCCTTCATGGCATCCAAAGTTGCCAATCTTGCATGGCAACACACCATGTGGTAAACAAAATGCAATTAATGGTACTTTAACCACTGCAACATGCATTTCACAATGCTACTAGCTGAGGTTACATCCTGCCAATGACTACCACCTCAAAATCATCAAATGTGTTGTGTTGAATTAATTGAGAATTGGCATATGATAGTGAGACAAAGAGAAGCCAAGCAACAGTAAAAGATCGCCTGGGAGCATTCTCTGAGTCCTAGTGATATGGAGGCAGCTCGAAGTTTAGGAATTGTAGCAGTGTCACCTTTTCGCAGTTTACGTGCCAATGTGATATCTCAATGCCGACATTTTAGTCAACCTTGATCTGACTGTAATTTTCACTTGAGTGAGCAAAACTTATGCGCTGAGTCGGCTAAGATGAATAGGTGGGCTTGCATCCTTGGGATTGATTATACAGGGTCATTCACATATGCCAATTGGATGCTCATTCTTAAAACTGAGTTTTATAAATTTTCACATCTATTTGAATGTAAGAGTTATATTCCTCCGACCCTTATTTACCCTTTTGTAAAAATGTGCAAGATACTTATTTCCCTTGTTTAGTAGTAACAAGAGGAATAAAATCCTGGAATAATGAAGCCTACAAGTAATCTTTTAACTGAAATCCTTGAAAATGTGTGTTATGCTGGTAGATAAGTGCATTTTCCATGTTTAATCTATATATATTTTTTATCTCATCAGTGAAGAAATCTAATCTAAATTCATTCATATAAGATCTCATAACAAATTTCCTTTCATTTTTTTGTTTGCTTTAATACTTAAAGTATTAAAAACAATTTATGATCAGCCTGACGTTGGTATGGATTTGTTTTGAATTGTTTATTCTTTCCACCCATTACTGTACGCATGCTGACTCCTGTATATGATGTATTCATAAATTTCCATGAAGTATGTTTATGACACCTTTATGTGATTTTGGGTTTTCTATGAACTAGATCTGCAGGTAAAGCTGAATTATATATCTCTGTGTCGTGTGATATTTTGTTGTCTGGTTCTCCTCAGCAAGTATTCTACAATGCTTCAAAGTTGTTGGAAGTTGTACCAAATCCTCCTGTGGCACTTGGAATACCAATTACTTGGATCTTTCCACCTTTTTATACCACTTCAGTACTTTTGCCAAGGTTTTCAGATCCATATAGGCAATTGGATTCTCATAGAAGTTTTAGTTATTCTATCCTGAGGACATGCACAAGTACTGATAATTTGAAACATGAAGGTATTACTATTGATGAAGGTAAAATTATAACAAGGGAAAACAAGGATATTGCTTGTGTTCTTGCAAAAGATCATGCAACTAGTAGAAAAGAAATTGCATGCTGTGTAAGGGTTGCGGAGGTCAGTTTCTATTAAATAGCTTGATTTAATTGAGGATTTTTGAAGTCTGATGGTTTATTAGCAATGCCTTTTTTTTTGTTTTATCTCTCTTTGTAATTCTAAAGATATTTCTTCTGTATTCTGCTGAATTTATGATCATCTCAACTTATTTTATTAGACATGATCAATCACAACTGCCGAATCAATGTGTCATATGCAATATCTTTTTACTCAGCATATATGGTAGAAAAGTGCTCACTAGTACTACAAGTCTACTATTTCAATGACAAATGATTAGTGACTGGAATAACTTGATTTAGAATTGCACCAGATGAAATAGTAGAGTACAATTCATGTTAATTCATGAAAAAAGAATATGTACTTTTTTAATATTCTTTTACTTAATGAGATTATGTACAATTCTTTTTTCTAATTCTATACCCTTGGCAGAGTTCAACATAAGTCTCAATTTGACTTCTAAAGTTCAACTTATCCCTTAAGAGTCTGTTTCTTTGCTGGAAAATTACTTGCCCATGTAACATATTTTTTTGAAAGAAAACTTTTACAGGGAATAGTTTTCCTTATTTGCCTGTGATGCTTGAAAATATTTTCTCTTCCTAAGGTCGGAGTTAGGGTTCCTTTTGCATTGGTTCTTCAGCAGTTGCACTACCACCTCACCCTCCACTACCCTCCTCCTCATCTCTACCGAACTGCCATCGCATGCTACCAATAGTGCATCGACTGCATGCTCGCTCCCTCAATGGTTTGATGATGCCACAAACACCATCTAGATCACAATGGTGTCCACCTCCACTGTCCTCTTCCAGGCCTTTGTCCTCAGCAAAAGCTCAAATGCCATTGTGTTGGTGCTTTTCCTGGTTGTTCTTGGATAGTTGGATTGTGATGATATCGTCCACCATGCTTTTTAGTATCACATAGCTACAATTTGCTTCTGATAAATAAATGTTGACCATGGCTTGTACATTGCTTTCCTTGCCCTAGATTGATCTAGCATTAGAAGGACTAGCAATTATGGTGGGGGAGGCGTAGGGGAGAAGGAGAAGAGGCCAGTAAGGGTTGAGGTGGATTTGCCATAGGTGGTGGCAGAAGATGGGTTTGCATGGATTGAGAGAGAGAGAGAAACTCGTGGGGAAGAGGAGCATGGGAGAAGAAAATTATGCCCTCTCATTTTGAGCAAAAGTCATTTTCCAGCAAAATAGCCACAGATTCTTTTGTTGACCAATAAAATATTTTCCTTGGACCATGATTTTTCATTGTGCCAAACACTAGAAAATGACATTTAGATTGTCTAGGAAAACATTTTATGTGAATCAAACACACTCTGAATGTTAGAACTCAGAAAATCATTTTCTCCCGGTCCAAGTTACTCCAAACAAGCAACTGGAATCACTTAAAAGTGTAGTGGCTGCTGTATTGCGATGTTTGAAACTTGAAGGGCCAAAACAAGGCTTGAATTGACTAGGTATGTAAATTGGAAATTCCAGATTCAGTTGTTGACCTAATAATACATTTGAAGTGAATTTTTTGCTGTCAATAATTGGTGATCAAATACATAATGGAGATCTGTCCAACTGGTATGAGATAAAAGCTATTCAGTAGTATACTGGCTTCTACTGCTTGGTGTTGTTGAATGAAAATATAAAATAATAGGTAAAAAAGGTAGAGTGCTGAATATTTGCGCCGTATGCTCTGCCTCTGATAAATGTTATTTGGGCTGACTGATTGGTATAAACACAACTTTTTTCTGTCAAACTTCGAATTGGATGGATGCAAGATATATCTGTACTTCATTCACTGTCTGCAATAAGCCTAATGCTGTACCGCTCTGTCGTTTGTTATAACAAATTTTAAATAGCTATAGGTCTGGATATATGGACCCTAACTATGAACATGAATGCCTTTTCTTCTTTGCTCAGGTTTCACAAGTTAGGGTAAACACAATTGAAGCTTCATCACATGTTCTTTCCCTTGCTGCTAATTCAAAACTCGAGTTAATTGTCACCTACTCTGATTATTTAGGTACATCAATCTGCAGAATAATCAAACAATTTTATTTATAATATTTATCATTCTGTACCAGGTCTTTTCACCTTATCTTCCTTGTTGTCACTTGTCAGGGTATCCTTTCACTGAGGCCCATGGTGTAGTTCCACTGGATATTGAAACTAATCGTCCTGATGTTCTCTCTATTTTTATGTCACCGAAGGCTGATGACAGCATGCTTGGCAATGGTCGTATCATTTTAGAGGTATGACTGTCATTTTTTCCTGCATTCAACAATAACAATTGACAGTGTCCCTGTCCTTGTTTCAATGTTCTCTGAGCTACTTTTTATTTCTTTGACATACAGGCAAAGAATCCTGGCAATGCTCTTGTAAGGATATCCATCAATAATGACCCAAGGAAGGCAGATTTTGTGTTGGTATTGATTATTTCTCCTGATACTTTGATAGGACTTTGTCGCAGGCAACCAAAATTTCCACATACTTTATATAGTCTGCAAGATGCTCGTGTCTTACTGTTATGATTTACAATTTTAAAATGCTTTAGCTTAGTTGTTTCTTTCAAAACATTATTTATGCAACTCTAAACTTATCCTATTTGTACCAAATTCAATATTTCACTTTTCAACCTGGTACCAATAGTTGAAACGGATCATATATATCACCAGGTATCTGTTGGCGTTCAACTTTATCCTAGGAGTCCAGTTCTTCAAGTCGGTCACCGTCTCAATTTTACTGTAATTGGTGATGGTAAGCATCTTGTCCTAAGTAAAATCTTTCCTCCATTCTGTATTTGCTTGAAATTTGAGAACTATCAATCTGTGGAAACTTTGGCTTCTCTTTTGATTTTAAAGTTGGCTTTGTTGTAAACAGGTATTTTATGATACTGAGTACTTAAATCATTCAGATATTTGTGATGCTAAATTGACTTGTATTATAGCCCTGGTCCCTTGGATAATGGCGCTAAACCTGAGCTGCTGTTCAATCATAAAATATAAATGTCTTATAGCTGGTTGCATACTAGATTTATTTTGATTTTAATTTCTTAATAAGAGTTTGAGAAAGTTTTGACCTGTAGCCAATTTATTATGGACATGAGAAAAAACTGAAGGGAACAAGTGGTAGAACTAATGCACACAGAACTTAACTTTTTTATTAGTCATGTTGAACATGCTCTAGCCTGTCAAACTAATTAACTTTTTTATTAGGAAGAAATTTTATATGTACTGTTTAATCGTAACTAAAAAATGCATATGAATAAAATTGAGATGAAAAGGTAATTTAATTGTATTGTTAAACAATCACACTCAATATATAGACGCTCCTAAAGTAATACACTGTACACTAATGTCACATATGGGATTATTTATTATAACACGCCCTTTCAAGTTGGAACTTAGATGTCAATCTTGGCTGTCACACTCAAAAAAAAGTGAGTACAGCTAAAAATTTAGCAAGATATTTTACAATTTGTTCTTAAGTTTGTGTAGACACATGGAAAAAAAATAGTGGGTTGCAGGTGACAGATGTACTAGGATTTCTGTCTTCTCTTGGAAGGGAGAGAAGATGATAAAAATGCTGGCAGAGACGATAATGAAATTTATGACTTTTGCTTTTGGGAGAAAAGGAGAAGTAAAAAATAATAAAAAGAAAAAATACCATCACTTTTTCATATTGCTAAAGATTGAAAATAATTTGTATCTGACATCCAAGTTTATATATGCAGATAAAAACTTTATTTGCTTTATTTAAAATAAACGAAATTGATTCAAAACCCTAAGCTATCTAATTTGGTACCTTGTAAGTTAAATGTGTTTGTCTTGCAAGTAACATATACTTTAGATATTAATATAATTTTTTATAAATATTTCAATGTTGATTGCATGCTCTTGTATACCACATATGCGATATGTAGTGGGTCAATCTTGTTTATGGAGTATTTGATTATGGTATCTTGCAGTGGGTGGGTCAATCCTGCATACCATATATGCACTTACAAGTATTTGATTATGGTATCTTACTCGTTGCTATGCTTATGATACTTCTGATAGGTGTTGATGTATTTGGCTCTGGCAAGTGGTTGAGTGATAATGAAAGTGTTCTATCGGTAAATAAGATAACTGGAGAAGGATTTGCTCATGGGGAAGGTGCAACTCAAGGTTCTTGAACTCCCTTCTTGGCTATTGGCTATAACAATTATTATCAGCATTTTACTATCATCAGAACCTCATTCTTTCTTTTCTTTTTTGTTAGTTATTTTCCTTGGTTCAAAATTAAAGTTGCAAACACCTGTAACCGTGATGAAAGTTGATCAGATATCAGTTGATGGTCCAGCAGATGCCTTGACAAATGTGCCATTTCCATCTAAAGGTTACATGTTCTTTGTGAAATCTAGGTTTGTTCTCTGAGATACTCTTTATCTATGTGGATCTTCATCTATATGAACATTCCTAAGTTTGTTGTATAATTTGTTGTGTATGCATACATTTACATGTTTTTACTTGAGCAAGAATCCTATTAGATGGGAAAGAATAGTAACATATCCATACGTTTGACATCTATGCTAAATCATTCAACACCTCAACAAGGTACCAATCCCTTGTCCATGAATGTGATCATGGTTGGTTCTGGGACAAATTTATTTTTTAACCATTGGCTTTGGTTTAGATAAGGATAGATGTTTGTGTAGAGAACTTTTTGCCATCATTTAATCTTATTGATAGAATATATGTTGCTTGGATTAAAAATTTGTGTGCGCCAATTGGCACAACTGTTCTGCCCACCAACTGACACGAACCTATTCAAGACGATGAAACTTGCTTGATCATAGTAATGACCACGGCAAGGTTGATTTTTATGATGTCCACAATGATGATGACCTTTCAGCGACTTCAGAGAGTTCGCATGAGGCTTTTGTGACGCCGACGACGATTGCAAGGACATCAAAGAGTTGTGCATGAGGCATCCACAATGATGCAAAAATACATGATTTTTTATGCAAGGCTCCTGTGAAGTTTACATTGATAATTGACATTATTTAGTAAGTAATCATTATTTAGCAAATTGAATTATCTAATAGTTACAAAGGAATTGTTCAATTTCAGCTGGAGCAGCCTACGACAACTTAAACTGATATCAGTGGCAAAAAGAATCTCTAGTGTACCATTCAAGAAACATCATTTTGGTCTATTTTTGTGTAGTTTCTTGTAACAACTACTGATTCTTTGCCAGCCAAGGCATATTAGCTAATGTTGATTGGAATTGGTTCTTTCAGAGAACTCTTTTTGGTGGAATTGGTTGTTTTTCTGGTTTCTTCTGATAACTATGTCACTTTTGACATACCAACATAAGGATTCTATAATTTTCTGATATTGGATGGGTACTAATCCACCAATGCTTGTGTAGAATAAATTTCTTCAATCTTAATGTTCCCAAGTTCCTACTTTTCTCTGGTATCCAATCATAGATCCCTCAACTCCATGATGTTCTATGCAATTTAATGAATCTGATATTCCTTGTATATTAGTGGAAGCGAAATCCTGGATCCCAAGCTGAAATCTACTGGAAATTATGAAGTCCCATTTGATTGTTGGGTTGATCCACCAATAGTTGGGTAGGTTTCTTTCAGAATGCATTGAACAGAATTTTGTATGTCATTTGAACTTCTTTCACTTCAAAGATGTGCACTTCACTATAGGTATGCAAAGGCATGGGTCAACAATGTCACAGGCTACTCCTACTGTCTCTTCTTTCCTTACTCACCAAAACATTTGCTCAGTATCATGTCCAAGTCAAATACAAGACGGCAAGAGAATGATAATAGTCATGGATTGGTACATTTCTCGATTATTGCATCATTGAAAGAGGCTCCAACTGTTACTGGGTCTGCACATGCAGCATATGTTGGCGGATTTGCTTTAGGCACTGAAAAGGTGGCGTTTTTAATTCTTATTGCCTATACATAGATTTTGCAAATTTTCTCTCTTTTTTTTGGCACAATCTACACCAAATCGAAGTCCTTGCCTTATTGTGCAGCTAAACTTCACACCAATTGCCACTAGGAGTCTTGTGACTATCATGGGGAATACAGGTATAGGAATGGCTTTTTCATGATTTTGTCATTTTTGTTTTGTCTCATTTTCTATGCTTTAGCATGACTTGATGGTTTATTGTCCTAGATGTCGAAATAAGTTGGAATGCGAAAGATCTATTGTCCGTCACTTCTCTTAGCACTACAAGTTTTGGTGTGGTTGGACTCGCAGAATATGAGGTGGGTGACTTAGCAGCATATATTTCTGCTTATTGAACGATTATTTATGCATCATTCACTGCAGGTCAAAGTCCTTCAAAACAAACCATTTGAAGACACAATAATTGTTCATCTTCCTTCCACTGGTATGCCCTGTTTTTAGCTGGTAGAACTCAGGTTTAATATAATTTAAGGAAAATATGTGGAAATATAATGCCTCTTTTTCGTTTCTTCTCTGTTTTTTTTAAACTTTCCTGCATCAAATATCTGTCTCCCATAATTGACGTTCTTTGCATTGTTTATGACCGATATGGTAGTAACTAAAATCTGGTACTTGTTGCATACAGGTCAGCAAGAGGAGATTAGCGTGTCTTATAAGAATGGAGAAAGAGCAGCTGCCTCTGGAGTGAACATCTTGATCTGGCCTGCAGTGTTAGTCTGTGCTATTGTGTTTATAGTCACAGTTATTATCTTCTTAATGTGTCTCCAGAAACCAGACCAGCCTGGACCTGGACCTAGACAATCAGGATCAATATCTCCCCTTCCCGCCCCGACAGTTTCCACACCCACTAGAAATGTTCAATTTTCGCCTCGCACGCCACCACCATTCACCGATTATGTGAGGAGAACGATTGATGAAACTCCATATTATAAGCGGGACAGGAGGAGGTTTGACCCACAATATACATACTGAATGCTTTCACCTTTAATGTAAACATTGATCTAGGATGCCATTCGAGATGTAACAATTTTCCATGGATGCACAAACACGAATTGTGTTATTTTCTGTCAATATACACCAAGTTGAGAATTTTGACACAATTGTAGAGTAATTGGTTGTAGAAATAGCATCATATCAATTTCTTTAATACAAGCAAGTGCTCTAATATTTATTCCTTCCAAACAAAAAATTTATTACAAAATAGTACTACAATCTGCATACGAATTATTCTGAAATCATTCAAAATAGAGAACTAGAATTTCCAATTTCTGTGGGTGTGTTTATTTATCTATCTTGTTGAATATTGTGTCAACTTAATTGCATCATAATATGTGTTCTAATTTAACTGTTTTTTCCCCATGAAAACATCTTATGCTTTCAGAGTTGTTATTCACAATTCTGGAACTAGATGCATCATAAACTTTCAAATCTTCTGTTTTATTAGTATTAAAGATTAGCCTCCACAGTTCCACATCATATTCGATATTATCTGAATATGCAGCTTAATGCAAAACTAATTTGGAAAGCTAAAACAAATTTTCAGAAACTTGGACATTCATATACAACTTTATTGGATACAGTAAACACGCATGATTACTGATCATCCGGATCAAACTCCGCCGGTCGTGATCATGTTCATGGGCCTCACCGGACTGAGCAGGAAGTATCCGGCGGTGGCGTGGCCGATGGCGAAGTTGCACCGGGGCGAAAACAGCTGCTCCGCTTCCTGCTCCACCTCCCGCAGCACCCTTTGGAAGAGCGCGACGTCGCAGGGGAGCTCGAGGGGGCCGGCAGTGGCGTACCCGAACTCCATCTCCGCCTCCTCCAGCAGCACCTTGAACAGCTGGTGGTTCAGCCACTCGGTCCGCACCATGAACCGCTCCCTCGCCGGCCCCACGTACACCGACAAGCACCCCTCCGGCGGCATCCCCACCCCCTGCCTCCTGCTCCTGATCCTGCACCGCTCCAGTGTCTTCTTTATCAGGCCCTTCGACTTAACCTTCTCTTTCCCGTTATTAATCTCCATCCTCCCCATTCACAACAACAACAACAACAACAACAACAACAACAACAATAACAAAATGCAGCAGATGATCTTCTTACTGAACCTTAACCTCTGTCGTAGGCTTGGTAATACATGACCCTGGCTCTCGGAGACTTTGAGTTACTCATGATTCCCAACAGGGATTACTCATTCGTACAGAAAGAAGGTGGAGAAGACTACTGCAATTATATTGCTCAAGATTGAACCCTCGACACGCATATAAACTGAGGAAGGAGGAGGAGGAGAAGAGAACTGCCCCACTAGCTGCTAAAAGCAGTGATTCATATCTTATTCAATCTCATTGTCAACGCCCTTCATCCAATGGCAGTTGCGATCTATTCATGCATGTATGAGTTGTGTGCTGCATGCTTGCTTGTGTGGTCATCGACTCTTTATCTTCTCTTGTTTTATTCCAAGTTGCCATTTGTTTAATTTATTTATATGCCTTTGGTTAAGCAGCTCTTCTTCATTGTACAACAAATTCCTGCAATCTTTTTTCAGAGCTTTTGTTTGCTTATCTATTAAATACCAACAAGTAACAAGTGTTCTTAATTTGTCCAAGTTGACATTCATTTTCATGCAAGGTAGTTTCTCATGAAGTCCAATTAATTAGTGGTAAACTTCCTACTAACAATAAAATTTGTGGTCTTAATGTTCGTCTGCCGGATAAATCCGAAGTGTAATTAATTTCACATTAAGGAATTGACCTTTAAAATATTTATTTCTATTAGAATTTAAACTCTGTTCTATTAGTCTTAATTCCAAAGGATACATTTAAAATGATGGAATTCCGAAAAGATACACGTAACTTTAAGATTTTTCAAAATGCGCACTTGTTTTCTATTTTACTCCTTCCGCAAATTACTATGGTACTGTATTCAGAAAACAATATTATTGTGATATTGAATTTCAAAGAACAACATCACATATTAAATTTCAAAGAATAACATCATTGTAATATTGAATTTCAAAGAACAACATCGCTGTAATATTGAATTTCAAAGAACAACATTATCGCTGATCACGGTGTTGATTTTTTAAAATTAATATCATGTTAGTGCATAAATCTTAAAATCAACACCATGGTATTGATTTTTAAAATACAATATCATTGTAGTGTTGATATTTGAAATGTAATATTACAATGATATTGCTTTTTGAAATTCAATACCACAATGATGATATTCTTTAAATGATCGAAAGAAATAAAATAAGAAACAAGTACATCCTTTAATAAATTTAAAAATTAGATGTATCTTTCAAAAAATTTATAATTTTATATGCATCCTTTGGTACCCATCATCAATGGGGGCAATTACTCTATGATTTTGCATGCTTATTTAGTACATGCATAAATAAATGTAATAAATATCTCTTTATTGTCTTGCATTTTACTTAAAAATAAATTAAAAATTATTTATTAGTTAATAGGAAAGTGTAGATAAACTATTAGCAATTAGGATTATCTAGTTAATAGTTATATGGAACCAATTAATATAATTAATACACTTTCTTTTAGAGTTTCTTAAAAATATATGAAAAGTAACAAAAAAATTGTAATGTCTATTTACTTTCAGGAAAACTATAAAATTTATATTAATAGTTAATTGGCTATATGAATTAATTATTTATGATATATATTGAAAGTTAGATTAATGGGTTCTAGAGAATCTGCATTTTGCTCTTTAATTTCAATATCATTATACTTTTAGAAAAAAAAAAATATTGAAATTTAGATTTACAGATTTTTGAGAATCTATGATTTTTCTATTGATTTATTTTCAATAAAACTATTAATTTATTAATCAATTTGATATATAAATATATACCGTATATTCTATTAATTATAAAGATTTAATTACTAATAAAATTATATTATTTAAATCATATCCTATATATTCAATAAAAATTATTAATTTATTTTTTTTCCCACATGAAGTGGGTTCATATATGATTAAATTTAATTTCAATCTAATATGGTCTTTAAATTTTTTTTCTTATGATACAAATTATTATAAAAGTTAACTGGATAGAACAAATTATTATTATTTATTAAATTTAATTATTCATTTTTGACTTTTCTTCCGGTTGAAAAAAAATTAAAAAAGTAGTCAACTAACCAAAACAAAACTGTTTACTTCCTAATTTATTAAGAATGACTTATACTTTTGGATTAGGTGTCTATGAACCGAATCAAAGTTTGGTGTTTTTAGCCGTCGAAAATCTTTGAAAGCAAATATATTGTATTAAATTCTTTTTTCTTGACTTTAAAGTCTTTAATTTGAACTTAAGTATACTCTTTTGTGATGAACAATTAGCAACTTGGGGAAGGAATGATTCTTAAGTGACTTCAAAAAATATTTTTAGTAATTGATTGATTATCTCATGTTTTTGGCCATACGCTAATTAACAGATAAATATCACATTATCTAACATTCTAAACAAAACAAATAAATATTTTTAAAATAATATAAAAATTGTGGTTGGAGGTTGGCATCTAACCTAACGTGGATAGATGATATTAATTATATTATGTCTTAAAAAATGAAGTAAGTTTTGATGATTATTTAACGAGATTGTGGATGAAGACTGAAGGCGATAGGTTTCCTTCTAAGTAAACTAACATTGGGGGGATACTAAAGCTGCCACTTCAAGTTCAAGTTAGTCCAAGTCTAAATAGGAAGTGAAGTTTTAGTATGAGAGTTGGCATCTTAAAGATGCAATTTGGGATTGATAATTTATTGTGTTTTTGGGGAGTTAGGGTTGGTTGCATAAGTAATGATTATTATATTATGTCTTAAAAAAATGAAGTAAGTTTTGATGATTATTTAACGAGATTATGGACAAAGACGGAAAGTGATAGGCTTTCTTCTAAGTAAACCAATATTGGGGGATTCTAAAGCGGCCACTTCAAGTTCAAATAGGAAGTGAAGTTTTAGTACGAAGTTAGGATCTTAAATGATTAAGTAACGTCGGATTTGGGGTGATCGATTCAGTCTTATGATGAATAAATCGAGAAGCGCTAATGAAGACTCATCCTCGGGAGTAGAGTTAAGATTTTAAAGATGCAATTTGGGGTTGATAATTTATTGTGTTCTTGGGGGGTTAGGGTTGGTTGTATAAGCAATGGTTATTATATTATGTCTTAAAAAAATGAATTAAGTTTTAGTACGAGAGTTAGGATCTGAAATGATTAAGTAACGTCGGACCTGTGGTGATCAGTACGATCCTATGAAAATTTTTCATCGATCACAGGATAAATCGAGAAGCGCTAATAAAGACTCATCCAAATTATCAACATTCTTAGGCTAGCTTCTCATTGAAGGAAAAATTTCCTATAATATGTTACAATTGAGATTCGAACTTTAGATCCCTTGATTATTCATTGGAGAGCCTAACCATTGCACCATTGTCTCAGGAGTAGAGTTAAGATTTTAAAGATGCAATTTGGGGTTGCTAATTTATTGCGTTCTTGGGGGGTTAGGGTTGGTTGTATAAGCAATTGTTAAAAAAATGAATTAAGTTTTAGTAAGAGAGTTAGGATCTTAAATGATTAAGTAACATCGGACATGTGGTGATCGGTACGGTCCTATGAAATTTTTTTATCGATCACCAGGATAAATCGAGAAGCGCTAATGAAGGCTCATCCAAATGACCAGCATTTTTAGGCCAGCTTCTCATTGAAGGAAAAATTTCCTGTAATATATCGCAGCTGAGATTCAAACTTTAGATCCCTTGGTTATTCATTGGAGAACCTAATCATTGCACCATTGTCTCGGGAGCAGAGTTAAGATTTTAAAGATGCAATTTGGGGTTGATAATTTATTGTGTTCTTGGGGGTTAGGATTGGTTGTATAAGCAATGGTTATTATATTATGTCTTAAAAAAATGAATTAAATTTTAGTACGAGAGTTAGGATCTTAAATGATTAAGTAACGTCAGATCTGGGGTGGTCCGGTCCTATGAAAATTTTTCATCGGTCATTAGAATAAATCGAGAAACGCTAATGAAGGCTCATCCAAATGATCAATATTCTTAAGCCAACTTCTCATTGAAGAAAAAATTTCTTGTAATGTGCCGTAGTTGAAATTCAAACTTTAGATCTCTTGATTATTCATTGGAGAGCTTAACCATTGCACCATTACCTCAGGAGCAGAGTTAAGATTTTAAAGATGCAATTTGGGGTTGATAATTTATTGTGTTTTGGGGGGTTAGGGTTGATTGTATAAACAATACTTATTATTTTATGTCTTAAAAAATTGAATTAAGTTTTGATGATTATTTAACGAGATTGTTGACAAAGACGGAAAGTGATAGACTTCCTTCTATGTAAACCAACATTGGGGGATCCTAAAGCGGTCACTTCAAGCTCAAGTTAGTCCAAGTTTAAATAGGAAGTGAAGTTTGAGTACGAGAGTTAGGATCTTAGAGATGCAATTTGGGGATGGTAATTTATCGTGTTCTTGGAGGTTAGGGTTGGGCAGCATAAGCTATGGTCATATGGTTTAGTCGACCTAATTAATATTCTTAGTCGACCAATGAAGATTTTATACTTTTGTGTCTCATTTAGCTAACCCTATCATAATGCACTCTAGAAGATTAAGACATTCACATCTAAAAAACTCTCCCACAGTCGAAATCTATTGAAAATATTTCCTTTTAATGACGTGGTCGATTCTGTGAGAAATAACCTGCGTCAAAAGGTTGGCCGAGAGTTGTCCTGACGAGATTCCTCCGATGCTTAATTCAAACCCAAGAGGAAGTAAAAAAAATGATTAATCAAGTCGGATAAAAATAGCCGAACTGATGACATCACAGAGAATAATCTACTTCTGTAACATTGATATCATTACCTTATATGATAATCTACCTTTGTAACGTTGATATCATTACCTTTATATAGGGAGTGGAGTTTTCCAAGAGGTGCATCTTTTTCATCTTTACCAAAGGATGCATCCCTTTGCAACTAATGCCATTGTAATTGTCGTATCAAATTGACCTTCGAGACCCTCACGCACTCGAGCTCGAGCTCGAGCTCGGGTCTATGGCTTTTGGGTGACACCGCGTGATGACCTGGGACGGACTGGATACCGACGGTATCAGGCTCGATTTCATCTAAAAAATTGTTAAAATTGACAGAAGCTTCCGTCTAGGTAAACAGAGGAAGATCTTGTGTTCTTCTGCGGAAATGACTTTCATTTCAGGTAAACAGGAAATTACCCAACAGCTAATATTGTCACACAAAATAAACAAAGTAGGATAACTGGGGCATCCAACAACTCAGCAACGGATCGCTACTTCGCACCCACTCTCTCACCGCCAATCCTACGAACAGCAGTCGATATGGTCGCTGGGACCCGCTAGTCCTTTCCCATTGGTTGCTCGAGTACGAGAACGTGTGGACACCGAACTTTCCTTCCGGGTACACGTCGCTGTCCATTCCCACAGTCGCACTCTCCTTGTCGGGGGTCTAAAAGGTTCGGATTCACCGTCGGACGTGACGACGGCGGGGAGATCTGACGCGAGCTGGGCTGTGGCTGCCGGCGAGGGAGCCGTGGGAGCTAGAATCTCTTGTTTTCTTCGTCTTCCGGCCTCTCGTGGCTTTTCTCGTACAGATCTGAGTTGTGCCGCTGGGAGGTGAGGGCGTCGACGACCAAGAATGCACGCCGGCACCTCGGCTCGGTGCTCCAACACGGAGGGCTCCGGAGAATTCGACGATCCAGACGCGCCAAGGGTTTACCAGGTCTGGAAGGGCAACAACGTAAGTGAATCCCGCTCTATCTCTCGGTAATCTCACGTGTTGGTGAGTAGCTGATCACTTCATGTCTTGCTAAGCTCCAAAATTAGGGTTTTCTCTTCATATAAAATTATTTTCATTGATTTCTTAGAAAAGAGATGATTAATGGTAAATAGGGAGTGACTCTTTAATACAACATAGTTGTTTCGTCTCTTGGAGATTGATGCATTCTCTCTTTCATTGTCTAATCATTTAGGATTGACGCTTGTATTTGTGCTGGTTGACGAGTTCAACTTATCGATGAGGGCTTTAGTCCAAGCCCTGCTCGACTGGCTGAGGTTGAGCTGAGATGGTTTTGGGGTGGGGGAGAGTGATGCAATTGATGTCTTTACTTGATGCCTGCCTATCGTTGCAGGTTCACTAAGGTGTCATTTCCACTAGTCAAGTGTCCTAGTACATTGGTCTAATGCTCTACCATTGCGATTGTGAGGGTTTCCTCGATGATGATGATGATCCTCTTCAAACTTAGTGGGTAAAGTAGTAGGGGATGTTGCCCTTAGGCTCATCACTAACGAGGGGCATTCTCTCTAGTGCCAATTTTTTGTTTGCACTGCAACCATAGTTTGATGAGCAAGATTTGTGAAAATTGTTAATAATATAAATATATAAAATTGATTCCTTGCTTAATAGCTTGATCTTTTGGGGATACATGATCAATCAACTTTAACCACAATTGGGTTCCTATGTTCTAATCATTATGGTGTTGGTATTTAAGAAATATATGCTCAACTAATTCAGTTCACATGTCGGGCATGGACTAGTCTTGTTTGCCTGTTTACATGTGTGGGGAACTGTTAAAAACAGAAAACACAGTATAATTCCAACTCCTTGGAACAATTATGTGAATCTTATTTTGACATTAATTCATTACTATCTCTAGCAATATCCAAATCTCGTGACACTTTTAATTGTGTTTAGTAAAGTTGTCCTTGGTCTCTGTCGTTCTTTTGCCCCACATCATCAATCCTAATTGACCAGCTTGTTCAATTATAGAAATGATTGGCATCTTTCAATATGTCCATAAATATTTTATTTCTTGGATGGGCACATAACTACGCTTAAGTAGTTTTCCCCTCGTAATCTCACACATAGTGTTAGCATTTTCATATATGTCGCATTAATTTCTGTGTTGTTTTCTAATTCTCAACATTCTTGACTGATAGATACCACATTTTTATAAAATTTTCTTTTTTAGCCTAAAGGCCATACAGTAAGCACATATCTTTAAAAGTTCCTTTCCAATAATCTCCAATATTTATCCTCTTAATGATTTCTTCAGAACAACTCATTCTTGATCATTAAGTGATCCAAGTATCTAAACATCTTCTATGATTTCCCGTCCATCCAATTTAATTATCTTCTCATTGTTTTCTTTTTCTCGAAATTTTATTTCATATATTCACTTTTAGTTTTACTTACTTTAAAACCTTTGATTTCTCAAGTTTCTTTCCACAATTTAAGATTTACTCTATCTTTATTATCATCAATTAGAAGAATACTATCAATTAACAGAATATTCTATCTTGAATATGACTCATAAGTTTCTCCAATACTAATATAAAATATACATTTATTAAGGGCACGATGCTAACCCTTAATATAAATATACATTTATGTAAAACATCATGTATTACATTTATAATAGCTCTAAGGTTGCCACTAAATTATTATAAGACACATCTTTTATCACGTTGATAGAATTAATAGATTTTACCTCATAAAAACCACCAAAATAATTGTCTATGAACTTTATCATAATTCCTAATCCTCTTTTTTTTTTTTTCATTATGTCTCGTTTTAGATATTTTTGTTTCATTTGTTATTTATCTCTCAGCCATCCTTCCCTACGTGACATTTTTCATAACTTAATCCCTCTATAATTATCACTCATCAACTTAATCTCTCTATAACTGTTAATTAGAGCAACATTACACTTGACCTCTATTCTGATAATTGATTCTACAAAACTTTTCTTCTATCATAAAAAGTTTTCTTAGTTCTTAAGATATTGAATAAATTTGTTAATGTAATACTCTTTCTCTCCAAAATTATTCTGAATTTTTAATAGTGATATCATTAGATTTTTTTTGTAGCTTATTTACCCTCATCTGATCTAATGTTTTGAAGAAATTTATGATTCCCAAATTTATGATAATTTTCAATCTTCAATCAATTTTTAAGTGGTTCAGTGAATAATTTATAAAAATCATCTTAACTACTTCAACATCAAAGGAAACATTTTAATAAGCATATTTCATAAATGGAATATTACATTTCTCTATAAGTATATAATTGGTCCTTTTCTTGATAGTTTATGTTACTTGGAATAAATACGAGTATCTAACACGTCTGTATATTAGTATTAGGCATGCTACTTTCTGAAATCTTTGCACATGATCAAGTGTTTGACTTGGAGTTTCAGTGTTGGAGTATCGATGTACTGAAATCGGTATTGATGGGTAGTTGAAAAATTGAGCTTTCGGATTAGTGCATTACTCTGTCAGTTTTAATAGCAGGGATCATCAATAGTGTTCTAATGTGGAAATCTAGTTTGGTGAAGTAAGGTAAGATTCAACTTGGATCGTGCTAAGGCTAGAGCTATTATTGGATCAAACACTATGACCTTCGAAATTGATGCCCTCCTTTGTAATTTGGTGCTTCTCATGATACTTTGAAATTGTTCACCATTGCTTTATCACGAGTGAATAACATGTTGCTGCTCCAGGAAGTATTTATATTTTGATCTTGATTAGCAGCATGTTGAAGAAAAGCCTCATTATTTTGTATTGAGAATGAATCGCGAGAATGAATCGCCCGTCTACTGTATAGCAAGTTTTTTTCCCCAAAGATTCAAAACACAATGAAAATGATCATAAGTTGATAACCTTGTCAACGGCATGATTAATTCAAGGAAATCATTTGGAAAAACTTAATGAAATAACTAATTCATTGTTAACAAGGCTCCTAAGATACTTCAAAATAGATGAGTAACACATGCTTTGTCCTTAATAGATCCACTAAGTCTCTAACATCATTTTATTAAGATCAATTAAACTTGAGGTCTTGAGGATACATGAATGGGGATTAATCTACTAATTAATACTGTTGTAAAAGCTATGCTTTTACATTAATTTTCTTTTGATTGATTCTCTATTTTCATATTTGTTGCAGATATTTCTTCTAGAAGGGAGGTTTATTTTTGGACCTGATGCAAGATCATTGTTTCTCACCATTTTCCTTATTGTGGCACCTGTCTCCGTGTTTTGTGCCTTTGTTGCAAGAAAACTGATGAATGATTTCTCTCATAACTTGGGAATATCAATAATGATAGTGGCTGTTGCTTTCACATTGTATGTGAGTGCCAATAACTCCTTTTATTTGATTTTCAAGTGGTTGCTTATTTTTATAGAATATGAAGAATATTATGTTTATATAGAGTGTGAAGAATGAGACTATGCCTATGCATAAGGTGGAATATAACAAATGATGCTACAATTTGTTTTGAAATTTTCATTTGTTCTATCAAACATGCTACCATCCTCTCAGGTGGAAGTCGAGGAGTGATCAACCATATTCATGCAGTCAGGGTGCACATAAATCTTAATTAGTAAAGATACATCTTTAGTCAAACATGCTTACTTGAATTTCATTTTGGTATTATTCAATTAGGCATGTTAAAAGTATATCTTACTGGGTTCTTTAACTTCAGATATTTTGCGTAGAGAATTATATAAATTGATTTTTTTAACAGATATGTTGTATTGCTTAGAGTTTTTCAAAATGGAAATTGTTCTCGAAAAGGTTTTGAAAACATAGAGAAGGAAGAAGAAAGAGAGCCCATGGGATTCTCTCGGGGAACTGTAGTTCCACATCTAGAATATGGAGGGAGAATGAGATAGATAAATATAGATGCATACATAAAATTATGCAATGGCAAAAAGTGGATTTAGTGGTGATACCATGTGCTTTATACATGGTAGGTCATGTGCAAAGCACATGGTAGGACCGGGATGTGCAAAGCACATGAGTGTTGTGCACCCCAACACATCAAGAAAATGAGCATGAAACATCGGGCACAATGTGGTGCACACCTGTAAACGAGGTTTATGTGGTTCATATGAGGCACAACGTGCTAAGGAAGAAGCAGCAGGAGAAAGGGAACTTTTGGAACTCTTGGCATTCTCATGGGAACTTTAGTTCAACATCTAGAATTCGGGTGAAGATTGACCATTTAAATTTACTTGCATAAAGCTGTCTCAGTAAAAGGTGAACTTGATAGGATATTCTCAGATTTAAAGTTCATCTATGTGTAGGCACTCCAGAGAAATTACAAGGAAGAACAGAAACTGTTTAAATTTTGATGCAGATAACTTAATTTTCTTATCAATGTCAGGGGCAAATGTTCTACCAGAATTTATATCAATTCTATAATTTCTTCAGTTTGCTGAGTTGAACGTCTGAAAAATATTGCATCTAACTCTTTGTTTCTCCTTATTGTTTATTACATATTACATTTTAGTTTCCGCACAGTACTATATGAAACAAGAACAAGTTGCATTAGGATCACCACCTTTTCAGCCATGAATGAAATCCAGTATTCTTGTGATTAAGTTTTGGTATGACAGTTCTGGCAATCAGGAATACAGAAATTCTATGGTTAATAGACAAACATGATGCTATTTTGCCTGAATTTGGCATATAAAATCCAGATATGATATTGGGTACTAGGAACACTAGACAAATAAGAAATAAGAATTGCAAGGTAATAGAAAAGTTGGCCCTTCCTTTGATAAGTAATCATAGTCAAATGTTCATTGTAACAATGTTACCAACTTTTAGACCAGAAGTGAATTATTAAAAGAAGAAAGTCAATAGTGAAAAGAAGCATCAATATTAGAAAATAAAGAAAATATGTTAATAAGAAGAATTATAATAAATCCAACAGTAGTGAAGGCATGAAAAGAGGGTATTGAAGTGGCAGCATGGCATACAGCAGTAGGCGGTGTGATACAATGTAGAACATTTCTTCCCTTCCTCTTTTTTTTTTTTTTTTTCTATGCCACTTTTTTTTTCTCCCACTCTTAATTTCTCTGATCCTTTGTGTGTTTTTTTTTTCTATCTCCAATTGCTTGTAGCTCTTTACCTGATCCGGTTGTCCCTGATTCAAATTTGGTATATCATGTAATCCAACTGAATTTAAAACCTGAAGATAATAAAACGTAGCACATACATAAGCTTTGATTGGATGCTTTTCTTTCTTCATAAACTTTAATTTTTGGTTTAGATTTTTATCTTTAGTTAGCCAAACCTTTAGTATCACTGTATTTACATTTTTTATTCATGCTTGATGTTTTATTACATGTTACTTTATTCAAATTAAAATGCTTTGTTCAATGCTTCTGAAAGGATTACTCTTGTTTCCAGGATTTGTGTCTTCTGCTAATTACCTCCGGTAGAGATCCAGGTATAGTCCCTCGAAATACACATCCACCGGAACCTGAAAGTTACGGTGGGAACAATGAAATGGGAGGCGTACAAACCCCACAAATACTTCCTCGAACTATGGATGTCATTGTGAATGGGATGACTGTGAAAAGTAAATACTGTGACACCTGCATGCTTTATCGTCCACCACGTTGTTCACATTGCTCGATCTGCAACAACTGTGTGGAGCGGTTTGATCATCACTGCCCATGGGTGGGACAATGCATAGGGAATGTATGTTACATTTCTTTATAGTTTTTCGACTCTATATATACTATCCAATCGTTATGCAACTAGAAATAATTAGGCAAGAGGTTCTTCTCGAAAAGTTGAGTTCCTAGCATGTGTTTGCCAACTTACTGGAAGGAAGGATTGACGCATTGGATTATCTTTCCTAATTTATTTATATTTTACTATTGTTGGTTTTGCCAACCGTTTAAGTTGTCTGTGATGCAGCGTAACTATCGGTTCTTCTATATGTTTGTCTTCACGACGACCTTACTCTGCCTCTATGTCTTTGGTTTTTGCTGGGTCTATATAATAAAAATAAGAGATGCTGATCAGATATCGATTTGGAGAGCAATGATCAAAACTCCAGCATCGATAATTTTGATAATCTATACTTTTATATCAGTATGGTTTGTTGGAGGCTTATCGGGCTTCCATTTCTATCTCATGAGCACCAACCAGGTAAACTGCATCATTCTTAGTAGAAAGTTTAATCCACATTAGAAATCCTTTCTTACACTTATTAGTGAGTGACTCTATTCTTGGCAGACTACTTATGAGAACTTCAGATACCGTTATGATTTGCGGGCTAATCCGTATAACAGAGGAGTGGTGGGGAATATTATGGAGGTCTTTTTCACAAGCATACCGCCCTCAAAAAACAAATTCAGAGCAAAGGCAGCACGAGAACAAGGACTCTCGTCACAATCAGCAGCTCGAGGTTTTCTAAGCCCAAACATGGGCAGAGGAATGGGTGACATCGAAATGGGTAGGAAGCCCATATCATGGGAGGAAGCTAGATCATTTGCACATCTAGATGACTTGGAAGGAGATGCAAATAATCCAAAGATGTTGGATGAGAAGAATGATGCACTTGGCCGTGACTTGTCTCCAAATTTGAGCAAGGAGAGTTTTCCGTCTGAGTTTGCAGAAGGGCGAACCATTTACCATCCAAGGCATTCAAGCAGAGGGCGCCGGAGCGGAAGCTGGGAGATGACACCTGATGTTCTGGCATTGGCTGCTGGATTGGGAGAGTCAAATGCAAGAGATCGCGGCAGTGGCACCGGCAGCAATTTCACAGAGAATAACTAGATTCGTGGTGGAAAGAATGGATGTTTCGAATTTAACCATGGCACTCTCGTGTGCTTTGCCGGTAGGCTTCTGTAATCACATTGTGTTTATTCTTTGCTCGCCGCTACACTTGACTGTTTTGCTTTGTGATCCAAAAACATTGTTTGGGATGATTTGACCTAAGATTTGTCAGTGTCTGTATGTATTCTGCTCTGATTTCAGTAAAAACATAGTTCTTCATTCTCGCGAAGAACATAGAATCACTTTGCTGATATTCTAAGATCTGGAGTGTATTAGTCTTCTGTAATTGTAACCCCTAGTCAAAATGCTGGTGAATTTACTTGTATCATATTTTCCTCCCTGGTGCATTTAGTCAGATCATGAGCAATGCAAGAGTTACTTCTCCATTCTTATTAGATGTTCAATTGCTTGCACACATCATTTGCTTAAATACCAAGTTGAATGTTTTAGAATTAATTTTTAAGGTTTATTCAACTTGTAATCTACGAAACTTGTTTTGGAAGTAATTTTGAAGAAAAAAAAATACATACAGAGTGAGATTTTTCCGGTAGTTAATTAGCATTAGAGTATTTCTGTGTGGATTCGTTTGGTTACTCAACCACTTGCTCCTCCGCCAGCAGCGGCTGCGGCCGCCGGCGCGCAGCTCGCCGATACAACGCCTTTGTCCGGAAGTACAGAGCCAGGCTTGAAGCTAAACTCACCAGCGAGATGCACGCCCACCACAAGAACGTCTTGGCGTAGCACTTCCTCCCCATGCAAACCACCATTCCGTCGCGGAGGAGCACCACCGGCGCCATGGTTTTGCCGTTGGCGTCGTAGATCAGCGCGGCGAGCAGGCCGTAGAGGAGCGACCCCAGAGGAATGTTGGTGATGAGGATGTTGTGGTTGACGCCGAGGCCGTTGGGGCCGAAGAGCTCCGAGGTGACGCTGACGGCCGCGGAGAAGATGAACCCCGAGCTGAGCCCGATCAAGGCCGTGCCGGCCAACAACGCGTCCATGTCGCCGGACTCTGCCAGGAGGAAGAACGCCACCGGCAGCGGCACCACCGCTACGGCCAGCCACCCTGTCCTCGGGAAGTGGATCTTCCTGCCATAACCATAATTTTACTGCGTTGATTCATTCATTGATGCTGAATTTGAGAATATCAATGGCGATTAAGCGTACTGGCGGAGGAAGTCGGGGGCGGAGGAGAGCAACCGGCCGAAGAATGAGCAGGAGGAGTAGACGGTGATGAGCATGGTGGTTTGGGAATCCTTCCCCAACGATTGCGCGATCTGGCCGAGGTTGTTGCTGTAGACCAATCCGACGGTGGCGCCGCAGAAGTAAGCGACGTAGTAGAGCCAGAAATCGATGCGGCGGACGAGCCTCGCGACGCTGTGCTCTTCCCCGAGCGCCGCCAGTTTGTCCTTCATCAACCCGCCGCAAGAGCAATAGTGTTGGCCGGCACCAGCATCGTCGCCGCCGTCGAAGTCGCTATCGTTCCTAATCACGTTGTTGCTGGTACTCTCCTCCTCGTCGCTCCCGACGAGTTGCTTCTGCAGCTCAAAGTCATCGACGGCGCCGCCGATGAAGCTGAACAGAGAGATGGAGGAGATGAGGCGGGGGACGCAGACGGGAAGAAGCAGGAGGACGACCGCGCCGGCGAGGAGGAGGCGCGCGTTGGTGAGGCTCGATGAGGAAAGGGAGTTGAGGAAGAGGAGGTAGAGGCCGGTGAAGAAGGCGATGACGTGGAGGAGGACGAAGATGTGGGAGTCGTGGGAGGGGGAGTCGAGGAGGAGAGCGGAAGTAGGGCGGCGGAGGATGGGGATGAGGGCGGCGGTGGAGGCGAGGAGGGGGAGCGCGGCGTTGAGGAGGAGGTAGGTGGAGGTGGTGGAGGAGGAAGAGACGGCGTTAACGGCGAGGGCGTAGATGGAGGCGCTGAGGCCGTTGAAGCTGATGGTGAGGCCGAGGGCGAGGGAGCGGTTGAGGGAGAAGTTGCGGATGCAGAGGACGAAGCAGACGGTGTTGAACCAACAGATGCTGCAACCGGCCAACAGGCACAACAGAAATACCTGTACAAACCAAATTAACCGTTCACTAAATTCATATAGATACAATTTAATATATCATCTATAAAATTTGGACAGAAATCAAAATAGCCTTCTACCTTTTATTTTTTTGTTATTTTTTATAATTTAAATATTCAGACCTTTGATCCCATCAATCAATCTTAGAGGTGGACGGTTTAATTCTAAAAATACAAATGACTCCTCGTCCGATAATTAACATTTCAATTTTTTTTATTTTATCAGAAAAAAATATCTTATAATAAATCATAGCTACGATTCAAACAATAAGTACTTCAGAAATTGATTGAGTACTTTGTCGTTGGACCATCGTCCACAAAGAGAGACCAGTGCTTCTACTTTTTGGAATCATATCATATGAGCACTGTTTTTTTTTTTTTGATTTTTTTTTATAAACGGACGCTCCATCCCACTAGTTATTCTATTATTAGATATTATTATCTTTTACCACATATATTAAATTATGAATTAATCGGACGTATTATAGTAACTATGAAACTATAGCTGTTATAAATATTATAGCAATTATAATCTCTTAACTGTTACAATATGAATGTTGTTGAACATAATAAGTCTAAGTTGTAGCAAATTTGATTTTCGTAGTTGCTACAGCGTAAATATTATTGAACATAACAAATATGAATTATAATAATTATGATTTCGTAGTCGTTATAATATGAATATGAGATAAATAAATTGAATTCACATTGTATCTATTATGAAATTATAATTATTATAATATGAATATTTTTGAATAAATTAAATATATATTATAATAATTATGTAACTTAATATTAGATGAACAAATTAAATCTATATTACAATCGAATTTAATATATGTGATAGTAAATAATAACGTGGCTGATCCTTTTTCATCAATTTTTTTTTAAAAAAAATGTCCTCAAGGAACCTCCTTTTGATTATAGCCCATAAAATTTTACGTTTGTGTGGAAGAAATCTAAGGAGTTGTCTCAATCTAAAGGCGGATGATACGTTGACTTGGCGTTCGGTCAGCCAAGCAAATAGGAAAGGTGTTCCGTTGCCCTCTCTCTCTCCATTCAATCAGAATCTCACTAATTAATGCTCTGTGGATGAACACAGGAACGAGACAGATGATCAAGAGAGGGGAAAAAAACTACAGAGAAAGATGATAAATTTGGGTCTTAAAATGCTTCAGAAAAGAAGGAACGATCAGAAAATCTTAATAACTTGTCGAGAAAAATCATAGGAAATTAAGAAGAAAAACATCTATATTTTAATTAACAGGAAAAAAATAGGAACGAGAGGGAACGTACAGGGAAGTAGGAGAGGGAAATTCGGCCGGTGATGAGGAGCCACTGCGCTCCGTAGGCGGCGAGGCCGATGGCGGCGGCGAGGAGGAGGACGACGGGCAGGGGGAGGTAAAGGAGCGCGAGGCCGGAGGACCAGCCGAGCGCCTTGCCGAGGTCGGAGGCGGTGGCCAGGTAGTTGAGCTGCACCTGCGAGATCTTCATCGTCGCCTTCAGCTCCGACGAGTAGGCCGAGAAGTCGAAGTTGGTGCCGGTGAACGCCTGGATCCACACCGTCGCCGCCGCCACCATCCACTTCCGCGATTGCCCCGCCATGGATGAGACAACGGCGGCGGCGGGCCCTACTATTAACTCCGATTTGATCTTCAATTTTTCTTCAAGAGATTTCTTTCTTCCACCTAACAAAAACAATATCGAGGAAGGGCCGTTGGCCTTCCCTCCTCCGTACCATACGAAATGTATGATATCTATCTCCCCCTCTGGTCATTTTTTTACTTAAAATAGAAAAGCGTAGCTGGTGTGTTGGGCTTCACCGAGATTGGGCTTTACTTTAAAGGCCCAATTGGCCCATCACAAAGAATATTTTTCTAAGAATTTTAAAATAAAATAAAAGTATTTAATATTTTAACTTTATTTTTTATAATCAAATATATAAATATTTATACACTCAACCAACCCCTACCATGATTTATTCTTACAAAAGAAAAGAAAATTATAAATTATAGTATGGTTTATTTTTACCAAAAGTATTTTTTTTTTGTAGCGGAATCATTATTTTTGCATATTTTACTTTTGAAAGTTGCAAATATTTTTTATACTATTATAACGACTACAAGATCAAAATTACTATGTAATTATAATAATTATGATCTTATAGCTGTTACATATATAATTGTAATAACTATAATTCTATAATTGCTATAATTACACTGTTATAATAATCATGATTTTATAATTGCTACAATATAATGATGACTAGTATTGACAAAGAAATAAATTATTTATGTTGTAGCAGTCATGATTTGTAATTGCTAAACATGATATTGACCAGAGATGAAATGTCTATATTATAAAAGTTATGAATTGTGGTTGTTGACTAGAATTATATGACTAGAATTATATTATTATTATAATATAATATTGACTAATATTGATGAAATAAAATTCTCATATTATAATAATTATGAATTATAGTTGTTATAATATAATTTATTAGTATTGATTAAAGTTGAAATATTTATATTGTAATAATTATGAATTCGTAATCATTATAACAACAACTTAAAAAAAAAGAGAGTAGTTTTTGAAATAAAAATATACGGGATGAGGCATCCTTTGATAGTAGTTTTTGCCACTTATTCTTTATAAAATAATAAACTTTTATAATAAAATCTTCATCATTTCATTATTTGCATATTTAGTTTTGGATGAAGGAAGCCAAAAGGGCGGTGTAAATGGAAGCCTCACACTAACTATGCCCTCTATGAGTTGGCCAATGCTTTATTCTTCCTCGTGCTACTCTGTGTTGCACTTCTCCTAACTATTCTACGACCCTTTACGACATGATCCCAATTCAAAATACTTTACATATATCATTTGTACTAATCCAAATCATTCTCCTCTAATTACTCTCGGTTGAAATCCTTAAATATCATAGAATCTTCCAAAAATTCAAAGCTAATTAGATGGTCTCAATCAAATGGATGCTGATGAGAAAATGATGGTCTCGTATTCCCTTGACGTACGTGCACTGTGCAATGCATGAGTTGTCCCATTTGATGATATTGTTCGTAGATTAACGATGATCGAGGTTAAAACTGAGAGAATCCCTCTTTTGATGCATATAAAAACCCTCCACAGGCCCCTACGAACAAGCCAACACACTCCCAAAGTAAACTGAACTTTCTCTCCTCTGTTCTTCGAAAGGTGAATGGCGAAAGAAGCCGAGTTGAAGGTGAGCGAGAGCATCTCTGAGTTCGTCTAGATAGCTTTGTGTTTGGTTTAAAATCTGGTATTTGTGCAGAGTGTTGATCTGAAGGTTTCTGTTAACTGCTGTGAGGGATGCAAGAGAAAGGTTTTGAAGGCCTTAAGCATCAAAGGTAATTGTTCATAATTGTTCATTGTTTTTTGTTTTGTGTGTGAAAGATTATTGTTGTTTCATGGTTTTAGGTGTACTGAGGGCAGAGATTCATCCAACCCTGCCCAAAGTGACAGTCACCGGCAATGTCGATGTAGGAATCCTGATAAAGAAGTTGTCGAAAGTCGGAAAAATTGCTGAAGTATTGGCTGAGGAGATGCAAAAGCCACAAAGAAATGATAGGGTAAGCGAGAAAGAAAAGGAGAAAGAACCAGATAACGATAAGAGTTCAATCGACAATGGAAAGAGTAATGAGAGCAAGAGCACCCTAAACAAGGATGAGATTGGCAAAGATAAAGAAGGAGAAAAGAATCCCATGGTTGTCGAAACAACAAAGGGTGTGTACCCGACAATTGTAACCGCTATTCCACAAATGAGCTTGTATCAAACTATCGCACCACAAGCCAAAGTTTATTACTCAGCGGAGCCTATTGCAGTGCCCATGACATACTACCCCATGAATGCTGACCCCGCTCCAGCCGCATACTACAATCAAGACTATCGCTACTACGAAATGCCGTCCTACCGCCCTTCACCACCGCAGTCGCAAGCAATGGCTGCTTTCGGTGACTACTTCAACGAAGACAACACGGTAGGTTGCCGGATCATGTGAAGGATTGAACTCACCCAAAATGGCTTGTGCAAACAATTTTTGTGTGGCAAAGGAAGAACACTATTGAGGTGGTCATGGACCACAATTTTCTCGATATTCATATACGGAAAAGGCGGGGGAATTGAATGCCTCCCTTGTAACTTTGACTCGATTCTTAAAGCTTAGAAAGGCTTAATTCCTTATCAATGTCATCATTATCAACTATGACTTGTTCAAGTGATTAACAACAAATAGGAATCTTTTGCTAAGTGAGCTTGAAATCATGCTTTGGAAGCTGTTTACGACTAAATTTAGGCCGATCGCAGTGGAACCGAGGATGAATTCTCGACAAGTGAAAGGTGGATTCCTGCTGGGGGCCAAGGAATAAAGTAAGAAAGCATTAGCCACCAAATTTTGATACTCAATGATGGTTTTGTTCATAGTCAATGTTGAAGAACATCAAGGAACAGTTGAAAAAGACTGCTTGTGATGCTGTCTAGATTTTGCTACATTAAGTTTTGTGGAGGAGCAAGTCCAGTCAGTCAGTTATGTAGTTGAGTTTTGTGGAAAAGATGCTTCCTTTGGAGGATATTTTGACTCCATTCTGCAGCTAAAACAGCTACTTTATACCTGTTGAGACATGGATTCTAGTGTGTTGTTGGTGTTAACTTAGTAATGAAGAAGAGAATAAAGGTTTCAGCTCTGATAAACAATGATTGATGCTGTATATTAAAGAACATTGAATTAACTGATACGCTCATGGTTCAACTGATTGAACTAGCCAAATCAATTAAATGTAAAAACATAAGATAGATATATGTTGAAGATATTGCTGCAGATACAAGGAAATAGTCTGAATTGAAATTATAAATTGAAATCAGACTTATTTGTCAAGATGACAGGAACGGATTCTCAAGCTGTCAACTTGGTTAGGCCGAGCTATTCAGTTGTCTAAATTGTCGAGTGCTCGAGCTGATCACATAGCCATCTGTCAGATTACCAAGTGGACTTGCCCGAGCCTGAGTGGAATGTCGCTTGGCTGAATGCTGAGTGCTCCTGAGTTCAGCGAGGTCCGAGTGCTTCCTGAGCGGTACGTCGAGTGCCAAGTCGGGAAGCCAAGTGGTAGCATGACACGACTATCCATTACCGAGTCGGCCAAGTGCAAGTGGGTCGTTGCATCGCCCGATTACCAACTGTTGAGTCAGTTGAGTATGAGTGGATTATTGTGTCGCTCGACTGCTGACTATCGAGCCGACCGGGTCCGAGTGGATTGTCACTGCTTGAGCATCGAGTCGGGAGACTGAGTCCGAATGGAAAATTGTGACGTTGATGCCTACATTTGATGCAATTTCTTTAAAATATATTTATTCCCTTCGGCGGTGCTTCAAGGTCACCTTTCGGACATTTGTTTCTTGGGATACAACGGTAAAATCACGATCGCAATCTAACACAGGTTATTTGTGATGAACTGAACATGAACAAAGGTGAAAGGCTTCTGCGTCTACTAATTGTGTCTTTTTCTTTGCTTGTGGTCGCAACCTCTTTATATAGGAGCTTTGAATAAAGATCATTTGCATATGTTACACACTTAAGTAGGTAACAAAATGGAGTAAGGTGCAAACATAGATTATTCCGCTTGAGCAAATTTTCTCTCAATCGATTTAATATTCGACGTGTCACTTGCACATGAGTCATCTTGATTTAGTGCAATCTAAACTCTGAATTTACACACCTCTCCAGTGACACAAGCATCATATATGTTGAAAAACTTCAAGTGATTCAATATCAACAAATCTCATAGTCACTCATCCCTCAATGTGGAACTTCCGTGTGCACGCCTGAGGGCAGCTGCCCACATGGTATATATAAATAAAAACACAAAGAAAACTTTGAAAATTGCTAATTTTGTAGCATCATCTGACTGCGAACCCTCCTAATGAACACGTCGGCAACGTGGTCGATCTCATCCTCCAAGATGAACTCTGCTCCACCATCCTCTCGTGAGCTCCGAACCAAATCAATCGCCAAGCACGCATCATGATCGTCGTCGCTCCGACCCTCCTCGCCTCCGCCGTCAGCGTCGTCATCCAAGTCAAAGAGGCAGTGGCTCAGATACTCGTCTTCCTCACTCTCGTCGTCATATCCCACCTTGCCGGGGATCCTGCCGGAGATGGCACTCATCAGCAGCTTCTTGTTGGGGAGCAACCCGAGGAGCGTGGCCCTGGGCTTGGCTTTGAGCACCATTGCTGCAACCACAGTGCCAATCTGCTTGAGCAAAGAGACTGCACCTTTCTTCATTATTTTCCTCGAGGAATTGAATACAAAGAACTCTATGCTTCATGGTTAGTATTTGTAGCAACCACAAGAAATCTTCTCTTCGAAAAAATTATAAGAAACTCATGAAAATGGAGAAAGCACTAAAAAGAAAAGATGAAAGTGAGAGGGAAAGTAATTTGAATTCAAGCATGAGGGGCTGAATATGAATATATATATAAACATGAAAATTAGGTTCTAGTGACATGTCTCTTAGTGATTGCTCATCTTGAGAAGTGGATATAGCAATAACACAATAATGAATCTTGTTTATTCTTTGAAACATCATCTAAATTGTCTATTATATATATATAATTCAAGCTATAATCAAAAAAAGGTTAAAAGGTGATCAGAACTTTAGTGAGTAATGACGAATACTTTCTTTTGAAAAAAAAAACACATGAAGCATTAACATCGAACTTGAGATGATTGATTCGGTCCTATAAAATTTGTTTACTGACCACTAAGATAAATTGAAAAGCGCAACGAGCAGCCTAGAAGTTCAATATTCTTTGGTTACAGGTTCCATTTAGAGAAAAAAAAATCTTACAAATGCGTCATACCTCGAGATCGAACCATGAATGTCTGAATGATAATTTGAACGTCCAATCGTTGCACCGTAGACCCGAGAGCTCGAGTACTTTCTTTAGAGATTTGATAGGAGGTTTAGTTTCGAATAGGACAATTAAGGATATTGAATCAATGGATGCAATAAAGTCTATGTGACACTTTAATTGGCAAGGAGAAAAACAAAATGTGTTTGATCACAAAATGTTTTTAAGATGATGTTTTCCACAAACATAGACTTCCTTTAATATTATGGTTCTTTAAATTTAAAAACAACTTAAACATTTTGAAGGACTTGTGATCTAAAAGGAATATATGGCTTAGATTTTTCAAATGCGCGCTAAAGCCATGTCTTTGGCAAATTCTTCCTTTTCGACACATAGGATGGGAAAGCAAAGGAGATACTCATGTTCGAGTTCTAATTAAAAATGAAGGAAAGTCGCATTTGGGGCTTAAAGCATTCCATTAGGGATGTTTACTATAAGTTTAAGTTTAGTTGGGTGATTAAATAATCTAAGTGGAGGATTTCGTATGCCAAGATATGAAAAGTGAGATAATGATACTCTAGTCCTTATGAGGGTGTCCACTCATAGGTGACAAATTTATTACAATGAGATAGGATCAATTCTCGATGGACGCAGATCCTCGAATAAAAAAATTTCTCTCACTCCTTAGCCACTTGATAATCGACTATAAATTGACTCATGATTTACCTTCCTACATGTAACATGGAGATAGATTGTGAGGAATGTCTAGATGAGGTGAATCATCTTTTACTACAATAAAATAATGATACTCTAGAATTCATATTGGCCAAGATATTATACCTCTACTTTAAAAGTTAGAAGTACTAATAATTTAGAGGAAATTAGCCTAATCATTTTTGCTAGGAATAACTTCACATAAATTTAATGTAGCATGAAAAGATCTCAGTTAAACTAATAATAAACAAGGTTCTCAATGCACTACTAAGCTTTCACATATAAGATTTATGTAGCCAACTTCAGACATTCATGACAAACATAATTTAATGATGATATATTCCTCCTAAAAAGCATAGAAGCACCCTATCAATTAATAGTTCTAGTTTTACAAATTCATTCCCAAGGGATTCAGTTCTTGAATATTAATTGCATTGGTCAATTGCTGAGTTGCAAATTACAGTCTCTCAAAAGTATATGAAACAAGGATGAACCTAAAGAAACAAAAGAGAAGCTATGTAACTATTCACATATTGCTCTGAATTTTATATGCCCACAAGACTAGTTTGAAAAAAACAAACTGCAAGAATAAATCATTGTTACTGAAAATCTCTAATGAATTCTTTGAGATTCGCAGGATCGTTGTGCATCATCATTGGTCATAGCATAAACCCGACGAGTAACAAGCTCCTGCGATGGGGCATCCAAGGGCATGTGTGTTAAAAGGGGTCGAATTGGGACCTGAGCATGCTGAGTAGAGTAGAAATATTGGGTGTACTGGTATGGAGGCGTGGGTTGCGGTTGCAAGTGATATATTTGTGCTTGAGGATGTTGTTGAGGAGCAAGTAGCTGTTGAGGGGGAAGTAGCTGTGGCTAAGGTGGTTGATGTCTCTGTTGATATTGTAATGGTGGACATAGCTGGAATGATTGTCTTTGTTGTATTTGAGGTCTCTTAAACTCATGTTGTGCTCATAAAATGCAATTCCTACTCAGGTGTCCGGGTAGCTTGCAGTAAAAGCAAATATTTTGATCCAGATGACACTACAAAATTTGATGTCCGTTCTGTCCACAACGATAACATCGACTCTGACCTCCAATCCCTGAATCACTTGGAATGATATGTTTACATTCCTAGCCCTTTTCTTATGTTGAGAGAAGTTCATGGTGTTTCCACCAAACTGAGTTTGGTTCTGGGAGTTCTGTTTGTCAAGTTGGCCTTCTTTTCCTCGACGTTGGAACTGGAATTTATTGTGGTATTGTTCCTTTTCCATATTTAGTCATTGTTGTATCACTTCAATAGAAATGGCCATATCTAAGGTCTCCTTAAAACTTGTGAAAGTCAATTCAGACATCCTATTCTGGATATACAGAGCAAGCCCTTGGATAAAATGGTTACAGCGATCAACATCAATGGCTACTAGATACAAACAAAACTCTGCCAACTTATCGAACTCTATGCAGTAGTCAAATACACTGTGATCTCCTTGACAAATGCGCAAAAATTCCAGGCGTCTCGCATCTCTAAATGCCTTTGGACGATACATGCTTTCAAACGCCTCCTTAAATTGCTTCCACGAGATAGGTCCCATCTCAAAAGTTTGTCTCATAACAAGCCACCAAACCCCTACTTGCCCTCGAAAAAAATAAGTGGCCAATTGTGTCTTGTCTGCGCATCCTTACAAGCTATATAGTCAAAAGTGTACTCTAAATCTTCTAACCATCCATGAGCCTCCCATGGATCAGTGGTACTGTGGAAAGTAACGACTCGATCTTTCGCTAACTTCGCAAGTTGTAATATTCTGGTCTTGTCAATTGAAATACTTTCAACGGGTGTGCTAGGCTCAGTTTTGGACTCTTCTGTCGAACTAGTCTCCAACCCACCCTCTTGCTTGGTCGGTTGCTCTAAAACTTGATCTATTCGAAGATCATATGTGACATCTTGTGCTAGAGTTCGTAATTTCCCCTGCTTGGGCTCTCTAATAGATGGAGTACGATTATGATCATCACCACAAACTCGAGAAGATAGTCCTTGCACTATGATCTGCAATGAACCAAATGATGAGACACAATCTTGACACAAAATATATATACAATACGAAAATCTATGACTAATTTTTTGCTAATAGACACTCGACTATGTTTGAAGATGACTCTATCCAAAGTCGTGATTTGAAAATAAAAACCATAAAATACAACAAACCATAAATTCTCAAACTCATATAGTTAACCATACTTTAATACCAATAAATTTATTGTGATGACCAGAAGGACTTCATCCCTCTATAAGGGATAGCCTCCTTCCTCATGACACCATCCATGTATGCATCATAACCATAGAATGACCGCTAAGGATGCATAAGGTTGTAATAATAATAAATATTAAAAAATATAAAAATATATCGACACAATGTCTGACTCACCATGAAGACATAATTAGAACCATCCTGACTAACATAACTAAACTCATGCTAACAAATGAAAAACTACACAAAAACTAATTCATGAACACTAATGGAACCGTTTCCAATATTTTCGAGTATCTCTGAGCAAGATGATCCTATAATACTATTCAACTTTGATGATCGGCTCAAGTCTATGAATCTCGAGATCAAAGAAAAAGGGGGAGAGCATATAAGTGCAAAGGGGAGTAATAAAATATGTGCATGATATAATATCATAGAAGGCAACAACAAATCTCTACTAATTGTCTTCATGTTCTTTAGCATCATAGCGTCATTAATAATTTTTCATTATGCTTCTTTCATTTCCTTTTTAAATAGTTTCTTCAATTTACCCTATGTTATCTCTTTTACATTATTACAAAAAAAAATTCATTATACTTCTTTCATTTCCTTTTTAAATAGTTTCTTCAATTTACCCTATGTTATCTCTTTTACATTATTACAAAAAATTTCATCTTATTTTAGAAAAGAATCAGCATAATTTATAAAGAGAGTAAATAATATACAATCCATCCATTAAAAGATGCATCATATAAAAAGATGAATAACTTGTAATCCATCCACTTGATATTAGAATGCATCATATGTAAAATATAAAAATAGAGGACGAACAACCCACAATCCACCTAATAAGGGTGACTCATTGAGCGATGTACGTCATATAAATCAGTTGAAGCCTATAAAATGCGTGATACATTTGTTATTTTATTAATTTGGTATAAGTAATTACATAATTCCTTTCAAAGTGTGAAGTTGAAGCTCTATACTAAATATGAGTAATTCATTCACCATTTTATTAGTTTTCATACTATATTTATAGTATGTCACTTGTTAATCACCAAATCATCAATAAGTATTATAGGAAACAATAAGTAATAAAAAAAAAATGATTAACCAGGTCGGGTAACGTCGGACCTGGGGTGACCGGGCCACCAGGGTAAATCGGGAAGCGCTAATGGAGGCCCATCCAAATGATCAGTATTCTAAGGCCCGCTTCTCATTAGAGGGAAAATTCCCTGCAATGCGCCGTAGCTGAGATTCGAACCTTAG
>JBBUKS010000029.1:6129589-6158260 GCA_038050645.1 Hedychium gardnerianum
TCAAAAACCAGCTTGAGGTTCCTCTTATGCCCAGCCTTTTGGGATGCAGAAAAAGTGTGCATTTCCTCTTCGGAGTCGTCATAGTTCAGCTCGAGTTCTCTCTCCCGAACCTCACTGCTCGGGTTATTCTCCATCACCACATCATCATCATCATCATCTAGTGCAGATGGAATAGTGCCAATGTCCATTTCATCCTCAAGGTTTTGGTCTATGCTAACTGGATCTTCTAGAGCTTCCTCCAACTGCCTCGGAACTCTGTTTCTGAAAACAATAAGCATTGATTAACTGCAATTATCTTAAACATACTCATGTAGCTGGCTTGAGTCTTAGCATCAACATTCACTTTATTGAAGTAATAAATTCAGATCAATTACTAAGCATTCCTCTTTTGGAAACGAAAAACAAGTATCGATGATTGGCTAAATGATGCTAATGCAAAGAAAAAGACACCAATGGTACTTACTTCAGTAAAGTAGCCAGAGTCTCCTCATCAGAATCCTGACTATCTGGTGTTACCTTGTGAAGCAGAGAGACACTTTCATGTCTAGTCTCCTCATTTGTCGAAAACTTGCTCTTCTTGTTTAGGCTCCTGAAAGGACAGAATATCAATTGTCGTAATGAACCTACAGATGTTTAAGATATTGAGGGTATCGAATATGTAATCTAACAAATATTGCATACTAGCCTAGTAGGACCTTAGTAACCTATGACAACAGTTACCAGGAAAGCCTGAGGAGCTGTCTTGTAAGATGGAAAGTTTAGCATAAAAATTGCAACTGTGTAATTTATCGAGTAAGATCATACTTGAACGCTAACATCAACTGAGGTTTTGAGGAAGTGACACATAAAGGGACAAAAACTTCCAGCATTTCTAAAAAATACAGAAATGAAAGCACCAAATGGAACAAAGACTACCTTCGTTTTATAGCAAGCAAGGTTTCTTTTTCTTCTTCAGAACCATTGTCTTCATCTCTTGCTTGGTTTCTAGTTTCTGATGAGCCTATCTCTTTAGGAGCAACAAGGCCAAGTTGCTTGAGTTTACGCGTAATTTGGATAGCTGAATAGGTCTTATCAGCATCTAAAGTTTCAGCTATCATATGACTGCATTTCTTATGATGCTTAAACCTGCATACAACAAGCAAACATCATGGGAGAATACAAGTGAAGAATTCAAAGTAAATTATTAGATCACCATGTTTACCAACTCAAACAGATTAAAAAAACTAGTCAATACTATGGAGAATTGGATGAAGTAGCCATGGTATCAACCTCTCAAAGAGGATTTTGATCTTGAGCTCCTGGTCTTTGCTAAATGTTTGTACTCTTTTTCTTTTGCGTCTGGAATACAAGAAAAATGAGTTCAGTGAATGCATTATTAAGTTTAAAAAACTCTGTTGTGATGAGCTCAAAAAATCAACAGAATATGCAATTTATTCAAGGTACTAGATTCAAAAACAATTATGACATATGAAAATCATCATCATAGTTAAAATACCCAAATTGACTAGACTTTAAATTTCTAGCATGGTTAGCTAATACATGAGCAGTATTGTTAAATGACCTTGAAATATGGTTCCATCCAGCAGCAAACAATCATCCACAAGGTTAGATATAAACCTACAAACCATGGTTTTTGTTCCATGCTATGCTACTCAAACTTGGGAACATGTACTCACATAGGTATAGATAGATCTAGGTGTCTGCCAACTCATTTTTTTAAGAAAAATTAAATGGGATTAATGGCGTACTGATACCAACTCAGTGACTGAGTGTATCAGGTGTCCAACATGGGTACAAGGGTATATGAGGATGAGAACCAAAGGTTCCATCTGTGGCACAAGGGAAAATCCATGCAACTATGCAACTATTATTCATAACAGGTTAAGGCAGGTTTAAAGCATGGACCACTCTAACAATTAGCTGAGAATTGTATTTCTTTGGCATCCAACCATAGTTCTGCAAATATGCCTCATCACAAGGATTATTGATAATCAAAAAGCATATTGCAATGGAAAGACAATGCCACACAATGTAAAATGAACACTCGACTACGAAGCATAAATAACTTACAAAGCTGCTCCCTGATAAGATTTTTTCTCCTTAGCTTCTTCAGTGTGATCCTCTCCAGCTGAAATAGATGCATTAACACCTGACGAATTTTTCTTTTTCACTGTGTGTAGACCAAGCTGTTTAAGTTTACGGTAGACTTGAACAGGAGTTATATTCCCTTCAGGGTCTAGAGCTTCTGCTATGAGACGACTGCATCTTTTATCTCCCTTGTACCTGAATATCAAAATATATCAAATCAAGCCTGATATTTTAGAACAGAAAAAACACAACATACCACTTACTTGTCATATAAGTTTCTTATAGTATTCTCTTGTTCTTGGTCAATAAAGCCTTTGTATGGTTTGGGGACCTTTATGTTCTTCGATCTAGATATTGAGAATTTACAATAATAAATTAAAATATTAAATGGAAAACTGTCTGGAGCAAAAACAAGTAGTTGATTTTTCAGTGGTTACTGACCTTCTATCCATTTCTAAATTATCATTTGAGATAGATCTCATGCTTTCCTGTTCACCCACATTTTTCTTAGTTTGGTCAAAACAATTTTCATGCAACTCTTCAGATGAATTATCATCCCTGCATAGTGAGTCTCATAAAATATCAACAAGAGAGATTCATTATGAATATTTGAGATATATTATAGAAAATTACTCTTTTGCTCAATAAAATTAATATACATGGGCCAAAATAAATATTTTCATATAAATACCTCAGATTATTGAAGTCAGATGGCAAGATGAATTCATCATCACCAAGAGAGTCTGCTATGCTTTTGGGCTTTGTATCAGTTCTCAAAAAAGTGCCATCACGAGGTTTGTTTGCATCTTTCTGGAGATCTGAAACATTAGCTAAAAGAGCATCTGCAGTAATGCAATGGCATTCTCTACGTGTCTTCCAGAAGAGTATTTCAACAAAAAGCAATGGTCGCTCTTTCATTAACTTAAGCATTTTTCTTATAAATTTTGTAATAAAATTTACAATATTACTGTGTTTCTTGGATTTTGATGATTCTTGGTCAGCTAGTATACCATAGAACACCCTCAAGATTGATAACTGCAGAATGAAACAGATTACTCACATCAAACAAACAAGTCAATAACATCAGGGTAATACATGGGTTCACTCAGAAAATACCTGGTAGAGCATCGGGGAAATGTCTAAATCGTCACATATTCGCCGTAGCATGCATATGATGTAGTGATTTGTACCAGCAGAGTTGCTTTTATAGTACTTCAGCAACCAACATAAATTGCTAATAACACAGTTGTTCACAAAAGTAGCAACTAATTTGGTTATATTAAAGTCAACTTCATTGGTGTCAGGCAACTGATCATCACTAGAAGAATCTACTGGTTCATGGGCAAGCTCAATGAAATCGGCATTTTCAATCTCACCGACTAAAGGAACCATGCCATCTCCAATGCCTCTCTTGTTTATGGCAACATCTGCAGCTTGATCAGAGAGTGGCATAACTTCTTGGTCAATGTCTTGATCAATTTCACTGAACTTGGTCGATTGCTTGTTTATTAAGGAATTAGATTCTACAAGTGTTTCAGAAGTATGTCCTCCTCCAGTTTCATCAGCTTGATCAACATCATTTTTCAGATTTATGTGCTCACTAACGCTAGCAGCCTCATTATTTCCAGTGCCTTTTGGTTTCTCCTTCCTTCTGCCTTTCCTTGATTTTCTAGCAACCTAAAATTTAGATAGGAACAAAAAGAATATAGAAAGTCATTTACCAGTGCAAGGTTATGAATCTTAGGTTACTTATAGAGGAAATGTGAATTATATTTTAGATTTAGAAAAGTTGAATCTATTAGAAGTGTAAAGGGTTGAGTAAGATCTAAGAAAATATCCATCAATCAAATAATAAATAAATAAATTTGAATAATAATTACTGGTCTTGTTTTGCATAAAACTCAATAAAAAGAAAAGATTCATGCAGTCACACTAAATAGTTGGGACAAAGATGACTATGGCAATCCTACTTATCTTGTGATCTTAAACTATGTATGCAATTTTAAATTCAGGGTTTAGATTATAAGTGGAACATGCAAGACCATATTGTGCACAAGGAATAGTTGAAAGGACTACAAGCAAAATCCGAATCTCTGGAGCTTTAACTATTGTTAGACCATACCCTCAATGCACCACGGTCTTGAAGTTTTTCCATAAGTCGTAACATTATATGTATGACTTCCAACAGATCTGCAAGATCACTGAAAGAGAAACAGTGTGTATCAATAATAGTAATATAGCATGATAAATAAATAAAGCTTAGGACAAAATATAAGCAATAAACAAAGTTTTAGTACACACAAAGTCATTTAAACAAAATAAAAAACATTTGTGCTAATGGTGACATTAGTTAGATATCATTCCTAGATACAAGTTCTTTTTCTATTTGGATTTAATTGGGTCTCTTTGATTCCCAGAGGATTTGTATTTGGAAATTATTAGGTTTAGATTTTGTTTTATTCTCACTTGAATGTGTAATGAAAGAGATATGACTTCTGAGGGATAAAATCAACCATGCAAAAGTATCATTGGATGATTATGCCACCAATTATACAAGCTCCTCAAGAACATTGAAAATTCATCTTGGTATAGCTCCACCAACCCAGATGCTAAAAGGAGTTCCCATAATCTATCAGTAGCACTCAAAGCTAGAGCTCTAACTTGATTATTTCTTAATAATTATTTACTTCAAGTCACATTAATTTGTTTGACCCTTAACCATTATTGGTATCAAATCAAATTGATTCAGATGAACTAAATCTTCTAATTTGATAATTGGATCCAAGAAACAACTTGAGTTTTATATTTGAATCTATATTAAAATTAATATGTTTGTCTTCATTCAAAAAATGTGGAATTCTTATATTCTTTTCGCTGTAAAATATTTTCACTCTCAAAAACTCACTTTCATAAAAAGTAGTGTTGCAACAATAATGACAACTAGTAGAATGGAGAGAAAAACAAAATTGGAATTCATAGTTATGCAACATTGCTAACAGTACAAGATGGTTACAGTTCTTATGGATAAATAGACTAAGGTGTGCCTTATGTACCAACCAAAAATAGACCCAGTTCCTAAATAACTGGAAACGAGTACCATGTTTGAAGAATAAATCATGCATATGAATATGGATAATAAAGTAGCAAATGCTTAAAAAGAGGCATACAAGGAACCAAAATTGCCAGAATCATATAGCATTATTATTTATATGACACGAACCTTTTGGGTTGCTTATGTGAGTTGAAGGATTTGAACATGTTCAACAGAAAATGAGTCAGCCCTTCATCCGTCTGATCATAAAACAACTTATATAGCAGAACACGAGTGACTTGTGTTTCTTTTGAACCTTCAAAAGATACTTTTAGCACCAAATCTAGCATGCGAATCTGCATATCAAGAAAACAATTGAAACTGAAAATTGCATAATAAAAACGTGAATTAAAACAAACTGAAATTTTGATTCCATCTGGTTTCTTAAGGAAAACATTGGTATAGCTCATTTGGTAAAATATGTTAAGCTTCAGGAAAACTAAAAATAATTATAATTTTTAAGTTGATTTAACAAATAAATGATTGAAATAACTGTAAGACATTCTTTGACATTTGTGCTGTTGCCTGTTCACTAAAGGAATTATGAAATGTATTTGAAAACTCTAGGGGGCAAATTGATATTTTGCAAAATATGGGAGGTGAAGTAATATTTTTATACACTTTGAGGGCACAGTGAAATTTCTTTGACAATTTTCCAGATTTTCTTCATTTTAATTATTCCCAACAGATATATACCAATTTGCTGTAACATTGGTCAATTAGCATAATTTTTTTCTTTTGGAAAATAAACCTATTCTGCAATATTGAGATGACATAGCAAATATAGCAAAGTAAAGATTATCAATCATACTCAATATAAATTCTCTCATTGGATAAGAAAATCATAGATTGCTTAAAAGCTAAAGCCTAATAGCCTATCCTAAATAAATAGAACTCATGGCTTGTTGTATTTATTACAAACTTAGAAAGATACATTTGCCAATTGTCATAATGGTGAAAAATACAATCTCCAGTGTTTTCTTGCACTTAGAGTGAATATTTTGAGACAAGAGATATGTAAATGCAAAGCAGATACTAGCAAAACATTTTGTGATAAATAACCCTGTTGTAGAATGAGAAATACAACATGCTGATATAAATTTATTTACTGAAACTGACCATACTCTTAAACAGGGAGCCAATAGTTGACAAGGATTTGTAATCATTAGTTTGCTTCAAGACATCAAAAGTCTCAAGCCATTTGGATATGACAAAATTGAGCATAGCTTCATTCATTGTTGCTGCAACTGGTTCGCAAACCTCCCCATGAAATGTTGTTTTATCACCACACAAATTTTCACATGAAAGATCAGAAAGGGGTTCCTCCATATTAGGTTCCTGAAGAAAAGACATCACTTCATTTTTACAAACAAACATAAGACCTGAGCACCTGCTACATGATTGATTCATATCACTTAAGTAAACATGATGCCTTAAGCAGATATAGAAACATGTACTAACTAGTTGGTAAAAAAAAAAACTAGCAAGCTAGGCACTTGAAGGTGGTAGGGACTGTCACAGCTGTGCAATTGAAGCAAGGAGTTCAAATTCTGAAAAATAATAGAATAGATGGTTTCTCTTCATTTATGTAAATAGAACCATGTTACAATGATGATTGGCATACTACATAAGAGTAACAATCATTTATTATCAAACATGAGAAAGAATAAACTGTATGAGATGTGTTAAACCTTTTGCCACGTGAACTTCTGTAGTGGATTATACTGTGAAACGATAACTAAAATGTTGATTTGAAGAAAATGTAATTTTCAGAAAATTCTGAGAAATACTTCCACAACTTATGATTCATGTTTGTCCCCAACTATTTGGTTGGCTACATGAATCTCATCTCTATATTGCTAGTTGTTGAAAGCCCATTACATCACTTACACTTGACAACCTAGCCTTATGAAAATATGATTTTCATATTCATATCAATTTTAGCACTAGTTATCCAAGCTCAACCGTTTTCATCTAATCTTGGGACTGAACATTAATAGGCATTTGGTTTACAAAATTGATTGAAAAGGAATAAGTAACTATTCTCAGGGAATGGAATTGACAAGAGATTAGGCATAATTATTCCTTAGTTTGGTTCATGTAATGAAATATAGATACTTCATTTGAATCTCGATATTTGATTTGTACGAATGTTCCTAGCTTGTCCAACCCACTTGAATTGTCCAATTAGAATAACCCGTCTAGTTGTAAGACCAAGAATAATCTGCAAGAGAGGATCTTTGCTTTAGGAATAGGAAGTTCACAAGTCTCTGATTATTTTTTGTATCTTCTCAATTATATATTTGATCAAAATTTGATTATTTTGTTTTGTCCTATTGTTACAAGTCTACATCACTTGAGCAAAATTGACTAAGTCAAATTTATCCCTGACAAATATAATGCATCAACAAATAGACACTGCATTGTATAAAAAAAATTTATAACAAGGACTTCCTTCTGAATTTTTCTCACCTTTAATATTAGGATCTTTTGGTGCTGAAATGCCAAGACAAATTTAGCAACTCGAAAAAACATCATAATCTCAGCTTTTTGAATAGACAGTGACTCCTTTGTAATATCAGCATAAATGGATTGCATCAAAACTGGGGGATAGAACATTATATGGCAAAAAAAGGTAAACAAAAAGCTTGAGAGTTAGTATCAAGAAAATGCAAGAAACTAAATATCTTTACGATGAGTTTTACCATTATAGCCTCCTGACAAAAACTGGTTCAAGAATTCATTTAGTAGTTCCAGAATATTTTTCTTTCCAGGATGCAAATTGTCATGGTCCCAAGCAATTCTCTTCAATGGACCCCGTTGAACATTGTGAATTTTTATCATGCCATTTCCTGAGACAGAGGTTGGGTGTCGTTTGAGTACAGTTTTAGAGCCATCCTATCATCAAAGTATCACTCAGATATTAAGCAGCCATCAATTATTCCTGTAATAATTTCCTCACAGCATTTGCATAAGGTTAGAGAGTATACCACACCGAGGAGAGTAAATGTTCCACTGAACTGTGAATGGCGTTCAACATTCCTTAGATGGATGGTCCTTCTCTTCTCCTTTTCTTCTTCCATAATAGATCTGAGAGAATCTATAGTAGTTGAAATATCCTCATTTACCTGCACATATGATTTTAAAGTGATGTCACATGTTCAACAAAAATATGTAGAAGATTCTTTGTTTGATTTGAGATTTCAACCTGTAAAACTGGGTCAGTTTATCCCTTTTACTACTTATGGGAAACCTTTTAATTAATTAAAGCCAAGAATTTGGGGCATTAAAGTATATGACTTCCAAATCAAACCCATCTTTTTTCTTGCAATATCATATGTGTGTGTGTGTGTGAATATGTATATCATGGTGTCTGCAGACTCCCAGTTACTAACAAATAATATTAACAGAAAAAGAATATGTCAGAAGTAGAAGAGACTTTGCAACCCTTTAGACAGATTAAGCAAATTTGTTTATGAAAAATCAAACTTGATAGAACTTAATATGCAGTTAAACAATGATTGACAAGCTTCTTCGACCAACAAGAGGATCCAGATGAAGAAAAGAAAACATTGCTAAGAGAAACATATTATGTATAAAAGTAGGCAAAGGACAAAATAAACCTTATCGGCCTGTTTAGAAACTCTAGCTATGAGCTCCGGGTCCTGTCCCAGAAAAATGCAGTTGAAAATTTCCAACAAAAGAAGATTGTCTTGCTGAAAATAACCAGAAGAGTCATCAACATGCTGAGTTAGTACTATAATCAAGTCCATAACATTCTCTTCGAACATGAGCTCCAACAATCTATCTGCCAGACAAAAACACTGAGTAGCTAATCCAGCTGACTTTTGTTGCTGTGTGATATCATGGATGGCAAGGATATTTCGGAACAATGTAAGTACCAGCTGAACCAACTTCCAGTCATCTTCTGCAAATGTGTTGCTGGATGAAATGTTAAACATGAAAGCTCAATCAGTAATTTTAGCATTGTACCAGGAAATGGTACAGGAATAAGACCAAAACATGAAACAACATACTGTGTAAATTGATTTAGGTCAATGTTTGTCAAAAGACAAACTAACCTCATGATGTTTATTCTAATTCTTGACAGATAAAGTTTGCAAGTATCAACTATCAAATTTGCTAGCAATTTTCAATTCATTGTTCACCATAATGAGTTCAAACAGGCCCATCAAGGTAGTCGTGGTAATATGCTTCGTGAAAAAGAATCAACCTGAGCCAAATCTTTCAAGTGAGATGAAAGCATAAAGAAGAAATAAACTAAACCCAATCAAGTCTGAGTCTAGCATCCCCTTTTTAGGTTCTTCGTACTGATTGAGTTGGTCAAATTCATGTTTTTTTTGGGAGGGGGGGAGGGAATGATACATTTTTTGATATTTGAGTCGAGAATCAAGCCCAACGAGAGTGCTTAAGTTGAATTAGCTCTATTTTTTATTTTAAAACTTGTAGTATTATTAAAATCCTACCATGAGACGTCAAACTATTATAGTGATCACTGCCAAACTAGATTCTTCTTCATATGTGAGAATTTTCTCTAATTATCATGATAGGGTAGCCATATCATAATATAAAAGATGAAAGAGACTTCCCCTTGGAGCTAGCAGTATATACCATAACTGGACATGACCCCAAACATAGAAGAAACAAAATTTGTAAGTGATACAACACAATCCAAATATATAAATGAATGACACAATTTTACACATTTACAAAGCAATCTAATTTTAAAAAATTCTAATAGCTTTTTATGTTACATAATTTAATTCTTTAGAGAACTTAATTAATCTTACATTTTACAAAATTATTTTTTAAATTATATTACTTACTATTATTTCATATAATTTTATATTGGCCTGACATGATCCATTTATGAATCATCATTGAAATCTATGAGAAAAAGAGAAGGGAAGTTTTAGTTGGCAAAAAGATAATTCTCTTGCTAGTTGATGCACGAAAACAAAGAACAGCTCAGTGCACAAAGCTTCCTGCAATGCAAGGTTCCGAAGAAGGGTCGAATCACATTAGGTCTATTGTAAGTAGCCTTACCCTGCACTGCAAGAAACTATTTCCGTAACTCGAACCCATGACCACAAGGTCACATGACAACAATTTTACCGTTGCTAGTGGAAGCAAATGATTTGAAAATCAAACCCAAGGTTGACCTAGATGTTAGAAACTCCATTATGTACTAGAAATTAATTAAATTATGTACTCCATTGTTGTAGAAACTCCATAGATGAGTAATAGTGCATTAGGACAATTCTACCTATTGAATAGTCAAATCCATTGTTCAACCAATAAAATTACATTGATCAGCTAGAAGCTCTGACAGCTCACCAAATTGAATCAGCCAATCCAATGTGATTTTTAAAACATTCAGGCTTCATCTAGCCAAGCTTAGACAACATGCATGATTATGATATTCAAGTTCTTGCATAATGGCCAGTTCATTGTCATGGCTAACATCTTCGACGCCATGAGTATTTGATGGCATAATGGTGAGTGTACTCTTAAGAATGGATTTTATCCTATCCATCCACATTACTAACCTTTATTAATCATCAGGACTCCACGTTAAATCATTGTATTAAAGGAGTTTGTGTGTGTTCTCTCCAATTTGTTCTTCACTCCTATTATGGTAGAGACAAAGTTCTCCATTAGTTGACTAGTGTTTGCATTCATGTAGTCTGACTAGTGTTTGCATTCATGTAGCCTTGTTTTCCTAATGAATAGTATGCAAGGAAACAGATAGCATTTTCTATTCCATCCTTCCAAGTAAGCAACAAGAGGAAAAACCTTTCTTCTTTTCACTTTAACTTTTCCATCCCTCCATATCTCCTCTCCTGTCTCTTCACTTTTTCATTCCTCCAATTAAACATAAATTAAGTTTCGCAAGTAAAACACACTACTTAAAGAACCTCAAACAAAGAAAGATTGAGCTAATCATACCAAAAGTTCTGAAACAAGTCTCACAAGCCAAAAAACAGTACACAAGAAACGACACGACACAAATTGCTACCCCTACTCCCCCCGTATTCCAAATATCATTGTTTTCAGGAAAAACCAATGACTACACTAGTTTATCTATCCATTGTAGTAATGTTGCAAATAAATTGACGTTATAGTGATAACCTTTTATGTATGGTAAATTCTTCGACTTCTAAACTTGTCTGTTACCATTAACTTGATAAAATGAGTATGAATTTCTAACAAATATGTACTACCATGCTCCACCATACCAATTGATCCAATGTATTATTTGCTAATATGATCCTGTAAAAAGGGTACAAGCTGATAGGTTTGCTACTTTGTTATACTATTTTAAGGGAAGATGAGATTTTGAGTTAATGGATTGTAGGACAACGATCAAGCTTCCAACCTGAGACTTGTTAAGGCAATTAATGAAGAGGTTCTTATACCTATTATTCTTATCATTCTAAACAAGCCCAGGAGAAAACTCTCTCTAATTATATATGACAACGTACAAGTAATCATGACCTAGAGGATGAAAGAGACACACACACTTCTCTTTACTTGTCTTTTTTTTTCTTTTTCTTTTTTGCGTTCAGCATGGCACCTTCCTATAATTTAGCAAAAATCCCTTTGATGCTAATATTCTGTGTCTTTTGCCGCAAAAACCCTAGAAAAATGTAGCATTTTATTTTTGAATTTATGTAGATTGCCTAGACAGTTTTCTTCAAACAATAGCTATCTCCAATGAATAAAGGGGGAGAAAACAAACAGAGAAATATAACATTCAACGTTAGTTATTAAGAATGTTAAGATGGAGCTGTTAACTCACTGCTCTAAGTGGTCCAATGGATCTTCAAGAAGAGACACGATGACTGCAATGGTGATAGAACGTGTCAACGAAGCTTTCAGATCCCACAGATACTCTATCTGCTGCGCAACATTATCTGAAGAATGGTCTACTGGCATTGTCATAAATACCAAATTCTTGACTGCGCAGCAAAAAGTCACAGTCAGGCCATAAACGGAACAAAGATTAAACTTAAACAGAAAAAAAAATAGAAGGTTTTTAGGCTTGAAACTTGGGGATACAGAAAGTTACCAGCACTGATTAACAAATTCCGATCGCTCTGGTAATGTTCAATTAGGGGGACCAGATCACGAGACACTACATTCCACTTGCATATCTGTTTGAATACGTCTCGCCGCTGCGGATTATCACGCCTCAAGAATCGCTGCAAATCCTTCAAACTGTCTGCCGAAAGCGCCCATCTTGTCAAAGTAGAAGGAAATACCTAATCCGAGTAATAAAGGACCTCGAGTGAGAAATCCTACCTAAACAATATTCGCCTTTTGTGTAACCGACTAGGGCGCCATTCTCGTCCTCCTCGGGGCACCCGATCCCAGCGCAGATGATGGAGAGCCCTTCCGTGTCCATCTCGAGCTCTTCTTGGCGGAATCCGGGATAGTTAGCAGCGCCCCGAACTGGGGATCGATTTGAAATCGAAGATCAGGCTTCGGAGGAGCAGGAGAAGAGGAGAGACGAGACTGGGAGAGAAGATAGAGAAGGAGTTAAAGAGATTGGTCCACAGAGGAAGGAAGAGTAGAGAAAGCAGCGGCCGGGTGAAGAGACGAAATTTTCCCGCCATAGTACGTTTCGCGCGCGTAATAAAACCGAGTTAGGTTACGACGTAAGTCACGATACAAGATGGAGCCAAAAGTCTACCGTGGGTCGCGAGTTAAGTCGGGGCCTGAAGCAGTGATTCAGTCGTGAGTTAAGTGGTTCCTAAGTGGCAAAACACCTACCCGCAGAAGAAAAATCCATGCGGACTTGTCAAACAGTAGAACAACAGAACTTAAGGCCGTTTACTTCGACAGAATAAAGAGAAGAGAACCCATTTTTCTTTAATGCAAATTTTCCAACATATTTCTTTATTTTTTCAGTGATTTATCAGTATCATAATCATTCTCGTTGTTCAAATCAAATGAAATGTTCCACCACAATGAGTAAGGATATCTTAAAGTCAAAGTCCAAGGCTTGAATTTATGCCATTTTTGCAAAGTCAAAAGGAAAACAAGAATAGTATGATTTCAGCAACATCAAAAGAACCCTGAAAACTAGTTCTGAAGCCACAGTAACAGTCTGCAGGTAGCATACAATTTACAATAGAGCCTTATAATTTCACAACAGTAGCATGTCGATCATTGCTTCACGACAGCTGACATGGTTCACCAATCCATTTTCCCTAATTTTGTCGCAAAGGATTGTTCATAAGTGAATCACAACTTAAAAACACAAACAAAACGAGACAAAAGATACACCAAACTTGAAAAGTATGGGAGCTTATCACAGATAGGTTGCATTCGGGGTGTGCGAAGTTTGTTGGTCCGGAGTAACTGCGGTTCCTCGATCACCGATGTTATTGCCAAACCTTGAACTGCTTTTGAGCATTGCTACTAAACTTGCTCCGCGCACTCTGCCTTCTGGAAAAGAAATTCCATGCTCATACTCAGATGTTAGATAATGTCCTGTTTTCTTTGGATCGAAATTGGTGTACCCTACAGAATCATCGTCGCTGTGCTCAAGCTTCGTTGTCTCCAGTTTTCTGGGTGTCGGGTACGGAATAGTAATTGGCCCGAGCATAGCACCACCATGAACACAATGGTCCTGTACCAGGGCACTGTGAGCAGTACAGAGACCAATTTTACCTCTGGCAAGCTTATCGCAGCATGGCTCACCAACACCAAAGCTCGAGCCAGGTTGACCCCACGAACATCGTCTACCTCCTCCATGAGCTTTACAAAAGTCAGTGCTTCCTTGAGCACTTTTATCGCATCCTTTAAAATTGCAGCGTTTTCCACCACCATGACCGACACAGAAACTAGTCCGCCCTCTGGCACTTCTAGGACACCCAGAGATAGCACACCTCTTTCCACCACCATGAGCTACACAGAATGGAGTGCCACCATGCACGCTCTTTGGGCACACATCGCCACCCTGATACAAACAGCGCTTACCGCCACCATGTCCCTTACAAAAGGAAGTGCTCCCCTCAGCACCTTTCGTACATTCTGGAAATATACACCTCTTTCCACCACCATGTGCCTTACAGAATAGTGTGCTACCTTGAGCACCTTTTGTACAATCCTTGGCATGGCATCGCCGACCGCCACCATGGGCAATGCAGAGGCCTGAGGAACCTTCTGCACTCTTTGTACAACTCTCCCACTGGCACCTTTTGCCACCGCCATGCCTGATACATAAACCAAATTTTCCTCTTGCAGCACGAGTACAACTCGGATGGTTGCATCGGCGACCACCACCGTGAGCAATGCAGTAATCTGTGCGACCTTCAGCACTTCTTGTGCAGCCAAGAAGTTGACACCGACGACCGCCTCCATGTGCTTTGCAATACATTGTCCTGCCCTCTGCTCCCTTTTGGCAGCCAAGTCGCTGGCATCTCCGCCCCCCACCATGAGCTATGCACAAACCAGAAGCACCTCTTGCGCCTTTGGTACACCCCTCAAACTGACAGATATTTATTCTATTTTTACGTTTCTGTAAATTAGAAGCCCCAGAAGTACAGGTAACTGGTTTGTTCAATGCCTGCATCGTGGTTGATTTCCCATTCAGAACAATTGAAGTTGAATCGGCTTGAGCACACTCTTTCTTTTCAGAAGAAAAACTGCTAGATGTTTCTAAGTTGGCTGCACAAGGTTGAAGACGAACCCCGAATATCCAACAATGGGCAGCCGACCCTTCCTCATTCGCAGACAGAACCGCTGGTTTTGAAAATGTAGAGTTGTTCGAGCTATTTGATTTTTGGTTTGAGATTGAGCTGGCACTGGATAAAGCAGATGCAGAAGATGCAATTGATAGACTTAATTGCAAATCAAGTGGATGTCCAGTATGATAAGCCTTCAGATCATTAACTGATGATTTAGCAGGAGTCAAGCTGTTCCAGTTCCTACTTCCAAGATGAAGCTGCATATCCAGTCCTAGGTTCACCGAGGACTCTTCATCAGTTTCCTGGGAAACAGATGTCGAGCTCATCTTGCAGACATACGAGGAACTTGATGATTGGCCTAGCAAGGGATATTCTGAATTTTTAATTTCACTAAATTCCTTAAACTCCCATGTTGTCCTTTCCATGTTGGGAGTTGAATAATGCAGATCTGAAAGGGGATCAAGTGGTGTTTTGGCATCAGTGCTGCATTGGCCTCCTAATTGCATTGACCTCCTGGGACCAAATGAGGGGAGGTTCTTTGTAAAATCTGCGGAAAACATGCTCTTGTTTGCCACCATTATTGTGAAAGAATTTCTTTATCAGCCAAACTTGATGAAAAAAGGACCAGTCTACCTGCCTTCTAGGACTCAGAGTTAATAAAACATTACCAAGAAATACTTGAATGAAGGACTGCAACCTCCACTGACAAAACCAGATGTATCACGACGGTCCATTATGTAAAACTCGGTGCCAAACTAAGGTAATCAATAAGCACTCAAGTCAAACAAACAGGCATGAAGCTTCAACCAACAATGCCATCAATGGCAGTTATGCAACAGGAAAGCCTGTAATAGGAACACTTTTTTTAAGAAAGCTGGAACCACATACATATAAAAGCCATACTCACAAAAGAAGGGCAACTGTTATGAATTTCCATTAGCAATTGTTTAACTGAATAACAAACATACCAATGACCATCAAATATAAAAACATTTAATGTTTGTCGGCATGAAAAGAATAGATGCTAAATAAGAGGCATAGGTCCACATAGGTATTAAGACTGATAGTTTGAATCTAGGTATCTTACACCTTATTTTCTAAAAATTATTCTATGTTGTTGGTAAAAGTATAGGCGTGGAGGTCTACCACTGATACGAGGGAGGAAAATAGAGTGAAGTATTAGAAAGCAAAACTACTGTCTTATCATCATTTCCTAAATTTGAAAATATTTAATCTCAATAGCAGAAAGAATTCATTGAAATCTAGATGAGCAAAAAAGGAATATATTCTTCAGTTACAAGGTATTTCCGCTCCAATTTTCTAAAATCCGGCATGTGTAAAATAGTCTATAGACAGGATCTCAATCCTTCTTGTTACTAAAAGTCATAAATGAATGAAAACCATCAAAGTCATTCTTGACCCAAGCATTGTGTTATTTAGACCCCTCTTTTAAGTTTCAATTACACCCCCCGTGATTTACTCCCTTCCAGAGAGTGTGGGGCCGCCCTGGAAGGGCCGCTAAGGTGACGGCGTCACCTTTTACTCCAATTACATGATTTTTCATTGAAAGCCAGTAAAATTCAGTCTATTTCATTATTTGAAGAATATAAATCTACCAAAAGCACAACGACATTCAAAAAAAGAATCCTGGACAGCTGGATTATACCAATAACAACGGAGTGCATATATTACTGAACTAACAAAGAAGTCCATGTTTCAAAAACTACTACAACAGGAAATGTTTCACGTTGTACTAGCACCGATCTCCGACAAGTTAATTGTAATCAGTTGTACTTGAGACTTGAGTACATGAAGCACAAACCGCACTGCTTGAGGGCACTACCATAGCAATATGTGAAGAAATACATCCTAAAATGGAAAACTAAAATTTTCACCCTCTAAATCCTATATGCAGATTAAAATCAGTCAAGCCAATAAAAATGGTCTACAATAAATGCATAGCCTGAAAAGGAAACAACAAGTGTTAACTAATAACTATTAAATTGAAAGTCTCAAACTCTTCCTGGGGTTCAAAACAAAGAGAAACCTGTCAAATGACTTGGCAGCAACAAGTACTGTCATATAAAGTTCAAAAAAACCCGCCAAAGGATGGGACAATTAGTACTAGATACGCCAAAACCCTTAAGTTCAAGAAATCACTCACTAACTTCTCTGGAGAAAAATGTGGTGTAATCTAAAATTCCTTGTGGTAGGTACTAGCGCAATCGATCTCAAGGCTCAAGCAGATAATAATTTTCTTCCGTGATTTATGAATAACATATGGAAGAGTAAGCTTTGCTTTTGTAGGTACTTTTTCTCAAGGATGTTTGAGAACTGAATATTAGTTCCAAAGTCATAAAACAATAGAGGTCAAATTTGGAACTAATCACAAAGGATATGTGATTCATAAATAACATTGATACAATAGTATTCTTTGGCTTTAATTTTAGTATACTTTTTCTTTAAAATGCCAAAGAAATATTAGTTCCAAAATCATGTATCATAATTATCAGTCAAAATTAGAGTTCGTCACAAGACAAGTTAAAGCAATGGAAATAAAAAACATAAACATCTTTAGTTTTGTATAAATTAAAAAGCATCATGTTTTATAAAGTCAAAACTGAGCCAGAGGACATTCAAAAACATTGTTTGCCTCCAAAAAATGTTGGACATGAAAAAGGCTAGAAATTAGTTGATAACTTCAAGCTACTGTTTTATTTTTTTAAAAAAATAATCATGAAGAAAGATAACTAACTGGATGATAGTCCCATTCCATTTACAGTAATAATAGTTGATGTATGAAATCTGCACAGTGGATGTAATCAGAAACAAAATTCCTGAGGAATGAAAGCTTTTCATCACCAATACAATAATCGCATTTTATGGTTTTATGATCCACATCAGTACAATAACAGCATTTATGGTTTTATGATCCTCAAAATTATACTGTAAGTTTTTCATCATTTTTGTGATCATTCAGTCACACAGAAGTCACTCATCTTGCCAAACAAAGATTTCTTCGGCTTTTGAAAGTACCTCAGTATGGAAAATTACCTTGTTAGGGTAAAAATAAAATGGCTTTGTCAGAAATTGCACATCATATAAGGCAACATCACTTGAAAGAGGCTTTCTGACAAATGCACATGATTAATTGGGCAGTTCGTAACATGGAAAACATAAGAAACTATTCTTGTTAAAAATAAGCTATGTTCCCTAAGTATGACCCTAGAAATTCATTCACATATAATCTCCCAAAGTTGCCACCTAGGTACTTCCGTTAGTTGATAACCATGATGACCAAAACAGTGTGCAAAAGACTGTTCTACAGCTTCTTTTCTCTATATCGGTTCTATATATGTAGGATATCCTAAAGAACCAAAAAATATTTTTCATAATCCCAAATCTTCTAAGATTACAAGTAAAATTTGGATTGTTATATAATAATTAATAGTATGTTACAGGAAAAGAATCAACAGAATAGTTAAGGTGCATGAACATGAAATCAAGTAAGCTAGATCTTTAGCTATATTGAATATATCATTCAATAAGCAAGGGATAAAGATTATCATACATAAAATAAAGAATTAGTGGTAAAATTGGGGAGAAGTTTCTAGAGTGCTGCGTTATTGTCGTGTCCCCTTAAGCTAAAAGAAAATTTAATAAGATTGAGATATAGATCAACCTACTTCATGGATTTAAGTGTTGGACTGTTAGGAGATATTTCGCAATAAAGCATAAAGATTTACATATTTCACAACAAAAATTCCAGTGAACACACGCAAACCAACAAAACACAGCAGCACAAAACTATGTCTATGTAAAACTTTAGATCACCGTATGAAAAGAAGCAATAACACTCGAAGTAACAGGATAGAAGATTTAAGGAAGACACCTTAACCAACTAAGAGTGGAAGACTATATAAACGTCAAAATAAGATGATGAAGATTAAAAGGAAAAGACAGACAACAAGCAACGATGATACACATAAGGGATCAGAGATCAGAGCACCAATCAGGTATGAATATAATACACATCTAAGCTAAGACATCAGAGCACGAAAGAGATTAGTTTCTCTAATAAAGATTAATTCAAGGATCCTGAGAAAGGCTGCCAAGTGCTCTTGAGTCCCACTGTGATTTTTGGAATAATTCCCGTGAAATCTAATTTCAGTAAATTCGTTGTTGTTTAACTTGACGCTCAACAAGACAAACAAATCAGTAAAATAATTGAATCTGCTTATGGATTAAAAGAAACTTGTCCCTAGAAAGCACATAAGGAGAAACTAACCAAGGTGGAAAAATAATCCAGTCAAACAAAAATTTCCAGATTTGAAGCAATCGATATGTCATCAACAACCTATATAAGGTCGACGAGCGTGAACGAGGAAACGGCCAAATCAACTCGCCACTACAAAATTCGGAAGAAAAAATCGCCCTTTTCCATTCAGTAACTTATCCCGGCTAGAAATTCACAGAAATCAGAAGCTAAAAAAAATCTTCATACGCAATACAATTCATCATGTGTCATGAGCAAGATTAAAAGAGGATTCTTCAGCGAAAAGTAAACTAAATCAGAACGAAACCAGATCGACGAAGAAAGGAACGAGCTAAAAATCGAAACTTTTTTTTCCAATGAACGAAGGGAAAATAAATAACAATCTAAATCGTTCAAAAACTGTGGCTGGAGGTATAAGATACCCGAGTATGAGAAGATTCCCTCTGCTCCTCTTCGATGAAAGCAGAGTAGACGAAGAACGGCAATCGGCGCTTCTCAAACTACCACCAACACGAGAAATCGAGCAGACCGAGATCTTGGAGCAGCCGCAGATGAGGAACTAGGGTTTAGCTACTTTTTGTTGTTGGATTCTTTTGAGACGCGGAGAGCGGAAACACGCGGGTAGAGGAACGAACGCAACACTTTCTACGCCGAGTCACGATCCAGAAAGACGAGTAGAGAACGGAAGCTTTTATCAATTTTATAAATATTAAAAAAAACAATAAAAGATGAAATTTTTATGTCGCCCCTCAGAATTTGAAAAATGATTTCTAAATTATGTTCTAAATTTTTAAAAAGTACAAAATATAAATTGTTTTATATTACAATTATTATCATTTTTAAATAGCAATGTTAATGATTAAATGTGAAAACAAAGGTATGCAAAATTTAGGATGTCTTGATAATTTTACAATTTAAATATAAATTAGAAATGGTAAAAATTAAAAGGACATTATTATTATTATTTTTATAAAAATATTATACTATCAAATTTTTCATCTTCAATACTATTAAAATAGTTACCAATAACGGTTACAATAAGTTAAATTAAAAAATAATAATTTATTTTAGTATGTTATAATCATTATGATATAATTGTTATATATTATAATAATTAGTTATACTGAAATAAAGATATTTTTAAAATAAAAATATTATTTTAACTTAAAAAATGATATTTAAGGATGCCTTTTTATTTTTAACCCAATTAAGATTTTATAAATTTAGAAAGACAAATTATAATTTTTTCTAAAAGAATTTTAAGGTGACATGAGAAAATTAATAAACGCTGGGGCAAATTGAAATGCTCCCATATAAATATGCAGGCACTTTGGGCTGAGACTTGAGAGCACGCGCACGCATTAGGGAGATGGCACCCGGAAACCTACGGTACCGGGGCCCACGCGCGTGGGAAAAGGCAGGCGGAGGACGCGGCGGCACCGCGGGCCGTCACGGAACCCTACCTATTTTAACTGATACAATATATTTAATAGCGTAATTCTTAAAAACAATTTATCAAACAACAAATTTCTTATTTTAAATAGAAAAACAAAAGGATTACAGTAAGTACTAAACTGCTAATGCACCAGAGAATGTGGACGTCATAATCAGAATTCCGTCTACGTTCAATGTCACAACAGATGCAAGGAATCAGTGCTTTGCACTAAGACATCAAGTAAAATAGCATCCAAACAAAGAGTTGTTAAACAGTATTTCTATGAGAAGAAGGTCAAAATTAATCTGGATAATAGTTCGATAAATAATATTTCATATTAAATTATATTAAAATTAACCTAAATGATATGTGTGTTGATATATGCATTCCATTTGGTGCTTCAAATACTTTTTGTTGGTGATGATGTACATGAAACGTATAGGGTTTGAACCAATTACATAGTAGTAATTAGGCATACAGTCACACAAAGTGGAGCCAATAACAATAATTGAAAATGCTGAAAAGTCTCATGCCAACTTACAATACAGCGTATACAGTTGATCATCTAGAACTAATCTAAGTTGCAAACTAATCAATCAGCAACGAAACTCGGCGTCTCCGTGTATTTTCAGGGTCCGCCAAGTATAGCGTTTTCGATATCCTCCCGACTCAAAGCATAACTAAATCTTCTCTCGATGTCCTTCTCGAGATTTCCTGGCCCATTTTTCAGATACCTGAGATGAAATATGGAATGGTGCAGTTAATTTTAGTTGGATTTTTCAGAGTAGGAGGGAACGAGATAGCAGAAACAGTGTAGAAGACGTGATCTGACTATCATTAAACAGAGACTGAGAAGGGGATAAAATGATCACACCATGCAAGGGAAAGATGTTTATCCTCGTGAATATTTACTGGGCTAAGATTTGGATGTCTCTACTGTTGAATTGATTGCGAGAAAACGAAAGGGGAGATAAAGAGAACATATGAAAGTGAAGATATAGAAGGAATCAATTGGCTCCACAAAGTCTTTGGTCTGAAGTGAGTTCTCTTTATTTGCTCAAAAGTAGGACTTATCTATGAGAAAAACAACACCGGCAAATCTTCCTCTCCCTATTGATTTGCACTATTTTCTTGGAATGTTTTGAAACCAATGACAAATTTAAAGAGGCTTTGGGACAGTCAAAGACCAACAAGTGTATGCATCAAATAAATATTCGACTACCCATCAATCACAACATGATTCCAAGTTCCAACTCAAAGAATTGCAGTGGAAGACACATTGTCAACGCAGTGCAAGTGCAAAAATTCCATGGAGACACCTGATAAAAAGTAGACTTTCTTCCCCTACTTTCTTCTCCTTGTGACTTAAGCATATACCTAAGATTGAATAAAGCAACAAAATCATGGGAATCAGCATCGTGAGCGATCCAATTCATCCCAAAGCAATACCTCAACTTACCACCTATTTGGTAAATTGATTTGTCAATAACAATAGTCAGACCCTCGCATAAGCAAGAAAGAGATTAACCTCCTTTTTCTATAAAATAGGAAAAACATTATTTTCATTGGTAAGACACGAAAGCTATTTGTAACTCTCATCCAAAAGAAATTGGCTATGCTCATAAAATTTTCAATTACATATGGAGGTTGTTCACCAGAACTTGTTTGCTTTGATTCAAAGGAAATAAATTGGGAGTGGATTGGACAAGAATTTGCAACCACCAAGCTATGTGAAGATCCTGCTCTACAAATTGTCAAATTGAATTCGCACGCCAATCCAATTGTTAGATGAATCGTACTCTTTTTAAATGTTTGAGAGAATTATGCGGTTTAGAAGAGCGGCGTTACAAATCAAGACACAAGCTATCCTGCTACCCTATAGTATAGATGGAACTTTGTGAGATTATTAGAAAAGATAAGTTCAAGAAATACTACAATCCTGAAGTAGTTTAATTAGCTTCTATATAAGGAGATAAAATATATTTAGGTTGTATGAATATATTCAAAGATGAGCAATAAACTCTGCATAGGTGATTTGAATTAATTAGAGTTGAAGATCTGACAGATATTGAGGAACCAAAATAAACTCTATTTAACATGATTTGAACCAATAAGAATTTGGAATTTCCTAGTGATATAATATTGTGCAGAGTTTAATGGTGGGGTAAAATCCATATAGCCAACCGTTGACTCACTATGACAGAGCTTATTAAATGAATAACTCCTATAGGCTATAGCAATTTCAAAAGATCAACTCCACTCCACTGTCATGGAATTTAGTATTTTATCAAGACACCACATTATAAAAGATTAATTTTACACTAGATTACCTTCATATCTCAACTCCTAGGGATCATAGTTATTCTTTTGCCTTATACTCTTAAGTATATATTTTAACACTCAGACCATGAAACTCTTGGGGGCAAAACTATTCCAGCTATCAGTACTATTTGCCTCTTTGTTTAGTCTATTATATTTATACCAAATTCCACAACACAAGCTCCAGTACCAGGTTCCCCATTGAAATCATTAGTGTGCCATTTTGTAAATATGGTTGATGCAAAACATTTTAATCAAGATCACTTCATTATCCCGGAAGTATATCGATCTGGTTATTTTACAAGAAAAGATACCACTCTGGTTTTGTATCATCAACCAATACAGTTATCCGATCGCATATAAGATGAGCCAAATGTGGTCAAGATAGAAAAAAACTTCATTTAACAAAAAGAGGGATCAAGTTAAATATTCAAACAAGATATATATCAATTGGAATTACGAGTAGCATTACTAGCGAAGAGCAGCGACGGAAAAAAAAAAGTGTACATCGAAGTACTAACCTAATGTAGAGATCGGTGACGTCGAGGGAGAGCTGAGCGTGCCAGCCGGGCTTCTCGACTAGCCATACAGCCCGTTCATCCAGTCTCTGACGGAAACCCAACTTCCTGAGCCAGGCCTCGATGCAGGGGAGGCTGTGGGCGTAGAGCGGTTTTTTTTTGTCGGGAAGCTTCTTGAGCCATTCCTCATCCTCTTTCGTCGCAGAAGCAGAGAACGATGCGGAAGCAGCCGTCATAAGCCCGTCCCTCCGGCGCCGCCGCCTATTCCTCAGCGAGGGCGTTAGGGTTTGGACAGCAGGCGGGCGGATGACTGGAGAAAGGCGAAGTGATAAGGAGAAGGCGATAGGACGCGTGATGGATCGGGAGAGAAGACCGGCGGACATTGTTGCGTCGATGCGACCGTAATTGGATAGATTTCGCCGGCGACGAGGAAATCAATGGATTTGGGGAAGAAGGGCAGACGCTGTGGCTCTTCGGCACATTTTATCGTCGATTTTGTAATTTATGCATATTATGAATTTAATTTGTTTTTTTTCAAAAAAAAAAACTGAATTTGTGTTAATTACGAATTTATATTATGTCCAATTTTCATAATTATATTAAAAATAAAATTCAAAGGTAGATGATGATTTCTCTTGATGAGAATAGCTTTATTCCGGAGTGTTATTTTCTATTTAATCAAAATAATTTTAACTTTATCAAAATAACTTTACTGTTATAACAACTATGGATATAATTAAAATTAATTTCATTTAAATTTAAATAATTTAATCAAAATTAATAAAGATTATTTTAATATAAAAATATTTCATATTTAATCATTTTAATCACATTAAAATAATTTAATTATAATTACTATTGAGATTCTGTTAAGTGACGTCATAATTGCTCTCATATAAAGCAAATACAATAGTATTGAAATAAAAATATTTTTAAAATGAAAAATATAGTGAGTATTTAAAAACAAACGTCCTCCAAAGTAATGAGAAGCATCCTTTTAGGTCTGAAAAATCATTTATATATATTTTAAAATATAATATAAACTTTTTTTTAATCTTATATAATATTATATTTATAATAAAATGCCCTGAAATTTAATATTTATTAAATTTTTATCCTGCTAAAGTGAAAACGTAGAAAGTTCGCATTTTTGGCATAATACCTTGAGAAAACGTAAAACGAGATTTTCCTAACAGATTTGGCGAGCAGCGGACGGAGAGAAGCTCCTGAGATCTGTCCGTAAGCCCCCTCTCAAAACTGTGTTGATCACAGCAGAGTAAGAAGGAGAAGAGGAAGAAGACGAGGTGAGAGCAGTGGAAGGGCGGCGGCGGCGGCAGGGACGATGCAGATCCGGGGATCTGGTTCCCGCCCGCTGCCGAACTCCCGGATATCCGCCGTTATGCTCGCAATGTTCGCCGGCATGGCTTCCTTCTATGTTGCCGGCCGGTCTGTACCTTCTCGATCCGTTCCTTTACATTCGATGCATTTTCTCCTGATTTTTTTTTTAAAATCTTTTTAATTTAATGTCAGAGTTTTTTTTTTTGCGTTTATTAGCATCCAGAAATGGTGACGTCGAATCAAAGTTATGTTTTTTTAATCCAGTCTATGGCAGGACGCACAGAGCAGGGTTTATCTCATCGAGGAACTGGATCGAAGGATTGGCCAGGTTCTTTTTAGGTTTTGTTTTGTGAATCTTCATCAACTTCTGTGAAGTGACTAGAATTGTCGTTTTCAAATTTTTCCACTATCGGATTCCGTTTTAGATGAAGTGCGACAAATTTTAGGGAAAATCTGCTATATCAGTTGATGAGATGCTGAAGTTGGTAGACTGCAGGTGACTGGCTTTCAGATTCCTTCTTCTTTTTCGTTGATTGGAGCCTCTCTCTTGGGTAGCAGGGATAAAGGGTGGCTTAAGATAAATGTATATTTTGCTGTTTAGGCAACAACACAAAAAAAACTAGCGGCTCTAGAGATGGAGCTTGCTGCGGCAAGACACAAAGGGTTTGTTGGACAGTACTCTTCAGAGACCAACGGGACTTATTCAAAGAAAAGACTTCTGGTTGTTATAGGAATAGCTACAGGATTTGAACGGAAAAAACATAGGGATGCAGTTCGAAAGTCATGGCTTCCAACTGGTGCAGTACAATCTTCTCTATTCTTTTTATACCTCTTCATTGAATTGATGAAATGTATAACCTGTTATAAATTCTTTAATCCTATGCAGTTGTAGTTTGATTATTGTTGGTATTATTGTCTTGGATAAAAGATAGATTATTATCATGTTTTCAGAAATATTAGTATGGAAACAGTCCGTAAAAGAATTTTACATGAAGTTTGAATTCTTCTTCCATTCCCCCTAATGAACAGAACGTTCAAGACTATTTCAGAGAATTCATCAAGATTTTAGGATGCTAAATTGTTGATTTCTGCTAAGTTTAGATATTTTCAGTTCTGAGCTCTTCTTCCATTTGTTCTCAGGCGCAGCAATGAAAAAATTGGAATTAGAAAAAGGTGCGGTAGCACGATTTGTTATAGGGTGAATGTAAATTTTAGTCATTGACAATAGAACATAATCACATTTGATGTGTTTTTGATATTTGGGTAGTTTTACTCTTCCACAGGGCAAATCGTGGAGATAGTGCAGATAGAGAGATTGACAATGAAAATTGGAAGACAAAGGATTTCATCATACTTGTACGTTTAAACTGCATTTTCAGGTTCATATTCTGAGTATTTTCCTTAGCTATACTTGTTTGTGCAATTCAAATGTGCTTTTTTATGTTGCATTGTATTTCTGACTCTAGAATATTCTTTTATATTTATAATTGTTAACATATATATATCAGTTCAAATACAATTGTAAAATGAATCCTGTGATGTAATATTAGCACCATATTTAAAGTTCATGGAGAGGAAGCAAAAAAATAAGGATGATAATAAGCTTTATGCAGCACAAAACATTCTGTATTCTTATTGACTCAGTTAAAAGAAATTAGAAATTCTACTCTTCGAAAAATAAGTTGGACTTTATCTGCTTTTTTAATGATTGCTTTAGTTCTTCCCTGTGGAATACACTGTGGCATATGTTTGCTTTTATACGCTATCAATGCATATGACATCAGTTTCACAGTTAATGAAATGGTGAAACCAAGTATCCTGCAGCTGCTTGCCAAATAATATGTTTAACTATATACTAATTTCCTTTGGTTGCTTAGACTTTTTTTTTTTGTCTACAGTGGTGAAAATGAAACTCAAATTGCCTTCTTTTTCTTACTTCCTGATTATTAGTTTTTTGTAACTATAAAAAGGGCAATCCGGTCCACGAAGCTCCCGCCAATGTGGGGTCCTGGGGAAAGGTCAAACCACATTGGGTTACATAGTCTTATCTTGCATTGCAAGAGGTTGTTTTCGCGACTCGAATCCGTGACCACAAGGTGGTAGTAACTTTACCGTTGAGCTAAGGCTCCCCTTCCCATTTTTTATAACCTATGCTAAAAAAATATATGCTACATCGCACTCAGTTACATGAGATTCATCTTGCAAAGAATGAGAAGGAAAACAGCTCCTTTTACTTGGCCATATGATACAACATTAAAGAAATTTGCTTGACTGTGACATAAAGTTATCAGCGTTTGGCTAAATCTGCACTTATGATTTCAAGAAAAGATTGGGATTTTATCAAATCTATAAATCTTGACTGGCCCTTGTTTCTCTTCCTTTGGTCTTCTAACCTAATGTCTCTAGTCTTGATGCATATTTAAGTTTATTAATAATATATATTTTTAGAAACCTGTAAAACTTTTTAATTTTATTTTATCACTTCTATCAAACCTAGTAAACCAATTTGTAGGAGTCAAGGATAATGTAGAGTCTATAAAGAGATCCCCTACCATTGTGTTCTTCAAGTTTTAATACAGAAACAGGTTTTCTTCAAATCTCTTCTCTCTTGTGAGGTCGCCTATGGAGGCACGCAAACTCCCACACACAACGTCACCTTTTCCTCAGTATTATGTGGTATCCTGTTTTAACACTGTAAAATTGTGTACTCTTTATTGATTATGCTTATTAACAGTGTCCTATGATGTCGTATTTTGATCTGTGATGTTCTGAGCTATTCGAAGTTATGGTTCTTGATAGTACTTTTCTCAATCTTTCATGTGTAAACATTTTCTCACAGAACAATATTTTAGCATCTAAATAAGATGATATCACATCTTCATATTTGAATGATTAAACAATTTATTCTTATCTCTATAGGATAATCATGTGGAAGCTTCTGACGAGCAGCCAAAAAAGACAAAACTGTTTTTTGTTCACGCAGCAGAAGCATGGGATGCCGAGTTCTATGCTTAAGTTAATGATGATGTCTATGTTAACATAGGTATGTTTATCAGGAATATTAAAGTGCCTTGATATATCCTTTCAAACCAATCTAACTCATAAATATTTTGCTTTGGTTAATTCAAGTTGTTGGCTCTGGATCTTCGCACTGCTTTTCTTGTGTGTTAAGATTGATGCTTGAATAACAGTTCTATTGTTTGATTCCCTGATCAGAAGTGTTCAATTGAAATAATATTTTTAAACCAAGACAAGTATGCTCAGCACTCAATTGATTCCTCTCAGTGAAAATTCTTTTAGCCTATGACTACTTGGTGGGGAGGTGGAGCAGGAGTCAAGGGAGAGGAAAGAAAGGGATTTCAAAACTTGATCACAGAGAATACTGGGAGAGAAAGGATACTTTACTTTCAATCGCTTCTACTGAACACTTTGACATGGAGGGTAGAAAGAAATAAATGTCTAAAATACCTATCTGTAAATTTAAATCCCTTCCACTTATTACTTGGACAGAAAGAAGGAGCTCCAATATGCTTCTCATGTGTTGTTATGTTTAAGAAGTGTCCTAAGGTAATCACCTTAAATATTGTCTTATTTATTTGACAAATAAAAATTCATTTTTTGAGTGTATATTCTATATATATGTGATTAGATCTTAAACTCAATTAATGAAGTCCATAATACAATGCATAGCAAGAGAGAAATTATGATTGGATCACAGTTAGTGTGTATCTCATCATGTATAATTATGTACGTATTGAAATCTTCCTAGTCGATGAATTGATGAGACTGGACATCATCGATTATGTAAGACTAGCATATGTTATACTCCTTGGTTTATCCAAGAAACATTGAGATGTTCAGAGTTAACATATGGATGTTAGTTAATG
>JBBUKS010000029.1:6158360-6169135 GCA_038050645.1 Hedychium gardnerianum
ACAATATGGAGTAAAAAGCATGATAACATAATAAAATGAGGTGCGATAGTATAGATCATGTCAATGAAATATAAAAAAATGTGCGTCAAACAATACATAAAATGATATATAATCTACGCACATCAAAGAGTGACCGAATGCTTGAGGGATATTACATGAAAAAGATCATGGACTTATAAGGGAAAGATATCTCCATTAGTATGAGGCCTTTTGGATAGAGCCCAAAAATAAATCCATGAGAGCTTTAGCCCAAAGTAGACAATATCATACCATTGTGGAGATATCTTAATTCTTTTGGTCTTAACATGCGACCTCTATAGGTTGAAGTAGTCTTGCTCGTATGGTGGAGGGTTGTAGAAGTTCCGCCCAAACCTTTATAGTTGAGACATTTTCTTGCAAAGTCAAAACTTAGAATGTTCCATGACTTTTTAGAGTATTGAGTAAGAAGTGCAATAGATATAATAAAAGATTAATATATATATATATATAAGAAAAATAAAAAGCTTTATAAAACTTGAAAGGAGATTAAGCCTATTTCAGAGCAACTTTGCTATGATACCAATTGTAGGACCAGGAAGTAGAGATAGAGGGGGGGGGGTGAATATCCCTTGTTTGAAAAACTTCTTTTCTTTTCAAAACCTAAGTAGATACGTAGCCAAAAAACAAATACAATAGAAGAACTCGGGCAGTTACTTGGTTTATAGTCTGGTGACTGCTACTCCAAGGTCCACGATCCCTTAGATAATTTTCGAAGGGGCAATCCACTAATGCTCTCCTCTCCGAAAACTTTTTGGAGAAGGAGCAAAGCACAATATAGAAGAGAAAGAGGATAGTAATAAGATGCTATCTTTTATAATGAAATGCAAGTGTAATAAATTTACCAACAACAAGAGGATCTCTGACAACCTACATCTACATTCTACTCTTTGTTGTCGGTAACTTTATTGTACTTGCATTTAATTATAAAAGATAGTAGCTTCTTACTATCCTCTTTCTCTTCTATATTGAGCTTTCCTCCTTCTTCGAAAAGTTTTCGGAGAGGAGAGAATTAGTGGATTGTCCCTTCGAAAATAGTCCAAGGGATCATGGGCCTTGGAGTAGCAGTCACTAGATTGTGAACCAAATAATTGCTCGAGTTCTTCTATTATTTGCGCTACGTATCTACTTTGGTTTTTGATTTTTTTTCTTTTCAAATGAGTGATATTCACCCCCCCCCTTCTACCGCTACTTCCCTTCCTACACCTACGAATAATTCTACATCCAAAAGTTGTCGGTATGTTTTATTTGTGCATTCAATTTAAAGAGATGGTAGCTTGTTATTAGTCTCTTCATTTTTTGTACATTCTTGTTCTTCTCTGAAAGATTTTTGGAAAGAAGAATATTAGTGGATTGCACATTCAAAAATGATTCAAAGGATCGTGGGCCTTGGAGTAATAGTCGCTGGACTGTAAACCAAGTAAACCGATTGAATCTTTATTATTTCCGCTGAATCTCTGTTTGGTTTTGTTAAAAAGAAAAGAAGTTTTAAACGCACAATATTCACCCCCCCCCCCAGCTCTTTCGCACTTCTTGATCCCACAGTCTATTCTACTTATCTAAAATTTCCTAATTCCTATGGGGTTAAGCTAAGTAAACATATAGAAAAACTTGTTAATTTTACTTAACATCTCAACAATTTTAAGTGATCAAACAATGTAACCTTATGAGTTGTGTGAGATGATTTTTCAATTTCAAAGATGATTAGTCTAAGATAGTTTGATCTTGTGTTAGATTCAAACATGGTGCTCGAAGTGAACTTTTCCAATGATGTTTTAAACTCTTCAACTTGACCTTTCAAGAGAGAATTCTCTTCCTCAAGTTTTTGGACTTGAGTTGGGGATCCTTCTTAAACTTTGTTAGTTTAAGGGTTTAGACTGATCTCCTCCTTAAGGACTTTTATCTCCTTTTGTAGGGATCCAACCCATTCATCGGACTTAGCTATCTTTCTAGTTAAACAAACAATTATATTATACAATTTATCAACTAAGGGAGAGCCTACCTCTTCTTCTTGATCGTCGACCGAATACGAATTTGTGGCTTGACTCAGACTTGGACTCAGATTTAGACTTGGGCTCGATTCTGTGCTCCTTTGCTACTAGAGACATGAAGTTAGTCTGGTTTGGTTCGTCTGACTCCGACACTTAAGATTATTCATCCCAAGTTGCTTTGAGTGCTCTCTTCATCCTTAGCTTCTTTGACTTGTCACCCTTTTGGTTGGGGCACTCGGACTTGTAGTGTCCCCTTTCATTGCACCCATAATAAGTTACCTATGATTTAAGACTGAGTGGTTTGCCTTGGCTTGCTTGCTTGTCTTTTGGTTAGATTGCTCTTTTGATATCCCTTTTGGTGAAAACCTTCTTCTTGAACATCTTTCAAACTAGGTTTACAATTTTTGTGGTGTATCTTCGTATTCTTCGTCCGATTCTGATTCGTCTTCTGATTCTAGCACTGGTCGGGATTTTGACTTGGTTTCCCTTTTAATTTGCTCTACAAGAAAAGTTATACCTTTCTTGGTTTGACTCAAGTTAGCCTATTCGTGTAATTCAAATTCGCAAAACATTTCATCTAATTTTACAATGGAAAGATCCCTAAATACTTTGTATGCATCAACCATTGATACCCATTATGTACTTCGGGGGAAAGGTTTTAGAGTGTACCTTATTATATCCCGATTTTCCACCATTTGCCCGATTGAGTGGAGTCCATTCAAGATATCTTTTATTCTTGTGTGTAGGTGACTCGCAGATTCTCCATTCTTGATTTGAATACTAAATGGTGATTTTACAAGTAGGTCTTGTTTTGTTACCTTTGAGTCGGATGTTCCTTCATGGAGTTTGATCAATTTATCCCAAAAGGTTCTTTGCGCTATTTAATGGACTGATATGATTTAGCTCTTCTTTTGTGAGACCACACAAAATTGTGTTTGTGGCACGAGCGTTGAATTGGACCTTCTTTTTTGTATCCATTGTCCATTTCTCCATTTCTTGTGGTTTTTCAGTTTCGTCTATTGGTAGGGTGAAGCTATTTTTGACAATGATCCACATATTGTTTTCGGTTTGAAGAAAATACTTCATCCATCCCTTCCAGTAGATAAAGTCGTTGTCGTTGAAGAGAGGTGAACGATGTTGGGGGATTTTTTTGTGTACAAAATATACATGTTTTTGAAAAACATGCAGCAAAAGCAAAATGATTTCTTAAATTATTACAACACACATCACACAACCTTAAGAACATACATGTTCAAGACATAACCATAGATTAAAAACTTGTTTAGAGGCTATACCTATATCATGACGTTTAACAAAAATGACATCAACTAGCAAGCCTTACAAGACTTGCCTCATCAATATCAACGCCGAGACTTCTTTGAGACAACTTTGCAAGCAACAAACCATGTCTCCATTTGGTACTAGCCAAAGGAAAGAGATGACACGAACCAAAGAGAAGAGGTCCGACCAATAATTGGCCGACCAAAGAGAGGTTCAGAGAAGTTTCGGCCAAGAAGGAGAATTCGGCCAACTCCTTGCAACCAAGTAAAGGTTCGGCCGGAGGGGGCATCACCAAGGGTGGACGACGACTAGAGATGACCAGTGACACAAGAAGGGCGATGGCCAAAAGGAGGGAGACAGCTTCTTGGTGTTTGCCGACAACAAAAGGAGAAGGGGCGGCACTTCAATAAAGTTTTGCAATGAAATTCATTTTCTTTCTTCATGAATAGGTATTATATATATCTCTTCATAAGCCAAACCTAGTTATATAAATTTATATAAAACTAATCTGATCATATAAATTTATATAAAACCAACTTAGTCATATAAATTTATATAAAACCAACTCGCCTTTAATAGGCATGGTATATTCTTCTCCCGGTTTGGCAAATAATTTTCATATTTTCCTTTTGTCTGGTCCAACCAGACTTAATCTCCTTTTCTCTAGTTTGACTCTTTGAGAATCATATTCTCTCACTCATTTTACGTCTTAAAGAAAAATATTCAAATTACTCAAACACATGTCCAAGAAGACCATCCACTTGACATGTTTGGCTTTGGCTAAAGACTTATGAGCAATAATCCTAACAAGAGGTCATAGGGTATACGTCTTATTATAAAAGGAGTGGTGAATCTTCTATAGGATATTCAAACACCTTCGAGCATATTGACTTATACTCAATCATCCCGTAACTACATCCCCTAAGTAATGTATAACAAAGATATCAAAGTATAAGCAGACATGACCAAAGGAAACTTACACTCAAGCTATAATGAGATTTTCATTGACATGTATTATAGCAGGTCACATACGATGAACTAATTACCCTTAACTATCATCCATATGTTAACTCTCAACATCTCAATGTTTCCATCCTATGAGGATCAACTGCTTGGATAAACCAAGGAGTATAACATATGCTAGTGTTACAGAATCGATGATGTCCAGTCTCATCAATTCATCGACTAGGGATATTTCAATACGTACATAATTACACATTATAAGATACCCACTAACTGTGATCCAATCATAATTTCTCTCATGTTATACATTGTATTATGGGCTTCATTAATTGAGTTTAAGATCTAATCACATACATATAGAATATACACTAAAAAGTAAATTTTTGTTTATCAAATAAATAAGATCATGTTTAAGACGATTGCCTTAGGACACCTCTCAAACATAACAGACGATCGATATTGAATCCTTCTTATTGAGCCATTTGATTTTTGCAAAAGAAATTCTAAGACTTTTCATAGCCTTGGGTAAGTAATGCAACAGAAAGAATATTCTACTAAGAAAGAAGAAAAATTAAAAAATGTGTTTTAAAAAGAAGAAAGGAAATTTATCAAAAAGATAAAAAAATGATTAAACTAAATTAGAGCGACCTCGCTCTAATACCAATTATATGATCAAGAAGTGTGATAGAGGGGGGGGGGGTGAATATCACGCATTTAAAGCTTCTTTTGTTTTAACAAAACCAAATAGAGACGCGATGGAAATAATAAAGACTCAGTCAGTTGACTTGGTTCACAGTCCAACGACTGCTACTCCAAGACCCACGATCCATTAGACCATTTCTAAATGGGCAATCCACTAATATTCTTCTTTACGAAAAACTTTCAGAGAAGAAGAAGAACGTAAAAAAAGAAGAGACTAGTAACAAACTACTATCTTTTTAAATTGAATGCACAAATAAAATATACCGACAACTTTTAGATGTAGAATTAGTCGTAGGTTATAGGATAGCTTTTTGGCGTAGTAGTAGAAGCACCTCACGAATTGAGCAGCAAAGAAGGACGAGAGAAATTAATTGCTCTGTCTCGAATCTCGAGACTTCTTTTATAAACTTTTCATTTGATTAACTCAACCTTTTTCTGATCGATCTAACCTTAGAAAATGCTAGGGTTTGCATCCAGGTTCACAATATGCCCAGATCATATCTTCCATGAAATCTACTTGATTGGTTGACTGATCCTCCTTATTAGTCGACTAGATATCAAAACTTCCTTTTTTTCTTGATATGATCTTATCTAATCCACTCTTACCATATGTATTCGGTTGACCGATCCCATATTCGATCGACTGAACCCTTGAGTTTCATTTGTTAACTGATTTGATCAAATCCAATCTCCGGTTAACAAATAAGATTGATCAACTGAATTTACTTATCAGTCGACTAAACCATTATTACCTTTTTGACTTGATTCAAATCTAATCTTATTTATCTGGATCATTTGACTAAACCACCATGTTCGGTCAATCGAACACTTTGGTCAACTAAGGTCTCTATTTTCTACAAAACAAAGTTAGCACAATGACAATAATAATGATTCTGCAAAATAGAGTTAGAAACATGTAATTATGTTTGAATAATTTGATAGTTAAGACTGTCTGATCTCGACTTAGAAATCTCCATTGATTTATTCAGTTGGATCAACGCCTAAGGTTGTCCCAACTAGGACGCATCCTCATTGCCTTCCGGAACGAAATACCTCTCTAGGACTTACCTTATTTATCTACTAAACATTTAGTCTAACTGACCTGTTTAGACTTCTTCTTCTACTTAGTATCTGATCGACCCACTAGGACTTTCGTTACTTGATGTCTGGTCTAGCTGGCCCATCAAGTGCTCTTGCATATCAGCTCATTTGGTCTTTTGCATGGTGTTTGGTCATTCTGATCTACTAAGACTTCCTTGTTTAGTGTTCGGTCCTCCAGACCCACTAGGTCTTTTCGATGCCTAATGTCTGGTTTTCCTGACCCATTAGAACTTTTCAAGTTAAGTGACCTACACACATAACTAACATATTAAGCATATGATGTCTAACTTTAAACCCTTTGTCAGACATCAAAATACAAGTTCGATTATCGATGCTAATTGCACCAACATAGACTTGTGTTAATACTATACTTATCTATTTTAATTTTTTTAAATTAATTAGCCTAGGTTTTACCGTAGATTGCATGAACCTATAGATCTAGGCAACCTTTGTATCTCACAAACACTTAAGGACAAATATGTTTGTGTATTGAGCCACGTAGACGAGTGTGAAATGTTAGGATATACTCTTAGTTCCAGATGTAGACAAGTGCATCGACATGAACCAAGGGGTTTAAACTCAAAATGATCAATAAAAGTGACTAACTCCATACTGAACTAATTGATCTTTCAATATTAATTGAATAAAGGAAAAAGGAGTTAGACATTTATTTAAGGACAAATTCTTAGATGTGATAATTCAAATAAAATATTTTGAAAATGACATCTTTTAAGTCTTTTCAGAAAATCAACATTCGGTCAACCAGAACCATTGGTTCAGTCGATCGAACATGGTTAAAACCATAAAACAAGGTCAAAATTTGGCAATCAAAATTGCCCCTCGTGACCTAAATAATTGACTGATAAAAATTATCAATTGATCGATAAAGATCAGTCGAATGATAGACCTCAGGACTTGGAAAAGGTGACACGACCTAACATTTCCAATCGATTGATAACCTCTATCAATCGACCAAACCTTAGAAATTGAACCGTTCAGTCGCGTCAACCAAATGGCCAACTGCTTGGCAATAAATGGAATAGTCGACTGATCCATTTATCAATCGACAAATCAGGCATTATAAAATCAGTACCGAGGGAGACCAAACCATCATCTGCAACTCTCATCCTCTCCTCTATTTCTAGTATTGAAAATCAATTCCCTAAGCCCTCCGAAGTCCTCTGAAACCATTCAGAGCACCCATGATGTCTCGGTAATGACCCTTAAAATTTCTTCCTAATATCAATCTTCTCATTCTTTCCTTATAAATTGTTTATTTGTATAATCAAAAGAAACGACAAAACACCCAAAACCAGACTAGCTTATCGAATCCCCGCCAAGATCCTAGATTTCCTATGGATGAACGGACATAGATGAACATTCCATAATTAGAGTTCATTCACGTAGGATCTAGGTACTTAGACATGCCATTCTACAACACCTACTGTCCTAATGTTGTAGAGATAATCAACTACTATGTCATGACCAAACTTGTCTCTTGCATGCATTATGTGAACTTTGATCTTTGAACTAAATTTTATCACAATCTTGTTCAGATTGATGAATTTAACTACAAAATTAGGGTTGTATGTTGTGATTTTTTTTCTTCACTCTTGACATACTTAGAGATTATCTTTGCTACCCGAATTACAAATGGTCAATTCTATGTCTTCCCTATTTACCCTGAAACCTTACTTGAGCCTTATACTCATTTGACTTTGGATCTTATGTATGCTGACTTCTTTGAGGGTTCTAGACCCAAAACAATGAATTCAATAAACCTAAGTCCATATGATAATGCTTATTACAAAGCCATTGTAGGTTTCATCCTTCCACTAACCACCCGGGATCAAGATGTCATTAGACCATATCATCTTTTTCTTATGTATGCACTTAAGCATCATCTTAGTGTAGGATTGAACTCGATGCTAGATGGAATGAATAACGTTATGAATTTTATGAACTAAAATAAACAAAAACAATAGAAACAACTAATAAAAAAATAGTATAAGCAAAGTAACATAGTGGAAATTAAATACTAACTTAGCAATTAATTAGTTAAACAAAAAAAAGACATGCAGAACAATAATAAAAAGTGATTCTTATTTCTTAATTTCTCCTTTCTAGAAAGTCTCTAGAAAGGTGGTGAAACATTACAGAAAAAACCTTATAGAAAAAGAATCTAAAAATTAACAAATAAAAACAAATATGGCATCACAAGAAAAATGAAATTGTTACTCTATGTATTATCGATTATAAATGAATCGCGAGTTGTAGCGTGTCATTGTCATAGCACAGAAAGCACAAGAGCATGGACATAAAGAAAGATTGAGTGAATCGAGTAAATTTCAAAGCTCTACCTCGGGGCCTTTTATATAGTCCTCTTTTGTTGTTGACATGACACTCTCTGATCGACTGGAGCCTCCCCGGTCGCATTAATCATCATGCTGACGTGGCTGCAATGTCTATCCTATAGATAACATTGTCTGTGTTCTCCGATCAATTGGACTCCCTTTGGTCACTTGGGTATGGTCAAATCTCCTCTTGACCACCCTGCTCAAATCGCTAAACTTCATCCTCTACTAGTAGCCTCGAAGTTGCTTCAATCACTCCTATGCATCAGGCACCCCGACGCAGCTATGGTTAATTAGACTCTCCGACTTCAAACTTTTCTTCCTTGTAATTGTTACCTGTAATGAGTATGATATAAGATTTAAAGTTACTTGCATTTATTTTGGCTAGAAGTCCAGCTCCCAACTGATCCATCTAGTGTGAGTTGCCAAGCTAGAGCTCCCAGCCGCTTCCACTTGGACTATGTTTGCTAAGTAATTAACTCCCAACTAATTCCACTTGTCCTTGTCCGCCAAGCCTTTAGCTCCCAGCTAATTCCACTTGGCCTTGTCCGCCAAGCCTTCAGCTCCCAAATGACTCCACTTGGACTTGTCTCACCTAGTTCCCAACTAGGACTTTCTTGATTGGTTCTCAACCAACACTTAGCTCCTACCTGACTCCAATCAGGACTTCAATTGCCTAGCTCCACTAAGGCTTAGCCACTATCGGGTTCCCGATGTGTGTGCTTCGTACGTGATTTTTAATATTATTTTGCATACATTCTATGTCATTTCATGAGCATATTTTGCATACTTGCATCTTGCTTTCATTGTTTTCACTCCTTTTGTTCGAAGATATTCTCTTTACACCTTTTCTTTAATAGGACGTGAAAATGGAGCAAAATTGGAACTTAAAGCCTTGGAATGAAGATTCAACGCAAGCAACATGCTCTGGTCGTGTCCCAAGACATGAGCATATTCCTCAAGATGAAGTATACAAAGAACGGAGTGGAAACGAGCCTTCCAAACCCTGACATGGGTAGACTGATAACCATCATTTTGTCATGATATTTAGGCTCCTATTTTCATGTTTTTGACCATCTCGTTGGTTTAATTTCACATTTGTGCTACATTTTACAAGTTGGGTTAATTTTTGGACTTGAATGTAATTTATCTTTAATTTGTGGTATTTGATACTAATATTTGAATGTGGTCTTGTAGGTGATCAAAGGGGTCATGGACTCAAGTCGGATTGATCTAAATTGGACTTAATTCTGAGATCCAATCTGATTTAATCTGAACTGTCCATCTAAGATTAGGAGCGATCTGAGACTTCTATCAAAATCGGATCCATCCAAGTCAAAGAGGAAGTAGATCATCACCGTTGATCTAGATCTGAGCCTTTGGATCAGATCAAGATTGAATTACACCTTGGATCAGATCTGGGAGAACTTCAGCCGTTGATTTAGATCTTATCAGATTTAAAAATGAGAAGCTACAGTTCAGAGGGAAGATCGCATCAAATTCAGAACAGGAGACGGCGCGCGAGAGAATAAAGGGGCGGCGATGTTCGTCCACCATCCACCGTCGGCCACCGGAGCTTCATCCTTCTCATCCACTAAGGTCTATGGCTTTTCCAGCCTCGTCCATCTTCATTTCCGCATCCATCGAAGCTCTGATCATCATCCATCAGCCTTCCTCCGCCGATCACCCATGCTCCGAGCTACCGCCGGAAGCACTTCTACCACTGGGAATTCTTGGTTTTCAGCCAGCGTTTGGGATTTTCCATCACCAGAAAGCATCAAGAATCCAGCCCTCAAAGAGATCTGATATCCTCCACCAACTGACTCAAGATCCGACCACAGCGCTTCATCATCTCTGATTAGCCCACATCCGGCCTTCGATTTGTGAGTTTTAGGGTTTTTTTCAGCTTCATCTTTGATTTGAACAGATTCATCTTCGATTAGAGCAGTAATTTTTCATTCATGTGAGCTTGGTAGATCTTTAAGTTTGATCATGTGTTGATTTGTAGCTTGGTTTGTGAGCACCTTCTTGATCCATATCTTCTATTGTCATGATGTGCAGATCATTTCCATGTGATTGAATTGTTGACATAAAGAATGGTTTGATTCCTTATGTATTTTAAACTTGAATTCATTAGATTGGTATCTTGGTTGATTTGCATCTAAATTTGTTCTTCATGTCACTATTCATGTTCAATTTCATTAAATTCAGTAGATTAGATTAGGTTAATTGTCTACTTTTCTAGTTGCATGACTTCTGTTGAATTCATAGTATACAACAACAACAACAACAACAACCGAGCCTTATCCCACTATGTGGGGTCGGCTATATGGATCATTTTACGCCA
>JBBUKS010000029.1:6172072-6195965 GCA_038050645.1 Hedychium gardnerianum
TTACTCAATACCTTAAAATAATTAAGCATTACGTTAATCAACCACTAAATTCTAAATTTAATTAATCATTTTCCTTCTACTTACAACCAACAATTTTAATCAACGGTTCATTAACCCTCATGGACACTCTATTTAAATTAACTCTATCGTTAATTATGCATGCAACCTTAATTCCCTCAATCCCAAATTCAATTAACCTACTGTTAATCCAATACATTCAATTACCTAAGTAATCCTCTAATTAATTAGCCTCATTAGTCAAATCTAAGTTTAATCACACAATTAAATTTATCCATTAACTGATAACCCAATTAATTATTAAACTGATTATATACTCAAATAAATCTTTTAATTAAACTAATTAATCAATCAAGCTTTAATTAATTACTTATTAATCAACAACACTAATTAATTCAATCTATAATTACTTAATCGACGTTTGATTATTAAATCAAAATTATTAATTAAATAAATCGGTTAACTATCACCCAAACTCTAAACAAACTTAAATCTTAATTAATTAACTAACCTTAATTAATTAATTAATTAATTAATTAATTAATTAATATCAAACAACTGTAATTAACCTCGACTAATTAAACCTTACGGTTAATTAAAGTAACACGTCAACCGACATAAAACTTAATCAAACTTTTACAAAACAAATAAATACAAGCAACAGGTCCATATTGAAAGGTCGTTAGAACTTCGTCGAATCATCACAAAAATAAGGAAAATGAAAGAGTCGTATTCGTTACTAATAAAACATACGTTGAACATCAAAACATATGTAATATAATCCATAGTGCAGAGATAAATATTAGAAATCTTACCTTAGCGCTTTATTAGGAAAAATATCGAGCGAGGCATAGGGGAGCGACGGGACACGATCCGACCACCTCCTTCAATTTTTTTCCAAAGGTTTCTCTAAGATGAAAGGGCGGCACCAAGGTCGAAGAAAACCCTAAAACTCTTCCTCCCCCCTCCCTCTTTTCTTTGTGGCCGAACTCCTTCCCCTCTCTCTTTTTCTTTTTCAGCCGACCCCTCTAATAACCCCCATCTATATATATAAAATACCAGGGTACATTTGTTTGTTGCAAATTAGGCCTGACTCGTAAATTCATTAATTCAAATATTAATTAATCATGCCCGTTATTATGTAATTCCTCCTAAATAAATAAATTCCCCCATGCAACTTTGGACCCCACAATTCCTCCCCCCTTAAATGAATTTCGTCCTCGAAATTTAAACTTATCGAATAATTCTGGGTATTTGTCCCTCATATCGACCTCGGTCGCCTAAGTGGCCTCCTTATCGGAGTGATTCAGCCACCTGACTTTGACTTGGATAGTTTTGTTCTGTAGTTTTCTCTCCTGTCGGGTTAATATCTGTATAGGCCTCTCGTAGGTTTGGCGTAAGCTGTAACGGCTCATAGCTCAGTACATGCAAAGGGTTCGAAATGTACTTCCTTAGCATCGACACGTGGAATACGTTGTGCACCCCCGCAAGATTTGGTGGTAATGCCACTCTGTAGGCCAACACCCCTACTCCGTCTAGAATCTCAAATGGTCCAATGAACCTTGGACTCAACTTTCCTTTCTTTCCGAATCTCATAACTCCCTTCATCGGCGCAATCTTCACAATGATGTGATCAACTTCCATAAACTCGAGATCCCACCTTTTATCGACATAACTCTTCTGCCGGCTCTGAGCAGTCTTCATCCTATTACGGATTCGAACTACTAAATCGGCAGTCTGCGCTATACAATCTCTGACCCAATCTCTGTTTTCTCTCCAACCTCATCCCAGTGTATGGGCGATCTACACTTCCTCCCATTAAGTGCCTCGTAAAGAGCCATAGCTATAGACGACTGATAGCTATTGTTATAGGTGAACTCCACTAAAGGTAACTTCGATTCCCAGCTCCCTTGGAAGTTGATCATACAAGCACGCAGTAGATCCTCTAAAATCTGTATCACCCTCTCTGACTGGTCGTCTGTCTAAGGATGGAATGCCATAATAATAACTTCGTTTCCATGGCGGAATGGAGACACTTCCAGAAAGACGAGGTGAATTGCGGGTCTCTGTCAGACACTATAGAGTGGGATGTGATGCAACCTGTCTATCTCCCTAATATATAACTTTGCATACTGCGTCATGGAGAAAGTCGTCTGTACCGGCAGAAAATGTGCAGACTTGGTGAGACGGTCAACTATCACATATATGACATTTAAACCCTTAACTGTCCTCAACAATCCCACCACAAAATCCATCGTGATATTCTCCCACTTCCATTTGGGAATAGGAAGTGGCTTAAGCATCCCAGCCGGTATGCTCTGCCTTAATCTGCTCACACGTTAGACACTCGGGTACAAAATGCACGATGTCTCTTTTCATACCTGGCCACTAATACAACTGCTGCAGGTCTCTATACATCTTGGTACTTCCTGGATGAATGGAATACGGGGTAGTATGGGCCTCCGTCATTGTTTCTGCTCGAAGAGAATCAGTACTAGGAACCCAATAATGACCTCTGTATTTCACCATGCCATCCTCCATGTACAACATACGATCCTTAGACTCATCCCTCTGTCTCCACTTCTGTAATTGCTCATCGGACAACTGTCCACTGCTAATTCGTTCCCTCAAGGTAGACAGACTAGATAATCTAGGAGCGCTGCCCTTAGCATAAATCTCAAGATCGAATCTCTGGATCTCCATCTAAAGAGGTTTCCGTACTGACATCTGCACTACAACTGTTGTCTTACGGTTTAAGGCATCCGCAAGTACATTAGCTTTCCCGGGTGGTAGCTAATATTACAATCATAGTCCTTCACAAGAAGTACTTGAGACTCTTGTGATTGGTGAATATCTTGCACTTCTCGCCATACAAGTAGTGTCTCCAGATTTTTAAGGCAAAGACCACCGCGGCTAGCTCAAGGTCATGAGTTGGGTAATTCTTTTCATACACCTTTAACTGGCTGGAAGCATAAGCAATCACCCGATCTCGTTGCATCAGCACGGCGCCTAGGTCGAGCTTATATGCATCGGTATAAATTACATAGTTGCCTTGCCCTGTTGGATAACTAGAACTGGCGCTGTAGTAAGGACTTGTTTCAATTCATTGAAGCTGCTCTGACACTTTACTCCCCACGCATACTTTGCATTTTTCTTCGTTAATGCTGTCAGGGGTACTGCAATGCTCGAAAATCCCTTGATGAATTTTCGGTAATAACCCGCTAAGCCTAAGAAGCTGTGTATCTTGGATGTATTTCTAGGCACTGCCCAATCCTTCACAGCCTCTACCTTCGACGGATCCACCTCTACTCCTCTGTTTGAAATAATGTGACCTAAGAAGGCCACCTTCTCTAACCAGAACCCGTACTTGCTAAACTTGCATAAAGTTTACGGCTTTGCAGTAACTCTAACACGGTCCTCAAGTGCTGTCTATGCTCCTCTCTGTCCTTGGAGTATATCAGGATGTCATCTACGAAGACAATTACGAACTAATCAAGATACGACTGAAATACGCGATTCATGCGATCCATGAAGACCGTCGGAGCATTCCTCAATCCGAATGACATCACTAAAAACTCGTAATGCCCATATCGAGTCCTGAAGGTTGTCTTATGAACATCTGCCTCTTTCACCTTCAGCTAATGATATCCGGATCGAAGATCTATCTTTGAGAACACTGCTCCCCATAACTGATCAAATAGGTCCTCGATCCTCAGCAGTGGATATTTGTTCTTGACTGTCTGTTCAATTCCCGATAATCGATACAGAGCCTCATGCTATCATCCTTCTTCCTTAAAAATAGTACTGGCGCGCCCCAAGGAGAGAAGCTCGGCGAATGAAGCCCTTATCTAGTAGCTCCTGAATTTGGTCTTTCAATTCGTGCTAGACGATACGATGCCTTAGAGATTGCCACCGTATCAAGCATCAGATCAATAGAGAATTCCACCTCTCGCTCAGGTGCAATGCCAGCAACGTCGTCAAGAAAAACATCAAGAAATTCCTTGACAACCTCTACCTCTACCAATGATGGACTGTCTGTAACTGGAGCTGAAATAATATTAACTAAGAATCCCTGGTAGCCTTTACGCATGAGCTCCCTAGCCCGTACACAAGATATCATTCGAGGAAATCCCTTGCATATATCTAGCTCGAACACAAATGATTCCACCCCCACCGCTATAATCAATACCGACCTTCGTTGAAAATAAATTAATATTCTGTTTGCCATCAACCAGTTCATTCCAAGAATAATGTCGAACTCTGGCATCGACAACACAATAAGATTTGCACAGACGGTTTGACCCTGTAGTTCGAGCTCAATGTCTCTGACAATATTAGTAGCCAATAACTCTTCCCCAGATGGGATTGTCACAGAATAACTTACATTGAGCCTGATCGACTTGATGCCCAAATAATTTACAAAGGTATTCGATATGAACGAATGAGTAGCCCCCGAGTCTAATAATGCCTTAGTGGCTACCCTGCTATATAGATTCTCCCTGTAAAAAGGATATCGGCTATAACACTAATTTCCTATAAAATTTTCGAAGCATGCTCACACTATTTTGAAAAAATTCATGTGCTAATAATGCAAGGAATTCAGCTCTACCAAATCAATGCCGTAAAATACTAATGAATAAATATACTTGTAATGAGTGTCGTGTTTGGATTTGCCAACTCGGTATGCATTACATACAGTCGCCCTGACGCGGGCTGCTTCAACTGTGGGCAATCCTTAGATATGTCCAGCCACTCTGCATTTGAAGCACTTATTCAATCCCCACATACACGGACCATAATGCCTGCGCTTGCACTCCTTGCATAATTGTTTTTCATCAGTGTTGGGGGTTGCTGGCTTGTGAGGTTGTTGCTCTTGAGGTCTCTATGGCCCTCAGAACGATTTTTTCCCTTGTTGTTGCTACACTGGTGGTGACCTATTCCTCTGCATCTCAAAAGCAATATCCTTCAGGGCCTGCTCTGCTTGGAAGACCCTAGTAATTGCAGTAGTGTACTCAGTAGGATCTGCCATCATAACATCACGGCGGATAGTCGGTCGTAGTCCATACATAAAGTGTCTCAGTTTCTCTGCTGCGTCCTTAGCTATTAGGAACACGAAGTGACACCCCCGATCAAACTTCCTCACATACTCAGCCACCGATAAGTCTCCCTGCCTCAAGTTCATAAACTCTCGCTTCATCCGAGAGCGTACATCTGCAGTGAAATACTTGGCATAGAACACCTCCTTAAACCCATCCCACGACAGAGTATTCATATCAACGGATAGCTCCGCTCCTTCCCACCATAATAGGGCATCCTCCTTCAATAAATAAGTAGCACACCTCACCCTGTCGGCATCACCAAGGGCCATAAATTTGAATATCACCTCTATGGATCGAATCCATCCCTCGACAACTAATGGGTCAGTAGTTCCCGTAAAGTCCTTCGGGTCCATCTTCCGGAAGCGCTCATACATCGCCTCAGGCCTCACTCTACGGGCCATCTCATCATGCTACTCCAACAACTGAGTCATCCCCTGAAGCACTCGATCCCCAATGTCTGACGGCGGTGGCGGTGGAGGAGACGGGGGTGGCGCCTCCCCCTGCCTCCCCTCTTCTTACCTCCTATTCCTCCTCACGTACTGTCTAGGAGACATCTCTGTACACAGTCCAAAATCAGCACATAAACCCCATGTATTTTTACCATAAAATATATATATATATAGATATATATATATCAATTAAATTCTTAAATTCCCCAGGGTAGATAGTTACATATTTAAAATTATCTGAACCTTTAAACTTACAGACTCTGAGACTTGATTTCTTGAGCTTCTCGCAACCGGCAGTAGACACAACCCTTAATCAAGACCATTGCTCTAATACCAACTGAAACATCCTACAACTTAACACTTCACTTTTTTTTTTCTTTTTCAAAAAGTAAGCATGCCACAAAATAGCCGAAATTCCGTATTATAAATAACTCAATACCAAAGTCATGCATTCCCAATAAAATCAAATAAGAATCCGGTTTGAACATCCTAATGATAAATAAATATCAAAATAATCAGAATGTACAACCAACCAATAAAGGAACCTAACCCATCTAACAAAACAATACACTCTCGACTTAGTAAAGAAAACCCAATGTTCTAATGCAAAAAATTAACATAAACTGAAAACAGGCCATCGGGTGTGCACTACCTGGTGCGAGCTAGCTCATCCATCAAGGTCGTCCGTCTCCTCATTACCTGCACCATATGGATATAGTGAGTCTAAAGACCCAACAAGTTCAACATTTATAATAATAAATAAATAAATATACATTCACATGTTCAATATATCGTTGAGTAAATACCTTTAACATTTTTTTAACTTCAACTTTAATTCAATAACATCAAACATTAGCATTCAACATCAACCTTAAACATTAAAATTTTTAAGTGCGTTTCGGTCATTAATATCATCTACCAAAATAATATCATCTGCAAAAAACATGCATCACGATACTGTGTGTTGAATGTGTTCAGTGAGTTCGTCCATGATTAGTGTAAAAAGATAGGGACTTAGAGCTCATCCTTGATGTAACCCTATTTTTATTGAAAATATTTCAATTAATCCACTTGAAGTCTTCACTCTGTCGTTATACCCTCATACAAATTCTTAATTAGTTCAATATATGCTACGCCAAAACCTTTCTTTTTTAGAATTCTCCGTATAATTTATTTTGAAACTTTATCATAAGTTTTTTCTAAGTCAATGAATACCATGTGTAGATCTTGCTTTTGCTCCCGATACTTTTCAATTAAGTGCTTGAGAAGATGTATAGCTTCTATCTAGGCATGAACCCAAATTGATTTTCGGCCACTGTGGTCTCCTTCTTTAATCTTTTTTCAATTACTCTTTCCCAAATTTCATGATATGACTCATTAGTTTAATACTTTTATAACTTGCACAATTTTGTACGTCTTCCTTGTTCTTATATAAGGGAATTAGAGTACTTACCCTGCATTTTTTTCGTTTTCAATATCATGTTACATAATTTTGTAAGCTATTCAATACCTTGTTTCCCTAAGTACTTTCATATCTCTATCGAAATATTATCTGGTTGTTTTTTCCATTTTGCATCCCATCTTTTGAAGTTGAATTCTACGATAAAAATTTAAATTTCTATACTCACCTAAATACCTCTTCCACCGCTTTTTTGTTTCTCTATCATTTACTAATATCCTATTGCATTCATCTTTAATATATCTGATTTGGATAAGATCTTTTGTCTTTCTCTCTCTCACTTTAGCTATTCTATAAATATCTCTTTACTTTTCTTTTGTATCCAATTTCGATTTAACGCTTAACTTTGCTTCATTCACTTCTTAGCTTCTTTCTTGATTATTGTATATTTTTTTTAAAGTTTTCCTCATTCTTACAAATATATAATTTGTTATAGGTTGTTCATTTTTTCTTCACTTTCTCATGTACTTTTTCATTCCACCACCAAAATTTCTTACTTGATGGTACATGCCCCTTTGACTTATCGAATATACTCTTGGCTACTATTTTTAACTTTGATATCATCTTATCCCATGTCATATTAAAGTTACCGTATATTTGATTTAATGCTTGTACTCCTACCTTCTCCTTAAATATATTTTGCTTCGCATCCTTTAACTTCCACCACTTAATTTTAGGAGCGGTGTATATTTTCCTTCTATTGATATTATAATTGAGGCGTATATCCAATGCAACTAATCTATGTTAAGTAGTTAAGCTTTCTCTAGGAATAACCTTACAATCTTTACAAATTTTTTTATTCCTCTTTCTAATCATAAGAAAGTCAATTTGCGATTTATTATTCCCATTTTTGAACGTGACTAAGTGTTCTTCTCTTTTCTTGAAAAACGTATTAGCTAGTATAAGGTCATATGCTATCACAAAATTTAATATAGTTTTTCCTTCTTTATTTCTTGTTCCATAACCCTCATGCACCCTCTCATATTTCTCATTTTTCAATCCGACATGCCCATTTAAATTGTCTCCTATTAAAATCATTTCATTTGACGAAATGTTTTGTAATATTTCATCTAGATCTTCCCAAAATCTTGATTTGATACCTTCATCTAATCCTACGTGCATATATGCTAATTACGTTCATAGTTTCTTTTATCTTGAAAACTATAATTCTATTCTCCTTTCTAACTACTCTTACAACTTTATCATTTAACAAACTATTTACAACAATACTCACTCCATTTCTTGTTTTACTCTTTCTTATGTACCATAATTTAAAACTCAAGTTCTCTATCATCTTCGCGTTCTCGCCTACCCATTTTGTCTCTTGTACATACAAAATCTAATTTTTCTCCTAATCATTGTATCTACTACCTTCGTTACTTTACCAGTAAGGGTTTCTATGCTCTATGTTCCAAATTTTGGACTATTAGTTTTTCTATAATATTTGTTCTTATCCAACCTATGGTATAAGAATTCTTGCCTATTTAACACTACACCCAAGTTCTCATGGAGATGTAGCGGTCCTTGCCGATATATTAACCTTGCAATGCGTGAACTCTTGCATATTTAATACTACACTCGAGTTCTAGAGATATAGCGATCCTTGCCGAGACGTTACAGTCGGACCTTGCAACGTGTTCCTTCCGGGGAACAACCTTACATTAGCACAATAGTTTAATGAATCTATTCATTGAACTTTTGTCTTAGTTTAATGTTGGTTGACAATCTAACGCAACACTCCTCTTTTATCCAGGCTTGGGACCTGCCATCACGGGATAATTCGTCAGGGATAGATTTAATTATAAAATAAAAAATCTATTTAAGCCTAAAATATAATATTTTACATCCTAAAATTTGAAAAATGTTATATCTCTTTATTTTTCTTTCATATTAATAATTATAGCTAGAAATAAAAAGATGATAACATTTTGAATTATTTGACTACATTTAAGATTTTTTTTATATTTTATTAAATAAAATACAAGGAACAAGATATTTAATGTTCAAATTTATTATAAATGCTCATGAACAAATTCTAAACACAATTACGTAAACCATAAAAATATTACATCCTTAAGAATGAAGAAATTTAATTATCTGTAAGCATTTTAAACTTAAAGCCTGTGACGATCAAATTATTCAACAAAAATAATCAAGCCTTATCCTACTATGTGGGGTCGGAAATTATTCAACAAAAATAAAGAAAAACAAACATGTATTGGCAATGTAATTGATTATTAAATACAAAACTAATTTCAGTAAAGCTAATTAAAAGATACAACTTAAACAAATTAAAATTAACCATATTAATAATAATTCAATTGAATAAATATCAAAATCATACTGGCTTGACACGATATCGTACTAAAATCGTATCATTTCAGTCATATATTAAAACTTCAACATGACTTGAAATTTCAAAACTTGAGGAGGAAGGACAAGAAAATGAAGTTTAAAATAAACTAGGATTTGTTAGAGAATTAAGTAAATTGATGAGCATCCAAATTAAATAGAAGTAATTTACTGCAGTAATATGAGTATTCTTTTGCTATATCTCGGTGATGATGTCGTCTTTAACGCACTCGAAATCTTGATGTTGTAGTTTCCCCTTTCAATTGACATTGACTATGAGATTTTACAAATTAGTTGGACTAATTTGTAAAGGTCTCTAAAATTCCAATTATAATGGTTAGTTTTTGATCCAACATTCATTGTCTTTGTTTTCTTTCTTATGGGAGAGGTTTTTGTGAAAAATAAGTTTGGCACAATGGTGGAGAGGCAAGATTTGACACCAAGGAGAGGGTGGAGACAACGACTAGGATGACGCTGAGTCTCTTGATCTTGTGTCGGATGGCAGAGCGCAGTCTGCTTTTTTAGTGAAGATGATAGATGTTATTGGAATTGGAGCTAATGATGTTTCTAGACAAAGTAGGTGAGATGCTATTTTGGCGTGGAGTGTTGTTTGTCTCATTATGTGACACTGAGATCTCAGTGTGAGAAAAAGGGCTTAAGTTGATGCTTCAGGGGCTTGCTCTATCGGAATCGATGTTGAGTGTAGCATATGGATGTCAGGGATGAGGCATTGGAGTCTTTGGGCAGTGACATGGCACGAGCCTCACGCTAGATATGGGCAGTCTAGGCACTACAAGGACAACCCACATGGGAGTCATAGTGGCTGATGCTAGGGAGAATCTACCAAGCAAAGGGTGGAGTCCTTGCCTTCTCTGATCAGGGACCATGGGGAGGGGAAGGAACTCCCTTTGAAAATGAATGTAGAAGGATGAAGTTTGACATAGGATGCTCACGACAGTAAGTAGGTTTGTGTGTGGAAGCGATGGCTTCGACCTTCAGGTTGCTCGAGGACAAAACACTAGGAAGAAAGAACAAGCATCCAAACTAGGATTGGCTCATATACCACTTGATGCAACGTGCCTATATCATGCCACCAAAAATTCAACTCTTGATGAACAAAGCAGAAAAAATATTATTAAATTGAAGATAAATCAATAAAAGGGATCCTTCCCTCTTTATAGATCGGGAATATAATGACTGTTTTTTAAAAAAACATGACTGGATTATTAAAACCTTAACAAACTCTGGAAAAAGGAGAAAACAGTCAAGAGAATGTTGCTGAGTGATGAAAGCATCATTTATTTCAGAAAGCGGCAGTCTTCTGAGTATCACAACTCTGACAGTTCTATTGAATTTAACAATCTTCCATATTTTTTTTTTAAAAAAAGATTATTCTTTTTCTAATATATAGCTGAACTAGTTCATCATTCTTCATACTATTTGATAGATTAATATTAAAACTACATAAGATAATATTCTAATTGCTGTCCCTGCAGGTTGGCCCTTTTCCGGTTAATGAAGGAAAAAGGCATAAAGTTAAAGCAAAAGTTAGGTTGAACCTTCATGGAATTGTTTATCTGGATTCTGTCTCAGTAAGTACTAATGTTTGTTGATTTATGCTGTTCTTGAAGTGCTATAACAGCAATATTCATCTTTCTTAACTTTGAGATTAAATAATAAAAACTGCTTCAGTTGATTGAAGATGAAAACAATGATCCAGTTCCAAGGGATGCAAGGCAAATGGATAACATGGAAAACGAGTCTGCTTTCGAAGGGAAATCTTACGTGCACAACAATGGAATAGTGGAAAATAATGAATTTGCATCAGTTTTCTCGGTAAGGATCTGGTGTCTCATAAACCCTTTAGTTGTAAGGATCTGGTGTCTCATAAAATCTTTAGTTGTAGGATTACCTTATTTTTCTTGACTTTTTCATTTTGAATATACACATTTTAAATCTGATCAGGTCTAGGTGTTTGGTAACCAACAAAGGTGATATACACAATCACCCTGAAAACAAGCATACACTATTATACATATGTAATAATGAGACAAGAAGATTAAGAGGAAAAAATGACAGAAGAATACCACCCATTAAATCAATACAAAACCACACCGTTACTACACATCACCAGGCCATAGTAATGTTGATAGTTTTTTAAAGGTTTTTAAAATTTCTACTTGTATAGCATGAAGAATCTCATTTATTTAAATTGTATCCCTTTGAATGGACCTTCTTTCTTGTTTTTTTGGTGCCATTCTAATCTGAAATTTCCTTCTGTTAGCTAAGAGAATTTTGACCTGATTTTGTTAGGGTTAAGTATCTCACAGCTTCAGAATAATGCTGGATATATTTTGGTTATATTGCTTTGAAATAAGTTAGATTGAGTTTTCTTTACCTTGAATTGGGCTAGTGAGTTCTTTTTCCTCATTTGGTACTAATGTTATGGCATGAACCATTAGCCAAGAGATATCTAGATAGGTCAAAGGGAAAGAAAATGCTGTGTAATTTCTGTATAATTCTGATGTAGTTGAAATTGGATAAATTAGTGCTTGTTTAAAATTTTTGAGGTTTGAATCTTTTAGTTTTATTTAATTTTAAGAGTTGTTTTAGATTTTGAGGTTGTTTGATTTTTTAAAGAAATTGTTATCAATATATTAGGGATAAACAACATCATTGTTTTACAAAAAATTGTTCTTATTGGCAATCTATAGAAGGGGTTAGAATACCTTTTTTCCCCTCCTATTTCACCGAGAGTTCATTTTTGGGTGGCACGATTAGTTCGTGTGGTGTATCAAGTGGTATCAAAGTCAAATGCTTGATTCTCTTTTTACGGTTTGCGTCACATCTTCATGTTTCTTAGAGACATTTCTATCTTTTTGGAGATGTTTGGTGTGATTTCACACTCTGTGTTCATTCCTAATCCTTCTACAACATAATAGTCTTGAACCCGTTGATCGCCTCATCCACTGACATGGTACTCTTGATCTCTCTCTTTCTGCATCATTGCTCTACCACCTTATGGTTGATTTTATTTGCCCCTTGGGTTGCCCATTGACCACCTCCCCATTCTTTCTAGCAACAGAAGAAGTGTGTGCATTGCCTCAGTGCGAATATCGGTCACCTGCGGTTCACATTGCCTCTATCACCTCCCTTAATCTGCTATTCATGCCAACTCTGCCTCTTCTTTATTGAATCAACACCATCTTCTCCTCTACTCTAGCGAACGCTCTGCCCCTGTGAGGAAGAAGGTGACAGATCTTGTTGCCTACCTTGTCTCTAAAGTGAACACCACAACACTAGAATCACCTTTGTCAGCTCACTATTGTTCATTCACCACCCATGAGTTGTGCACTTCTCTACGAATAGAGATCGACTTCAATGGCTACCTCTCACAATATCTCATTGATCGCATGCATGAGTTCATCATTCTTGGAGATAAGCCATGAATTCATCAGGTTTGTTGCCTTCTCATTCACACAAAGGAAACAATAACAAGTTCCCTTCATACAATTTCCTTTCCGCCATTACTGTGCGATCGAAATAGTTTTTCCCTCAACTTTTTGTTTATAAGTCTATTTGTAACCTAAATTTTGCTCTTGATCAGTCAACTAATGACTTCCTATCAACTGTTTCATTGTAGATACAAGAATTTGATCGTTATTGAAGTTGCATTTGAATACTGTCTTCTCAGTAGATACATATTTTAACATCTCTCCTTAATTGCACCTGTCGACTTTCGCACTAGTCGACTACCACAGTCAATCTAAAAGCCCCTTCTAATCATTTTCATATCGGCCAGAGTTGATTGCCTAGTCAACTAAACTATCCATCAATTTATACCAACATCAGTCCACTACTCATGATTCCCTCCAAACCACAACTTTATGGTTTCAATTTCATCAATTGACTACCAATAACCTATCAATTCACTGCAATCAACTACTCTTCCTCAAACTTGCCCAAACCACATCTTCGTGGTTTCGATTTCATCAGTCGACCGATACCCCTGGTTCTATCCATGCCAAGGCTGGATTCAAGCCGTGCTAAGAGACTCCACGTCATCGAGACTTCATCATCCGCCTAGTACAAGTAGCCCCGACTTACCAATACTTCTTCTTTGCCTAGTTTCCTCAATCTATTAGGACTTTCCCTGCCTAAAGGCTCCTCGTCTCTGGAATTTCATCCATTGCCCAGTATCTAGCCGTTATCATCTTACTGGGACTTCCCTTGCCTAGAGACTCTTCATCTGTAGGACTTCACTCATTGCCTAGATTTAGGTCTGTTATATTTGAGAGGTGTCCTAAGGTAATCGCCTTATGGTTTATATTTATTTATTGGATAAATAAAGTTTCACTAATTGAGTACACATTATCTATGTGCATGATTGGATCTTAAACTCCCATGCACTGGTCACTGTTCGGGCTAGCTAGACTAGTCCCCGTGATTTACCCCCTTCGTGTTGGTCCTGGGACGGGCTGGCGGGAGCGCTAGGGGTGAGTGTTTCGCCTTTTTCCACCATGATTGGATCTTAAACTCATTTACTGAAAGTTCACAATATAATTCATAGCATGAGAGAACTTGTGATTAGATCACAACTAGTGAACATCTCTATATGTGTAATTATGGATGTATTGAAACATTCCATAGTCGATGAATTGATGAGTTTATACATCATCGATTCTGTGAGACTAACACGGATTATACTTCTTGGTTTAATCAAACAGCTGCTCCTTACTGGCTGGAGACATTGGAATGTCGAGAGTTAAACGTGGATGCTAGTTAATGGTAACTAATTCATTGGAGTAACCTGCCATGAGACTTCATATATTTCTTTACATATGTAGATATGTCAATAAAGATCTCATTACATCTTAAGTGCGAGTCTCTTTCGACTTGAGGTATTCAAGTCATCTTGGTCATGGAGACTTATACTTTGACATCTTAAGTAAGCATCTCCGAGGAGATGTGGACCAGGGATGATTGGATATAAGTCAAAGTGCCCGAAGGTGATTGGATGCCAACAAAAGATTCAACACTCCTTACAAGGAGACGTATACCCTATAGCTACTTATCAGGATTGTTACTCCAAGTCTTTGGCCAAAGTAATACATGTCAAGAGTATGGTATTCTTGGACACATGTCTAAGTAATTTGAATCCACGGGACAAGAAAGTATAACTTAGGCTAGGTGTGACGTAGTCAACCTAGTGGAGACTAACACATAGACCATGTCTTGAACCAAGTGGGTATAAGACGAGTGAAAGGAACGAGGCATGACTCACTGTAGATGTTGAAGGGTTCAAGAACTATTATGGAATCAATTGTGATTTTTTGATTAATTGGGGATCATGATATACTTCTAGGTGTCACTCATGATCATTCCATAATTAATAGTTAATTATGGATGACCAATAAAAACTGGGAACCTACAATGTCACATGCACTACGAGTTTATCCGAGAGACATAAAACAAGTTTAAGAATTGGATTCTTATATCGAGTGAGATTAAATCTGGTTGGACCAGATGAAAGGAAAATATGGAAGATATTTTGTTGGAATAGAAGCGCAGATGGGCCACATCTTTTGAAGATGAATTGGACCTTCTTTGGTTTAATTATAAATCAAATTGATTTGGTTTTAATTAAAATAGGTTTGGTTATTGAACCATGGTGGTTTAATTTTGAACCAACATGGTTTAGTCTTGAACTGAATTTGTGGCCAATGGATCAGGTTTGTCGATTAGGTGTGGATTTGGATTTGTTATTCAAATCCAATATGAAAAATCTATATAATTATATACAAAGAGAGAGAGAGAAAGAGAAAAGGAGAAGAGACCTAAAAGTTAGGTTTTGGGAATTGATTAATTTTCTCTCTCCCTTTCTTTTTCTCTTCCACCACCGCCCAAACCAACTAAAGAAAAAGGGTGTTTTTCTTTGTTGCTGCCTCCAACCATCAAAAGGAAGGGCTTCTCCTTTGTGTCGCCGCCCAAGGGACATCCAACCCCGTCGTTGCTCTATCTATGAGCAACAGAAATTTTGCCATCCATCAATGCCAAAAATAGCAGCTTGCTGCTACTCCTTATGCTGCCAGTAGATTTTGCTCTGGCCAGAGAAGCTGTCACCTAGTAGCTTTTGCTCCGTGTAGAGGTGCTGATTCGAACAGCAACAGCAAAAGGTTGTTGCTGAGATGATGTCGTCGGCCAATCGTTGCTGTTGTCGCCAACCTATTATTCCGGACATCAGCAGCAAAAGGTGGCTACTGAGGTGATGTTGCCAGCCAATTGTTGCTGCTTCTGGCTTGCTGGGTGTTATTTCGGCCAAGGTGCTGCTGCACAATAAGAGCTACCGCCGTCGACCAAGCAAGGTTGACATCTTGTCATTGGCTGTAGGTCTATTGTCCATCGGTTGTGCAGTTGTTGTCGCCCATTACCTTTCTGCTATGGGGCTGCCAGAGTCGCTGCCGCCCAACACTTGTTGTTGTGGTGCTATCACTGGTGCAAAGGGGTTGCCAGACCTGATGAGGGGTTGCTAGACAAGCAATGGTTGTTGCCGAAAAATCCAGCAAGAATGAATTAGTTTAGCTGCCAAAGACAATGTTGTCCTCTTTTGGGTAACTATGTTCTAGCCTTCGGACAATAGCCATGTGGTTGTCGTCCATCTTGCTTGGTGCCTTTGGGTTGTCTTGAGCCGCTGGGTACAAAGTCGAGCCGAGATTTCTCTCTCAGAGCGTATCATCTCCATGCTCGGCTAGTACTGATCGGAGATGAAAAACTCGCGACTTAGCGAAGTCATCTCAAAGATAACTCGGCATGGATACAAGTAGCGGCAACCCCCGTTAGGGTTGATCGTTGATTCCAAAAGTGGCTGGCCTGGCAAGGCTAGCAAATGCTCACTACAAGGTTCGATAACGAACTCGCAAGTATGACTAGATTAAATAGTTTAATTTAGTTTTCATAAAATTTTATATTGGAGTTATGTCTGACACTGTTGTATCCTGCATGTGTGTGATATGTGTGTTGTAATAATTTAGAATTATTAATTTTGTCTTCTACTATGTATTTGTGAAACGTGTCCAACGAACGCATCCGCATAGGGCTCTCCAATAGAGCTGTGCAAAATTTCTGAAACAACCAGCGGGCGCCACAGGCAGCCCGTGCCAGCCGGCACGGGCCATGCTTGAACACAGGTTTTTTCAGCATTCACCATGGGAGGACCATGCAAGACGGCATGGTCCATGTCACCACCGGCCAACAACCACAGTGCCCAACACGAGGGGGGCCATGCCGGCAGGCACGGCCCATGTCGAGCACTTGGAAAATACCTATAAATGTCAAATTCATATTTAAAGATGGGTATCTAGGACCACGGGGCTACGCCCCCTACCTTGGAACGGGTTTTCCCCAAAGGTTTTTCCCTTGTTAGGGAAACCCTAGAGCATCTATCTTTATCTATCAAGAAGATCCATCCACCTCTGGAGCAAGGATTTCTTCCGAAGACATTTCCTACAAATCTCACTAAGCATTTCTTCCTCTCTATTCTCTGTTATGGATTGTAAGAATGCTTCTTTGATTGTCTTTGGAATGCAATTCCCTTGTTATGGAGTAGACTTTTTATTCTAGGATTAGGGATTAACCCTTTTGATATGTAAACACTATTTGGTTAAATCTATAGAGTTTGCATGTTTCTTATTAGATAATATGTGTGATTGTGGTCCGGGCCTACTATGTACACACGATCTTGATGCCAAAAGCACAAGATTTGTATCCTTGAGGTGTGGATATGAACGGAAAGGAGAACCCAATCCTCCGACCTGTAGAAACCCAAGACGTGGAGAGTCGCTAACAAAAGTAAATCGGTATGCCATGAGGAGCAATATGCTATCACAGATCTTAATGGATCGGTTCCATTCATCGCCACATAGTAAGAGAAGGAAACTCGGGAGTTGTGGGATCATATGACAGAGATCTTCTTAGGAAAGCAATCCCTCAGCTCTATCGCTCTGAAAGTAAACAACAAATTGGAATGGATACGCCAGTGTAGTTCAAAAAATTAACATCGTATATCATAGGATAGTCTACTTACATAAATAACCATTGAGGATAGAAAATCAAACATAGATTAAGTGTTTAAAATCATTGTGGTGTAACTGAAATTCTAGAATCATTTCCCCCAATCATTTCTCTACCTCGTTTACTTCCTCTCTCTCAAATTCTCTCAACCTCTCAATTCTCTCTCTCCCTCTCTCTCATTCTCTTAAGCCTTCGTTCATGACCTCAACATCCCTTAATTGTTTAGATAACTAGCTTCATGAACTCAATTAGTGTTTAATCAACAGTCCCTATAGATCATATTTTATTACTTGATGACAAAATCATGCACTTGTGATTTACACACATCAAGTTTTTTGCGCCATTATCGGGGACTATTTCATTTAATATTAATTAATTAGTGATTTAGTTAATCTAGATTTCTTTTTTCTTTACTACTTCATTTCTTTTTATGCCTTTCTGACCTCTCTCTTTTCAGGTGGGCAAATCATTATTATTTTATGAGCAAGATGGATGCTCAAACTCATTGGTTTGACCTATTGGATGCTGTGATATTTTTTGATTATTATTGTGAGCTTTGTGGTGTAAATTGGCATGATATTGATAACTACCCAATGCTTTTAGACCCTACATATAGAGCACATGGAGAAAAATGGGGTATCCTCCCCGACTACCTTCAATGGCGACAACAACTATATTGTTAGATGTGAGAAACAATAGAACATAAGATCAATATGGGCATCAAGTTTTGCAAATTACAAGTCAAGTGCGGAAATTTTATGGCAATTCAAAACAACCGGGACTAAAATGATGAAGGCACTAAGGCATTAATTGAAGAAGAAGATTTAGTTTTCTACCCATGTTGTTGATACACTTATTGCTAATGTTGATGTTAATATATTCTATCCTGCCTGTGATGATGTTGTGGATGGAAGTGTAGGGACTTGAACTGTGGAAGCAATGTCTGATGTACGTAGATTATATATGTTTTTATGCATTGTTTGACGCATATCGTCTTACATTTCATTGAGATGATCTACATTATCGCACCTCATTTTATTATATTATCATTCTTTTTACTCCATATCATTCAGAGATCTTCTCTTTGCATGTTTTCATTTATAGGATGCGTTTTGGAGCAAACAAGACTTTTACGGAGAGCAAAGAAGGAAAGCAAAGCAGAAAGCATAGCAGGAAGTAGAGCAGCTAGGAAAAACCCTGATCGTGCCTCCAAGGCACGACCAAGGCATAGGTCGTACCTCCCCAAGCACGGGCGTGCCTCATATGTAGTATAAGCTCAAGTCCTGGCTGTGTGACATATATGAAGGAGGCCAAGGCAAGGTCGTGTCTCCCAGACACGATCGTGTGTTAATCCTGGGAAAACTTAAAGCACGACCATGTGTCCCAGACATGGTCGTGTCTCACTTGAAGTGCATCCTTAAACCTGGGTCATGCCTCATAGGCATGACCATACCTCATAAGCATGGTCGTGCCTCCACCCATCATAGCCTCAAGTCCTGACCGTGTCTCCCAGACACGGTCGTGTACCAAAAAAAACATGAGTCGTGCCCCATGCCTTTAAAAAGAGGGGTTTTGCCCCTTTCTCAAGGGAGGTTGTTCTTCCCTTCTAGGGAGAACACTAGGTCCATACACACTTTATTTTCTAGAGATTTCTCTAGTGATCCGAGGCAGATTTCTCTGATCCATCATCATCCAAGCAAAGGGAGCACTCCCAAAGACCGAGACAACATCCAGCTAAGCATTCTTCTCTCTTCCTTCTAGATTTGGGCTTGACTGTTTCTTTTGATGTCTTTGTGCTTTCTCTTTTTGTTTATGGAGTAGATCTCATGTATTCTAGGGTAAGAGAGTAACTATGATGTGATTGATGATGTATGAACTATTGATATGACAATTTTTCATTTCTATGAGATGTTACCTCTTATGCTATATGTGTGGTGTCTTGTGCATGTTTGACGAAATGTGTATGTGAATGATGCATATAGATATAGGATTTTACTTCCATGTTAAGGTTGCTACTAGACTGGATAATCTGGAGATCCTTAGTGATAAAGGATTCTTATTCAATCGAATATTTGTACCTTTGGTGACAAAGGGCACCGACACTTATTTCACTTTCTAGAGCTAAAAGACCTTGACATAGGAATTTACCCTAGTTCATAGGAGTAGCATGGAGAATTAGGAGATGATCATGTTATAGGGACTTTATATAACATCATAGTGAAACTGAAAGCCTAGAATCGCTCCCTAAACCAACCTTCACAACTCATTTGGACCTAGACCTCACAACTCTCTTTCTCTCTCTCAAACTCTTTCTCACACTTCTCTCTCTTAAGTTCACAAGTTCACAACTCGATTAGTCTAGATAACTTCCTTCACTATCATTAGTGTCTTAATCTACAATCTCTATGGATGTTATAATCTTTTATATTACGTGCACTTGTGGCTATGTAACAAGTTTTTGGCCTCGTTGCCGAGAATTGTTTTGGATTAACATTAGTGATTTAGTTAGCCTAGACAATTTTTTTTCTTTTTGTTAGTAAAATTTATATTTTATTTACTTGTGAATAGTTTCATTTGTTCATATATAGATAGTCCAAAAATATTGTAATTTGATTTTAAATATTACATAATCTAAAAAAATTGTAATTTCATTTTTTACTTGTGAATAGTTTTTGCCTACACAATACATAATCTAAAAATATTGTAATTTCATTTTTTCATACATACATACATAATTCAAAAAAAAGATTCATTCTTGTTTCTTGCTTTGACACTCTATATTTTTTCTTTCTCCTTACACAAAAACTTGATTCAGAGTTGTAGATAATTTATTATCATTTGATCCAAAGATAGACAGAACTTTCAGAAGAAGAAGAAGAAGAAGAAATCTGCAAAATAATTCAGAAGAAGAGCAAGAACACTTAGATATGCCAAACAAACTGCTCAAAGACTATACAACACTTATGCAAGGGCCTCAGATCTAGTATCACAAGACCTACTATTGAGGCAAACAATTTTGAAATCAAGCCAGTGGTGATTTCCATGTCACAACAAAATCAATATGGGGGTGGACCCAATGAAGATCCTAATCAACACATGGAGACGTTCTATGAGATATGTGGTATCATGAAAATGAACAAAGTAGCAGCAGAGGCCATAAGATTATTATTGTTTGGATTCTCACTAAGAGATAGAGCCAAGACATGGTTAAATTCCCTACCTCCCAATAGCATTACATCTTGGGAACAATGTGAACAAGCATTCTTACAAAAGTTCTTCCCTCCAAGCAAGACAGCACATATGAGGAATTTGATAGCTAGCTTCATGAAGCATGGGATCGTTTCAAAGGACTTCTAAGACAATGCCCCATCATGGACTAGAGAAGTGGCTAGTTATCCATACTTTCTATAACGAAATCAACTATCATACTAAGGTCTCTTTGGATTCCGTAGCAGGCGGAGCTTTGATGAATAAGAGCTTAGATGAAGCAGAAGAAATAATAGAAAGTGTGGCTATGAATCATCATCAATGGGTATCGAAAAGAAGTAACTCAATTAAAATTTCGAGAATATATGGGGTTAACACTTTGGATTTAATCTCGCTAAGATGGATGCCTTTACAAAGAAATTCAAAAGTATAAGCACCACTCAAGAAAATGAAATCAGTATAAGCTGTGAAATATGTGGTGAAATGGAGCATGCAAAGGAAACTTGTCCACTCGAAGCCATAACTGCACAATTAGCTCAGATTGAACAAGTAGATGCAATCAGGAATTTCATCTCTAGACCATTCAACCCATATGCAAACACATACAACCCTGAAATGGTGAAATATAGGGATGTTGAGAGTTAACATGTGGATGCTAGTTATGGGTAAGTGGTTCATTAAATGTGACCTGCTATGAGACATCATGCGATTCTTTACATGTCGATAAAGATCTCATTATAGCTCGAGTGCAAGTTTTCTTAGACTTGAGGTATTCAAGTCATCTTAGTCATAGAGGCTTATATTTTGACATCTTAGTTATACATCTCCTAGGAGGTGTAGTTACGGGATGATTGGGTTTAAGTCAATATGCCCGAAGTTGTTTGAGTAGCCCATAGATGATTCACCACTCTTTTTATAAGAAGACGTATACCTTATGGCCTCTTGTCAGGATTGTTACTCATAAGTCTTTGGCGAAAACAAACATGTCGAGAGGATGGTCTTCTTGAACATATATTTTTGAGTAATTTGAATCCACAGTACAAGGAACTACAACTTGGACTTGGTGTCCTATGAGGATTGACACATAGACCATGTCCTAAACTAAGTGGGTATAAGATGAGTGAAAGGAATAGAAGCAATAATAAATGTAGCTGCTAGAGGGTTAAGAATTTGTTCTGAAGTCAACTATGATTTTTCGGTCAATTGGAGGTCATGATGTACTACTAGGTGTCACTCATTATGTATTCATAATTAACAGTTAATTATGATTGACCAACATAATCGGAAACCTATTGGGTCATACGCACTACAAGTATATTTGAAAGCTATAAAATATGTTTTAGAATAAGATTCTCATATAGAGAGAGATTAAGTTTGGTTGGACCAGGAAAAGGGAAAATATGAAAAGTATTTATCGGGCTAGAAGCGTGTTTGGGCCATGCCTCTTATAGGCGGGTTAGGCCTACTCATGTGACATGGGTTTGGTTATAAGCCATGCCTCTTGCAGGCGGGTCGGATCGACTTATTGGGTATGAGTTTGGTTTTGTTTCTCGAACCCTGATGAAGATGTATAAAATACCTCTTCATGGAAGAAAAACAGATAGTTTTAGGTTTTGTTTTTTTTTTCTTTCCCCCTCTCTAAGAGGGTCGCCGAACACAAAAGGGTGTCGCCACTACCACTAAGCCGCTGGCCACCCCTGCTCCCGTCGGCTGGCCAGTCACCAGCAACCCCCTTGCCACCGCCTATTGGTGTTGTCAGCAAGAAGTTGCTACCACCCTCCATCTTGTGTCGCCTACTTCTCTTGGATCATGTCATCTTCTTCCTTTGGCTAGTACCAAAAAGGAGACGCGACTTGTGGCTTGTGAAGTCATATTGAAGGCATCTCGGTGTGGATACTAATAAAGTCATGTCTTGTGAGATTTTCTAGTTGATGTCTTTTCCTTTAAACGTCATCAGACAGGTATATCTTCTACACAACTATTTTGATATATGATTATGTTGTGCACATGTATGATCTTGTCATTTTGGGATGCGTGAAATTTTTTATGTAAATTATTTCTCTTCTATTGCGTGTTTTATTGAAAACATATGTATTTTTGTGTGCAAATATCCCAACAAGAAAATCCTGGTTCGAGGAACTAGGCAAGGAAGTCCTGGTTGGAGAGACTAGGCACGAAGCCCTGGTCGGAGAGACTAGGCACGAAGCCTTGGTCGGAGGGACTAGGCACGAAGCCCTGGTTGGAGGGACTTGGCAGATCAAGGACATTGAGGAGGAAGCCCTAGGGATCGAGGACACCAAGCAAGAAGTCTAGAAGGGTCAAGAGCAGGAAGTTTAGTGGAATGTCTTGAGGATCAAGATCAGTTGAGCAACAGTCCAAACAAGTCGGGTAGACTAAAGTTTGGCACCAGGTAAAATCTCCCAAGTGGAGTGGTGGGGACGCGCTCTCGGAAAGAGAGCAGTAGGAGTTGGTCCAACCTAAGGTTTCACTATTGATGTGAAGTTAAGACCAGACAGCTCGAAGGGCTGTCAATCATAATCATATTATGTATTTGTACTAACACTGTCATGTAGGAAGCTAAGTATCGGAGTTAGCCAAAAAAGGGAACTATGGGTGCCTGAACTGGTTTCAAGCGATCAGATGTCCAAGTGCTCTAGAAGGGATAAACACTGCATGGATAAAGCTTTGACCAGATGTTGCCATGTTAGCAGGCCAAGTGCCCGAGAGAGATCTAGTCACCCGAATTGGTTGAGTCGCAATGAAGTCGGATCGGATAGGTCATGACCAATGCCTTCAGATCATCAATCCACGCACTCTATTACGCTTCTCCAACTTTGAAATGCTGCTATGCTTGAGCTACAATGATGCAACAATGTGGCGACGCCTCTACAAGCTCAAACAAACCTAGCCTTTTGCATTTGTTATTCTTTTTGTTTCTTGTGTGACTTATTTTAAGGGTTGGTAAGATTGTTACCGAACCCCATCTTTGTAAAAGAAGTGAATTCATAGTGATTGTCCATCAAAAGCAGTCAAAGTGACTACGAGCCTTGGAGTAGTAGCCACGAGGTTGCGAACCAAGTAAAACTAAAGTGTCTCATTTTACTTTCCGCTTTTAATTTTCCACTACATTTACTTTGGTCTCGAGTGATTTCTAAATGCGTACGAAGTGTGTTGTTGGTGGGGAGGGGGGGGGGGGGGAGGGGGGGGGGGGGGGGGGGGGGGGGGGGGGGGGGGGGGGG
>JBBUKS010000029.1:6196065-6210872 GCA_038050645.1 Hedychium gardnerianum
TATATATCCTGTACACCCGTTCCGTGGGCGACATGGGCGACCCTCACAGAATTCAGGCGCTTGGATTTATCCAGATGCCTGGATCAATTTTTTTTAAGCAATCGGTTGTGTCAATGAAACTTTACCTTTAGGGGTTGGGTTATAGTATTAAGCACACAAAAAGTTTAAATTTTTTTTTGGGGTGTGCACAGGGTGTATAGGATAAGGTGTGCAGGATATCAAAATTATATATATATACTTAGTTCACACATCTACATCACTTCGTAGTTACTCCCTACATCCTAAAATTCGGAGGTCTACTCCATAGCGAGAGAAATAGAACCAAGAGCAAAGAAAAATAACATTCTACAATCCAAAACACAGAATAGAGAAAAGAAGAATGTTTATCAATGCGTTGTCAGTCTTCTTGGATGGAATTCTCACTCTAATGATGGACTAGACGTCACAATGTCTCAAGAAATGGAAGATCTAGGGTTCTCTTCCAAGGGGAGAACCTTCCTCCCCTAATTAGGGGATTTTTCGGGCCTTTTGTAGACCTCCCAAAATACCCCACACGACCTTTGCCCAAGATGGGACACGACCATGTCTAAAAGGCACGACCGTCGTGTTGGCCTCGGCCAGAATTTGTGGCTGAGGCACGACCGTGCCATTTTGGCATGATCTGACTGTGTGAGAATCAACTTGTTGTCCAGGAAGAGGCACGACCGCATGGTCGCGCTGTGTTGGATTCTATGGAAGGCTGGAGATCTACAGATGACGCACGATCGACCAATATTGAATGCTGGAATCTTCGCTTCTCCTTCATTTTTCGATCAGTTTCACCCGTAGGAACTCGCTTGTGTTATAGGACACGGCCAATGCGTGTTCCTTGCTTCTACCTCTCGCTCTAATGTCGATAATACTCTATTTTTTTCTCTAGAAACGCATCCTGTCAATCAAACCAAAAAAGAACAGATCTCCGAACTAAAAGAGTAACAACAATAAAATCAAGTAGAAATAGGGTGTGCAAATGCAAATTATGCTCATGAAAATCAAAGGAATATATGCCAAACAATGCTTAGAAACATGCATAATGTATATACATCACACCTCTAGACTTAAACATTTGCTTGTTCTCAAGCAAAATTTGTAATCTAGATGTTTAAGTGTGTAAATGGCGCATCATAATCCCTAGTGAATCAATCTAATCCTATTGTGTAGTTTTATAGATGAACACGATACAAAAGTTGTTTGAGTGTGGCTTAGGTAGAAGTTCTCTGTGCTTAGTGTAATAAGTGGTCTAACCTCTTCAAGTGTCAATTTCCAAGCCTAATTAAATCGTCATCTAATCATATTCTTTATGCCTCCTGCGATAGATACTTATCTGCCACTCACAAAGTTCATCCCTCTCAAAATATATATAAGGTCTCAAAGGAATACTTGGTATCAAGAGAAACATAACAATTATTTTGCTAATAACCTAACTTGGTCTTAAAGAGGTAACTTGTTATTTTTCACTCACGACAACTATTTTTATTATCCCTCTTATTTTTTAGATGAGCAATAAGAAAAACACATTGTATTTTTTTTGGGGATTCAGATTTTTCCTAATGAGTTGACATGAACTGAGATTATCCAGTAATCAAAATATAGTTGAGAAGTCACCAAGGAAGCAATAATACTAGTCTGGTTCTATAAATTATAACTATTTTTAGAAGTATCAACCATCAAAGTCAAGCATGGTGTGAAGAGATCCTAAAACTAGGCCAATACTTATACTCTTCTAGTAAAAATAATACTCACTTCGTGAAATTATAGATAGGAAAAAGAGATCAAATAGGCATACTAGCATACTAAATCACAACAACATAAACATCTAGAACAAGCATACTAGCATTTTGTTTTGAGGAACAAACTAATAATTACATGATTAATGATGCAACTAGAAACTGAACCGAAAGACAAACAAATGAAACATAGCTAGATCAAATCAAACTAGAGTTAACCTATGTACAAAGCCCCTCAAACTTGGACATTTCATTGTCCCAATGAAAAAAGTCTAATAAGGTGGAGAAAGATGAAGATCAAGGAAACCCGAAAATCTAGGAAAATCAAGAAACCAATACTTTGTTTTGTGTAAATGCTAATGGTATTTGTAGATAGTATTTACTTTCTTTCTTGTTATTTGCATTAACCCTCAATTATCCTCTCGTCTCTCCCATTCTCTCTCTTGACCTTGCTTTGGAAGGAGGAGGAAGAAGAAGAGACACAGCCGTGTGAGAGTGGGGAGGGGGCACGGCCAAAAACAAAGGTTTTAACCCTTTGCCCTAAAGTGACACGGCCATGCCAAAATGGCATGGCTGCCCTTGTGTCAGCTTCAAGTTGCTAGGACCTGTTAGGTATGGCCAGCCCATGTCAAAAAGGTTTTTTTTATTAGGGGGAGGGAGGAAAAATAACACGGTCATGACGAAAAAACATGACCCCACCGTGTCGGGCTTAAGTGCCTACTTTGAGAAAGGTACAACCATGTCTAAAAGACATGACCTGCCTGTGTCTGCCTCAAGGCACAACACGACCTTGCCTTAAAGGCACAACCCTGCCATGTTGGACATGGCTAGCTTCGATATAAAAGGCATGACTTGCCTTCCTTTATCTTCGAAACCCCTTCCTTCATGGGGATTCTCGGGCTTGAAATAAACAAAATAAAGAACGAAAATAAAAGTGAAGAAATTGAAAAACAAACCCTTGGGTTGCCTCCCAAGAAGTGCTCTCTTAAGGTCACGAGCTCGACTCCTATTTTTAGCTTAATCCGGAGGGCGAGGTTCAAGGTAGTCATGCTTTTCTTTTTCTTCAAAAAGCATCCCAAGGAAGTATCTTTTCAATCTCTGGACATTCACTTTATAAAATCCCGTCTCCTAGCTCCAAATGTCCACTGCTCCATATGCATATAATTTTTGAATTTTGAAAGGTATAGACCATCGTGATTTCAATTTTCCAGGGAACAGTCTTAACCTTGAATTAAATAGTAATATAATTTCTCCTTCATGAAATTCTCTTCGCACAATATGTTTGTCATGCCACCTTTTCATTCTTTCCTTGTAAGACTTTGCATACTCATAAGCATCCATCCTCAGTTCATCTAGTTCATTAAGTTGAAGTTTTCTTTTTTCTCCAGTTGTTTTCAAATCGAAGTTGAGTCCTTGAATTGCCTAGTAAGCTTTGTGTTCCAATTCTACTGGAAGATGACAAGGCTTGCCATAAATCAAACGAAATGGTGTCATTCCAATTGAAGTTTTATAAGCTGTATGGTAAGCCCATAGAGAGTCATCCAACTTTTGAGATCAATCTTTTCTGGATATGGACACTGTCTTCTCTAATATACTCTTGATCTCTCTATTTGAAATTTCTACCTGCCCACTTGTTTGAGGATGGTATGACGTTGCAATTTTATATCTTACCCCGTATTTCTCAAGTAATTTCTCAAATTGCCTTTCAATGAAATGAGATCCTCCATCATTGATAACTTCTCTAGAAACTCCGAATCTAGGGAAAATTATATTTTTGAACAACTTAATGATGATCTTCGCATCACAAGTTGGAGATATTATAGCTTTCACCCATTTTGAAACATAATCTACAACAACTAAGATATAATTATTTCCATTTGATGAAGAATTCCCCAAACATCAAAGATCTCAACTTCAAGGATGTTGTTCAAAGGCATCTCCTGTTGCGGTCACCAAAGCTCTTTTTATCCTGCAAAAAGCATCTAGATAGTATTGATCAAAATCAAATTCAGCATCCTTTATCAATAAACTGGTCAAAGGTTTGGAGATTTTAGAAAAATCTTTTATGAAGCGTCGGTAGAATCCTGCATGTCCTAAAAAACTTCTCACCCCTTTCACATTTATTGGTGGAGGTAGTTTCTCTATCACTTCTATCTTAGCCTTATCAACTTTGATTCCCTGTTCAGAAATCATGTGACCCAGGACTATTCCTTCTTTTTACCATGAAATGATATTTTTCCCAATTCATGACCAAATTTGCTTCTTCGCATCTCTGTAGAACTCTAGATAGATTAGCTAAGCATGTATTAAAATTAGTTCCATACATAGAAAAATGATCCATAAAAATTCCATTATATCTTCAATCAAATCTGTAAAAATAGTCATCATACAAAGTTGAAAAGTAGCGGGAGCATTGCAAGCACTAAAGGACATTCTTCTGTATGCAAAGGTCTCATATGGGCATGTGAAGGTGGTCTTTTCTTGATCATAAGGATGTATAAGAATTTGGTAAAAACTTGAATATCCATCTAGATAGCAAAAATATTTGTGCTTAGCTAGCCTTTCAAGCATTTGGTCAATGAAGGAGAGGGGAAAATGATCCTTTCTTATCTCTTTGTTTAACTTTCTATAGTCAATACACATACGCCATTCCGTAATTGTACAAGTAGGAATCAATTCATTGCTCTCATTTTTAACCATAGTCATCATCTTTTTTTGGGACCATATGCATTGGGTTTACCCATTCACTATCAAATATAGAATAAATAATCTCTGCATCTAGTAGCTTAAGCACTTCTTTTCTAACTACCTCTTTCATGTTAATATTAACCTCCTCTAGTGTTCGACTAAGAAATTATAATCATCTTCGAAGGAAGGGCTAATTCCTTTAATGTCGTCGATGGTAGATCCTATTACTTTCCTATGCAAACTTAACTCCCTAAGCAACTTTTTAGTTTTAAATTCATCCAGATTTGCATGACAATCACTGGAAATGTAAAATTTGGCCCAAGAAATTCATACCAAAGATTAGAGGGAAGGGGTTTAAGTTCTACCTGAGGTGGCATGAATTTATCCATAGGTTGGTCTTGTTCCAGCATTTCAATTTGTTCATGCCCTTGTGACACACAAGGGCCTTCATCCATACTCCACCCATATTCTCTAACCTCATCATCTTGAGTTTCCAACTTCCCATCAATAAAACGTGCCTCAAGAGGATCCTCTAGTGTCCATTGAAATATTTCTTCATCCACTACTTTTTGCAAGAAATCCACCCTACAACAAGTGTCATAATCAGTCGGCTGTGTAATGGTTTTCGATAAGTTGACATTGACCTTGTCATCTTCAAATGTTAAAGAAAGCCAGTGGTTCTTGACATCAATCATAACTCCAATTGTCACTAACAATGACCTCCCTAAGACTATAGAGATCTGAGGATCCTCTCCCATCTCTTCTACCATAAAATTTGCAGGAACAACATACTTCCCAATTTTAACCGGTACATCCTCTAAGATGCCTAGAGGATACCAGACTGAATGATCTGGAAGCTGCAAAGTTATTATTGTTGATCTTAACTTTGCTAATCCCATCTTCTGGTAGATAGAAAAGCCATAAGGCTCACACTTGCTCCAAGGTCACAACATGCCTTATCGATAATAGTTTTGCCAATCATGAAGGAAATGGAAAAACTGCTTGGGTCCTTCAATTTTGAAGGAAACTTGTTTAGAATTAATGCACTGCAATCTTCAGGTAGAGTCTCTATTCCACAATCTACCATCTTTCTTTTGTGAGAAAGTAGGTCTTTTAAAAACTATTGTAATGCTTCAGCAAATGACATATTGACATATTCTTTCTTAATCATCTCTAGAAATTTGACAACTTGCTCATCTAACTTTGTGTTGACCAATTGTTTGGGGGATGGTATAAATGGTCTACTCTCCTTTTTTGAAGAGGTGACGTTCAATTTATCTAGAAAGTCAGATTTCTCGATACTACTCTTTCTAGAGGGAGACCACTTTTCTTCTGTACTTTTTTAAGATTTCGTTCGCCTCTCCACTTGTCAATATTGCAAAACTTGTCTAGTATTTGTGTAAGAGATTCAGTGCATTACAGGGCTAATTTCTATATTTTATCATCTAACTGGTTGAATATTTCATGTTGTGCTTGGATGATACTTTCTACTAGATTTTCAACACTCTCAAGCTGCAGAAACAACTCCTTTTTGACAATTAAACTTGCATCTAGAACTCGCACTTCTAGAATTCTTTGGAAAAACATCATCAAATTTTCCTTTGACCACTCATGTATGTTCATTGTCACTCGATCGATTAAATCATATGCTTCGTTCAAACTCTTATTCATCAAAGAATCTTCTGTGGCTAGATCCAACTGATTCTTATTCGAGAAAGATATCCCTGTGTCGAATATATTGATGGTTAGCCAATTTTCCAACCCATGGTGTGGACACTGTTGCAATAGTCTTTTAAATATTTCCCACACATTTAATAATGATTCTCCTTCTGTCTGTGTAAAATTCAAGATTTGATTCCTCAGATCAACCGTTTTGCTTGGTGGAAAATACTTGCTTAGAAAATGGTGCTCTAGTTGATCCCAATTTGTAATGCTTTGTCGAGGGTGAGAAGAAAACTATGACCTTGCTACATCCTTGAGAGTGAAAGGGAATCCCCATAGTTTAATCGCATTTGTGGAAACACCCTGATATCTGATGGTATCACAATAATTCAGAAAGTTCTCTAAATGTAAATATGGATCATCCGTAGGTGTGCCTCCAAATTACTTCTGTTGTAATACATTTATGAATGATGGGTTAAGCAGGAAATTAATAGCATAAATATGAGGTCGCACAATTGGAGATCTCGCTCTTCCAGTTCTAGGTGTTGTAAAATCCTTCAATAATTTGTTTCCATTATCCGTACACATTATAACTTGCAAACAATTAGTAGGAACCCATCCCAAGCACCTTCAAAAAAGAGTTATTGAAAACATAAATTAAGAGAAAGAAGAACAAAATTTGCAGAATTATTAACAGAGAAAAGAGAAGTCTAGATTAACTAAATCGCTAATTAACAAATGTAAATCAAAACAGTCATCGGCAACAGCGCCAAACTTGATATGGTAAATCGCAAGTGCACAATTGGTCATCAAGTAATAAAATATCGATATACAGGGACTGCTAATTTAGCACTAGGTGAGGTTGCAAGGCTAGTTATCAAGATGGTCAAAGGTTGTTTGAAGTCACGAGCGTAAGAGAGGAGAGAGCGAGATCACTGAGAGAAGTTCGATTATGGGAATAATTCTAGGATTTCAATTTCACTATGATGCTATTTGATATCCTAAGTTTTGTTCATCTCCTTACTCTCCATGTTAACTTTCTTATAGGGACTCTAACCAAATTACCAATACAATCCCATAAAGATTGTACCGAAGTGCTTATCCCAAATTCAATGTCAATAAGTAAGATGATTACCTAGAATATCTGCTTAAGGGATATCTCATATCACTAAGGGTCCCTGGTTCCCCTCTCATTAAGGTCTCCATAGTACATTTAGGTTAACATTCTACTCCCTAACATCAAATTGGGGCAAACTCATTAATCCCTTTGTTAGATAATCCCTTGTAGGGAATTAGCCCCCTTTCAAGGTAATGACTCTAGAAAGTCGGCTTAAAGAGATACCCCCTATCACTAAGGGCCCCATGGTCATACAATCTAGACCATCACCTCTACATGGTGGCCAATTCCCCACATCTAATCACATACACAACACAAACAATCAATAAAGCAAGAACAAGAAGTAAACATTTCATAGAGTAGGGAAATTATCAAATACTTAGTTCACACATCAATATCACATTGTAGTTACTCCCTACATCCTAGAATTTAGAGGTCTACTCTATAGTGAGAGAAATATAACCAAGAGAGAAGAAGAATATCATTCTACAATCCAAAACATAAAATAGAGAGAAGAGGAATGCTCATCAATGCATTGTCGGTCTTCTCGGATGGAATCCTCGCTCGGATGATGGACTTGATGTCGCTGCGACTCAAGAAATGGAAGCTCTAGGGTTCTTTAGCAATGGGAGAATCTTACTCCCCCAATTAGGGGACTTTTCAGGCCTTTTATAGCCCTCCCAAAATACCCCAGATGACCTCTACCCAAGATATGACATGACTGTGTCTAAAAGGCAAGACCGCGCTGTGTTGGCCTCGGCCAGAATTTGTGGCCGAGGCACGACTGTGACATTTTGGCACTGCCTGACCTTGTGGGAATTTGCTTGTTGTCTAGGAAGATGCACGGTCTTTCCTTTTAGGCACGATTGCGCCGTGTTGGCTTCTATGGGAGGCTCGAGATTTGTAGATGAGGACGACCATGCCTGGGAGGCATGGCCGACCAATGTTGAATGTTGGAATCTTCACTTCTCATTCATTTTCTGGTCAGTTCCGCCCGTAGGAACTCGCCCATGTCATGGGACATGGCTAGTGTGTGTTCCTTGCTTCCACCTCTCTCTCCAATGTCGACAATACTCCGTTTTTGCTCTAAAAACACGTCTTGTCAATCAAACCAAGAAAAGAGTAGATATTCAAAATAAAAGAGTAACAATAATAAAATTAAGTAGAAATAAGGTGTGCAAATGCAAATCATGCTCATGAAAATCAAGAGAATATATATCAAACAATGCTTAGAAACATGCATAATTTACACACTTCCAACTCTCACTCATTTCACTATGAAACTCCAGCCATTTCTCTTTTGTGTACCGCTTAACCATTTGAGTTTCCATTTGTCAGTTTGTCTTAATTTATGGATGCTCATTCATATCAATATGGTCAGCAACTAACTCATTATGTCTTTGTTGTCTCAGTTTCCTATTGAAACAGGTGATAAAAATCCATCAATGAGTTCTTATTTGAGACATACCTCTTGAAAAATGAATGTAAGCTTTCAGATCTCTGACATTCCAACACAAAATACATGTCAAAAATATAATAGTACCCACTTGTGTCACAATTCATACATCAACGACAACCAATCATTTTTCTCCAAGTTAGCATACTTGATAACCTCTTCCCATGACTTCTCAAATTCATCAGGTATTGTAGAATTTGCAATGACATTCTTTATGCTTTGATAGTAATTTTGAAAATTCAAATGGTGTAATTTATCTGGGAATTTATTTAGCATGTGTCACAAACAATATTGATACACTATTTGAGGGAAAACTTGTGTAATGACTTTTGTCATAGCAGGATCCTGATTAGTGATGATAACATTTGGTGGATCTTTAGGCATGATTTATATGAACTTCTTAAGCAACCAAATAAAAAATTTAGTTTTCTCATCACTTAGAAACCCACAACCAAAAATAATTATTTGATGATGATGATTAACTCCTACAAATGTTGCAAAAATTAACTCATATTTGTTGGTGTTATATATCGTATCAAATACAATTACATTACCAAATACATTGTATGCCCTCCTTGATACATGATCTGCTCAAAAACACTAACAAAATCTGTTATCTGAATCAATTCAATAATAAAAAAAAGTTGATTTTTTTTTCTCATATGCAAATAACTCAACAAGTGTTTCAGAATCGATATCTTTATGTTCATCCCTTAGTTCTTTCTCAAAGTTTTTAACATCTCTTTTTGTGCAACCTACATGCTCAAATCCTCTATACTCTATATCTAATAATTGCAGATGATGACAAGTTTGCACATTAGTCTCTGAAAACTATTGAGGCAATGCTTTTTTTACTGCTAAAACATTATAATGTGAGCGTAGTGATAGCCACCATTTTGTCGTGATAATTAGGCCCCTATATTCGTTCTTTTTGAGCTCCTCATGTGGTAAATTAACATTTATATTGTATTTCATGAGTTGTATCCATTTTTGGGATTTAATGCAATTTATCTTTAATTTGCAATATTTAATGCTAATATTTGAATATGGTCTTGTAGATGATCAAAAGGGCTAAGGACTCAAGTCAGATCAGATCAAATTTAGGCTCAAATTTAGAGCTAATTGAAGAGAGATAATCGAGAACCAATCTAGACCATTCATCCAAGATCAAGAGTGATTTGAGTCATTCATCAAAGATCTGGTCCATCAAGCTCAAGGGAGAGTAGATCATCGTCGTAGATTCCTGATCTGAACTGATCCAACTATAGATCAAGATCTGAGAACTTATAGCCGTTGATTGAGATTCTGATTATCGTTGGGTTTAAATGAGAAGCTACAGTGCTCATAAGGGGGGATCGTCAAAACCAATAGAAGCACGCACACAAGGAGAAACATCGCCCCCTTCTTCTTCCTCTTGGTCCCTCACCACCAAGAGCTCTGACCATTTTCTCCACCGCTGTCTAGAGCTCTCCTTGGCCATTTCACCTCATCTTCCCCAATCCATCTTCCTTGTCACCGCACACATCTAAGAGGGGCACCACTGATTCTTCTTCCATCCACCATCCAACCACTTCCTCTTCGAGTTAGAAGAGGAGGAGCACCACCCTCTCCTTCCCACATCAAAATCTCCTCTTCCATTCTTCACAACCGCTAGATCCACATCCACAACCCCTCTTCTCTTCGGGTTAGAAGAGAAGAGGAGCTCCTTCATCATCCAGCCATTTCCCTCTTGGAGTTAGAAGAAGGAAGACCTGACAACTCCTCCATCCATCTCCAGCAGCCCCTCTTCCCTCTTCTATTCGGATTAGAAGAGGAGAGGGCAGCCACTTCATTCCCCACTCCTCTATCTCTTCCAACAACCCCTTCATCATCTCCAGACAGTCTACTCCACTCAGGCAACCCTTTATCTTCCCTCTTCGGGTTAAAAGAGGAGAAGAGGTCACTTCCAGGCAGCTGCTACGTTTAAAGATCCATGCAAAATTTTCATCTATCCGCGAGCTTGGGTTGTACTCTTCATGCGTAGTTTGTGTTTGTTGGTTATTTCTATTAGGACCGGTATGAGCTAGAGGGCGGGGGGGGGGATGAATAACTCGCTTTGCTTCTTTGAATTTGATTTGCAGTGGAAAACTTGAAGCAAACTCCACAATGGTAACTTCAAGATTTTACTTGGTATCCATCTCCTTGAGGAGACTAATCCAAGGATCCATTCTCCTCACTCACAACTCCACTATGAATGACTCATTCTTAGAAATTTTTCAAAGGTTGAGAAACCTCGTACAAGCTCGAACACGAGAATACAAACAAGAAACACAAACAAGATTACAAAGAAATCGAAAATGACTTTACAATAATGAACTTTGCTTTTCTTGCTTTGTATTGCCTCTTAGTGGTAGGAAATGTAGCAACATTTGTCTCACAAACCCTCAAGAACTGTCATCATCAAACTCTTCGTGAACCCCCTTTTCTAAGGTTCCTCGCAGGCTAGAAAATGTCTCCCAATCGATTGACCTTACCTCCAATCAATTGTCATATCAGCTCGACCATTCAAAAACTACATAATGACTCTTTTATGCTTGTCCAATCGATTGGTGAGTCATACCAATTGATTGGTTAGACTCTAATCGATTGCCCCAATTGATTCATTAGTCTTTTGTTCATGTGAGAACTCTAGCTGAATCGATTCACAAATCTTCTGTTCACTCAAGAAAAGGCTCCCAATTGATTGGCCACGCTGAATTGATTAGGCTAATTGATTCAAAAGCCTACTGTCGTTCATGAAAACTGAGCCTCGCAATCGATTGGTAGCTCAAACGATTGAGCCTATTCTCTAATCGATTCTGAAACTTGCTTCTTCCTCATGACAAACCCATAGCCTCCCAATCGATTGGTAGCTCAATCCAATCGATTGGCTTAGACCAATCGATTGGCAGGAGACGCCAATCGATTGACTTGGGCCAATCAATTGCACTAATCGATTATGTCAACCCTAAACTCTGAACCTGAGTTTAGGGTTCCTTTGCCCAACCCTCAAGCCATCCATGACCTGTTGGGATTTTTCGCTACCCAATATTTGATCAACCTTGACCTATTGGAACTTTCGTATTCATGCAAGTGTCTGATTCTCCTTGACCCACTTGGACTTCCCTTTGCCTAACCTCAGGTTGGACTTCCCCTTGCCTAACCTCAGTTAGGACTTTTCCTTACCTAACCTCAGTTAGGACTTTCAATCACCAAGTGTCTGGTCCTCCCTGACCCACTTGGACTTTGCCCTTTTCAACCTTCCGTTGGACTTTTCCTTGCCTAACTTCAGCTATGAATTTCACTTGCCTAACCTTAGTTAGGACTTTTCCTTGCCTAACCTCAGTTAGGACTTTCCATTGCCTAACCCCACTAGGACTTTCACTTGCCTAACCTCCAGTTAGGACTTTCTCAAATCAAATATCTGGTCCTCCCTTGACTTACTTGATTTCTCTCTCACATATTGTCAAACATCGAAACTCAAGCTCGAGCCAACCCGAGCTTAGTCAACTTGGACAACCTTGACCTAAGGATGGTTTCACCAACAATCTCCCCTTTTTTGATGTTTGACAATATATTTAACGTAGACTAACTCATAAGCCCAACTTCCTTCTTCTAATGCCAAATCATGAATGAGGGTTTCCTAACCTAAACCCTACATTCTCTCCCTTTGACACACATCAAAAATCTTTTTCCAAGATTCATTCCTCTTTAACCTCCAACATCCAATGAAAGTCTCATACCTTTCATTGTTTCCAATGCTCAACCTTGAGCAAATACCCCTTCATCAATCTCCTACAACTCTCCCCTTTTAAATTCAAATCATGCCTTTAAGTGGACCTCCCCATCAAAGCATGCTCCATCTTTAATCATTGCACCAACAATGATTTAGAGTTCCTAAGCATTTAGGAAATCCCAAATTTTAAGTTTTTAAGTTAAAGATTCACCTTTGAATCTAAAACTCCCCCTTAAGTCCACATTAGTCCTCCTTTCTTATTTTCATCAAGAAAATTATCCTTAAATACTTGTCCAAGCATTTTAGTGTGTTAGAAATGGTTAAATTACCTAAATGTGGCTGAACTGACTGAAACAAACTCAATTAAGACAAAATCAATATTTCCCAATCGATTGATAATTGTCATCAATCAATTGGAGTGGCTGAATCTATTGGAGTAATCGATTAAGTACCATTATGTGTTGATTAAACTCTAGGTCAATTGATTGTTTCATCTACCAATGATTACGGCATGTACTAATCGATTGGTAACAACGGCCAATCGATTAGTATTTTTGATTTTTCAGAACCAATTTTAGACCCAATTTTAGAAAATCATAAATAATTCTACAATATTCAAAAAATCATAAAATTTTACGTAGATATTACTTATGTCATATACTATCAGAAAAAATAGTTTTATATGAAAATACATCCCATTTTCAAAGATTGATACAAAATTAGAAATATTGAAATTTTAGTATTTCACTCTAACTTTGTATTTAACTAGTCAATGGTGATTCCTATCAACAAATAGACTTCGCCAAGATTTTTTAAAATGATTTTCAAAAACAATTTCTAACCACGATCTATGGGCTAAATGCACATGACTTGTACATTAGCTTTCCACATGATTGGACTTCACAAAATCAATGTATTTTGATGAACTTAAAACTCAAATAGATGTACTAAATCAAAATCTTGAGTTTTGTTCATCCTCCTAACATCTCACTTGTATCTAATGTGTCTCAATATACATAAAAGTCACTCTAAAGTTCTTGTGAGATGTATAAATGAGTTTTTCCTAAATTAAGAGATCATGCATCTCTATCTAGCCATTTTAGACTTTGATCATCCTACCTAGGATGTCAACTAATGACATATTGTCCTTAATTATAAGAAATTAGGCATTTAAAACAATGCATGATAATGATTATGACATACATCAAATGAGTATTTTTCAAAAGAAAAACTATCATAGCTTAAAGGTACATGTATGACATGACATGTAGCATTTTTCATAACAATATAAATACTAAGATATGATGTCATGGCATGTGATAGGGCACACAAAATATGAAATTGACACAAAGAAATTTCTTAGATTGTCTATTTAACTATCATCAACTAATCACTAAGTCAAAATTTAACTTAAGTTGCCCTCAAAATGCCAAAATCCCACCTTGACATTCCTTTGAATTCTATCATATTTGTGCTAATTTGATTAATCTCAATTCCTCAAATTCTATAGGCACATTTTACTCTTCAAGAGTAAAAGTCAACTTCTCATTTTCAAGATGTCACAATATCTTGAAAATGTCCTAAAATACCAACTTCACCATGGTTGGGTTAGCTTCCCTTCCAATTAAGGTTGACATACCCTATACCCATCTAGGGTGTAGAGAACACACTCTTAGGAATCCAAAATCTATTGGAGCTCCTTGGGTTTGATAGGTACTCACTAGGAATAACTTCCCTAGACACATTCCTAATGACTTTCATAGGCTCCTTAGGAGCCTTAGTCATGCTAGTCTCCTCAAGATCAACTCTAAAGATAACTTCCCTTATAATCTTGACTTGACTCCTAGTCCTAGTAGTTCGATAACTATATGAAACTCTATGGTATGAGACCATACTTTCCTTGGACTTAGGTTTGTATCCCAAACATTTCTTATCCTTGGATGGTTCTTGCTTATTTAACCCTAGATTTTGTTCTTTTGTAAACACATTTTTCATTCTTTTAAAGGCCCCCCTCCCAATTTATCAAGTTTTGACCTCAAAACTTGATTTTCAACCTCTAAGATATTTATCCTTGACTTTGCATGATTGCCTTGGGTATTCCTTTTTCTATGTATATTTTTAGTTTACTTAAGTTCTTGCCTAGACCGTTCCTATCCTTAGATGAGGTTGTTCTAGCATGATATGACACAAATTTATCCTTAGAATTATCATGCTTCCTATTTTCATGATAATGAGCACTAAAATGATAACATTAATTTCTAGCATATTTTTTATCATGGTATAAAATAATACCATTAACTAATGATACCTTAATTTTGTTTTTGGAAGCTCCCCCTTGATTTGAGCTTCCTCCCTTGTTCTTGC
>JBBUKS010000029.1:6212855-6229865 GCA_038050645.1 Hedychium gardnerianum
TATTTATTTAGCATGTTGATAAGAGTTTTATTAATGAATATGATTGTTCACGAACGTTGTTCACGAATATTGTTCACGAAAGTTAACGAGCTGAACACATATGTGTTCAAGCTTGTTTGTTTAGTTTAAAAGTTGTTCGAGCTTATTTATTTAATTGTTATTGTGTATATTGAACGAACATAAATAAATTCTTATCAAATTGAACATCAAGTTTGTTCACGAATGTTTGATTCATTTACAACCCTACTTGCAACCCACTTGAGCTCGGGTACTCAAGCACTCAGGAGCAATTTGGGCTCAGCCAGTCGGGAGCGCAACTCACTCGGGCTCGACAATCAACCACTGGGCTCCATCTTTTTTGGTTATTCAGTGTGGTGACTTGAGGCTGGAAATGGAGCCCCGTAAAACTGGATACCGACGGTATCAATAAGAAAACACTCTTTCTTCTACTTCGTACCATTTTTTTCTTTTCATGAGTTGGAGACTGAGTAACTGGTTCAGTTAGTTAGCAGGTTGCAATAGTTAGAGAAGGATGGGATATCTGTAGCTCACATGCAATGTTTCTCACCTTCACATGCTTTGTCTGCCATGTCCATTGCACCTTTGAAATGGAATCATGTTCTTCTTCGAATGAACTATGAAGAATTTTTAAGGCTCTTGAGGACAAATCTTGTGAGAAAAGGATAGATTTGTATGCATTGAGAAGTGGATGCCATGAAGGAGAAGAGAAGAAAAATCAAATTTTGATGATCCGTTCCATCTACTTCCTCATCGACATGAAGGACATCAGCCACCTGCTCTCCTCTCTCGCGGATCTCCCGTCACCGTCGCTCCCATGGCAACGTAGCATCTTCGTCGTCGTCACGAGGTCGCCCTCAACCTGTTCGACTGAATGCCCATGTTGCTGGCTTCGTCGCGTCCTTGCAAACTGTGTCTACAGTTCCAAGTTATGGAATCGCATCGGATGTTTTACTCGCCGAGTATGAATTTACATGAACTTCATATCACTTCTTCTCAAGCAGCAGCAGCAGCAGCAGCAGCACAAAGGTATGTATTGGTTGGGACCAAGGATAAATGTGTGGTAGATGGTATCATTCATGGACTATTCATTTGATTATACGATTTTTTTTAAAAAAATATATTCTCTTAGATGAAGATAATTGACAGAAAGTTTCACTGTGAGCGTGCACTGGTCTTATGATAGAGCTGAAAAAGAAAGCAGAGCTGCCTGCCTGCCTGCAATGGCCCATCCTTCATGGCCAAATGCTGTCAAACTGGCACAGCTTTGGAAGATAAAGCAAAGAGGCAGAGCTAAGTAATCTGCAAAAAGGAGGCAACAATCCAACGACGTGAAAACAAGGACCAAAAAGAAACATAGGGAAGGGTGCCCACTTTGAGCTGCTCCTCGTCTTCTCCAATGCTCTAAACGCCACTTGGTTTACTGTCATAAACAAAGCTTCCCTGTTCCTTAATCCATGGCTTACTTCTTACCTTCTTTCTGCTGAAGAGAAGTCTTGTCTTAAGGCTCATGCTCTATAGAGGTGATAATCAAAGCTTACTTTTTTTAAATCATGATTCATGGTCGAAGTGTTTGATTGTATGTCAGTGTGTATGAATGCATTGTTCTTCGCTTGAAAGAGCTCCCATAGCTGCCTCCAGTTTCAGGTCCAGCTTATGCATCACTTATTAACTAGGACTATTCCATCATCTTCATCTCTGACATCCACATGCAATGCCAAACTCTTCAATCCTAATTCCAGATACAAATTTCCACTGTTTGACTTTGCATCGCCATGGATCCAACACTGTGGTAGCCAAACTCTTACTAATTTAATGTCTGCTGTTACAGTGCTGCGCAGTGTTCGTTTTCAACGCCAAATCTTCTTCCGTGAGGTTTGGAAGTTGAAGTAGAGCTTTGGAACGTGTGCATGTGAGGGGAAGGCGAAGCCTTGCGGAGGGAGCTTGAGCTTTCAAAAGCAGAGCAGTGCAATGTCAAGGTCGAGGTAAGAAGGACTTTCGTCGAACAGTTTGTTTGCTTGCGTTCTGTTTCTGCTGTAAGTCAGTAGCGCGGCGTTTTGTTGGGAAGCAGAGGGTCGGACGAGCGGCCTCAGCGGCCATTGTCGCGCACGCCGCTGCACCTGCGGAGCATCGGCTCTTCCGAGGCGAACGACGTGCGTCACCACCTGGAGGCCGCCGATCGCAGTTCCAAGGTGTCCTCTCGCATCGTCTCGCATGAGGTAATTGAGAAGGGCGACTGATGTTCTTCGTTTTCAGTTCTGTGGTTTATGTGTTCTATTCGACAGAGGAAGCGGGGCACGAGGGTGGTGGAGCTTGAGACGAAGCTGAGCAAGGCCCAGGCGGAGCTCAAGAAGCTAAAAGATCGTCTGGCCTCGGCGGAGGCCGCCGAGGTCGAAACGGAGAAAGCTCTCGCGAAGGCCAAGAAGCGGCTCCCGAAAGGGGCAGAGGAGACGCCTCCTCTCTACTCTCGCTCGGGAGATGTTCGACAAAATGACAAGGAGCACAGCGTCACTTCTCCGGCGACGATGGATGTCTTCGAAGTCGTAGTGCCGGCAGAGCCCCTCCCCGTGGAGGATGAAGTCGACGGCGAGCAGGGGAAAGAAGAAAAGGAAGTGATGGAGGGGGGAGAGGAAACAAAGGCAATGGTTGAGAAAACTGAGAGGGAAGATGCTTCTTCTTCTGTTGCAGAAAAAGAGGAAGAGGAGAACGAAGTACATATTCTAAAATCCAAACTTTTGGAGAAGGAGAAGGAATTAGCAATTCGACTGGAAGAAAACATGATCTTTAAGATTAAAGCAGAGGAAGAAGCTAAGAAGCTTGCGGAATCTGTTCAAACAAGGCAAGAACAGCTCATGACTCAACTGAATTCAATGGAGGAAGAACTGAAACAGAGTAAAACCGAAGAGCAGCAGCTGAACTCGCAACTGGAGGCGGCAGAAGGCGAAAAGACATCACTGGAGATGGAGCTGAAGCGGACGAAGGTGCAAATGGATCAATGGCGGAAGGCCGCAGAGGCAGCCGCTGAGGTATTAGCCACCGGAAACGAGGCAAGTGCGGAGACGGGTGACAGAAGATCAGTTGAGCGTTGCAGGTCGATGGACAAACACCTCGGGGTCGGTTATGGAAGCTGGGAACCATCGTTGATCGCCGGAGCCATGGAAGAGAATGGCAACGGCGGAGGAGTAACGAGGAAGAACGCCGGTGCGCGGCTGTTCGGAAACCTTCTTTGGAAGAAGAACCAGCAGAATTGATGTCATAGACGTTCACCATCTCCCTGCTCTGTTTCTCTGTCGCGTTGTTTTGTTACTCTTTAGTTCTTGCCCTGTTAGCAGTTGTTTGTATTGAGAGAGATGGGATCTTGATGTTGTGTTTTACTATCGCATAATTGTTCTGGTCCGAGTAAACTGACTAGAAAATAATAGAAACGAAATGACGACGACAAAAATAGATAAAAAAACGTAGAATACAGAAGGTATGATATCGTATGATCACCTACCACACTACCAAGAGAATCCTCCATCATTATCTTACTATCTTACGTAGGGAGAGAAATCTAAGGGATATTTATCATTAACATCTCATTAAGTGTCCTTTCATAACGGTAAATGCTACATCTCTTTGCATATCGAGAAGTCAAAAGTCAATGAGTCAGGAAGTCAGGAGATCTACTTCCATATCAATCAATAATTATGAACTAAATTCAGGGGATCCTGATATTGTTTTTTTTTGAAGTTGAATTTATGAGAACCAAAATTCATTAGCAGTCGATCTTGTGGCCAACGTGTGGTGCTCGGTTTCTTCCTCCTTTTGTGGCTGGAGTAGCTGCTTAACTAATGCTCCAGAAGAATTAATGCAGAAGCTCTCAGCGAGCACATCCATGGCCTGCAAGCTCCCCCCTCCCTCCTCCTCTCTCTCCTCTCCTCCTCCATGGATTCAAGCTCTAGACCAGAGACTCCCCATCAAGAACCCTAGCGTCGTCGTCGTCAAGCTCACAGGCTCAGAGAAACACATCTCTCCTTGCAGAGCTTCACAGTCAGAAAGCGTCACGGAGGAAACCAGTAATCTTCGTATTTCTTGTTTGTGTTTCTTAATTTGTGATGGATCTGAAACTTAATCGATTCTGTGCTCGATTTCATGAGAGGCTCGTCGGCGAGAAATCAACTGGATCTCCTGCAGCAGCTGGCGTCTCCAACTTCAGCAGGTTTCGAAGGGGTCGATGGAGGTCTGAGGCGGACCGTCCGTGAGCAGCTGAGCGAAGCAGTGGGAGGCAGGGGCGGCGGAGACTTCACGCTTCCGCTGGGGAAGAAGCTGAAAGCGAGCCTCAGTTCTTTGACGGTGTCGCAGAGGAGAAACATCAAGCGGCAGGCGTATCTAAATGAAGCGGAGCAGAGGAACGACTCGGCGTTCTTCGCGACAGTCGGCGCGTTTGTTCTTCTTCCGCCGTTGGCCATCCTCGCCGCCGCGGTGGCAACTGGATACGTGCAGCTCTTCCCTTGATGTACTTACTGATCAAAAGTAGAAGAAGAACAAGCTTTCCGATGTAATAGGAGAAAATTAAAGGAGATATTTATTAATTTGCACCTTAAATAAAAATATATGTATATAAAGCTATCCTCGTTTTTACTACTAACCCGATAATGAATACACAATATCTTTTTAATTTCGTAGATATTTAAAAATTAAGTTTCAATGTCGATGATTTAATAAGTAATTGATCGAAAAATATTTAAAAATTAAATTTTAATTTTGATGGATTAATAAATAATTTTTTTTAATAAGTAATTTTTAATAGATCGTTCAAGTATTTTTTAATTTATTTTGATAATTAATTAAATTTTTTTTATGGAATCAGACGGATTATTTCAAATTAATCAATATAAAGTGGATATTGATATCAACTAAAAAAGCAAATATTATGATAATTTATTTTGGAGAAAATTAATTTTTAGTCCTCATATTCAATTTTAATCTTGTTATCTATAAATTTTTAGATTAATATATTAACTTATATATTATTTTTTTCATAATTCAAATTAATCTCGATAATTATCTATAGGTGATAATGACATGAAAAATAAATTTAAACATTTTTATTTTTAATAAACGATTATATATCAAAAATGTTAAGTTCAAATATATGTTAAAATAAATAAGATATACAAAATCAAAATCATATTATTTTTAAAATGAAATTAAAAAAATATTATACCAATCATATTTTTTCCAAACCAACTATCCTTTTTTCTCCATCGTACAAGAATTTCGAAAAAGTAAGATTGAGATGCGAATTAAATGAAAAGGGAATACGCTTTTTCTTTGAAAGGAAAAAGCAAGGCTCATAAGCCCAAAGAGTTAGGGTGTACAACGGAGATGAACGGGGGATTTAAAATTTAAGATTTTAGAGTTTACGTGTAATATTTTTTTTAAGAATTTTATTTTATTGATTTTATTTTTAAAATGATGTGATTTTGATTTTATATTTCTTATTTATTTTAATATTTAGATGGACTTAACAAATTTATCACATGAGTTATTTGTCCACTAAAAATAAAAATATTAATATCGACGTTGCTAGATAGACAATTATCAAAGATCAATTTGAATTCTGAATAAAAAAATATAAATTAATATATTAAGAATATGAATTTATAAATAACATGATTAAAATTGAAAAAAAAAAAAATTTACGAGTCTAAAAATATAATTTCCTTTTTATTTTGTGACAAAAATCAAAAGAGTACCATCCATCGAAAGTTATTCTCACTACAATATTATTATTTTTTTCAAAATAATTATAGCAGCAAGTCGGGTACAAAGTATTCATTAGCTACTACTCACTACTCATTAATTGCTATAATACATAAAAATTACTAAGGAATTGTTATAATTATTTTAAAATAATTTTGATTAATTTAAAATAATTTTTAAAAAATTAAAATAATTTTGAAAAATTGATAAATAATATTTTGATATAATAATATTCAAAGTCTATACTAGGTTTAAGATTTTTAAAATTTTGAATTTAGTCATAATGTATAAAAGTTATTACAATCTGCAGAAAATATTCGATAACTAAAAATAATTAAGATTTAGAATTGAACTACAATATATAGAAGCTATTTGGTAATTATAACATGAAAAATTAATTATTTTATTAAAATCTTGAATCATAAATTCTAACCACTATTATATCAAAAATTCACTTTAACAACTTAATTAAAATTATTTAAAATTTATTTAAATTATTTTAAATTGATTAAAATTACTTAGTAGCTATTATAATATTATTATATTAAGTATTACACGCTATAATAACTATTTAATAGCTTATACATATTATATATTATATCAGCTTACACTTTTTTTTAAAGAACACCCTTTTGTGATTTACTTAATTTGGATTCCTTTTTATTTTTGCCCATTTCCCCCTTAAAATACACCTTTTAAATTCAATTTATCTAAGTTTTGATCAAAATTATTATAATAAAATAAATTAATTTTAACCAATATTAAAATAATTTTAATCATTATTAAAAAGATCTTGACTAGCTTTTATCAAAATTATTTAATATTATAATATATTTAGCCATAGTATTAAAATAATTTTGATGCATTAGAGCAATTCAAATAATATTAGAATAATTTTAAATAGTATTAGAAGTTAAATTTCTATTATAAGTGTCTTATTAATTATACTGCAAAAGTTATTTTTAAGGTAAAGGTTTTATTAATATTAAATATGTTTAAATATTGTTATTACACTTTTTACTAATTAATTCTTATTAATAATTGAGTAATTCATATTAAGAGAATATTTAAGTAATAAAATGGACATGTTAAAGGGTATTTCAAAGAGCTTAGAATTTTAGGGGGCATTTTGAAAATTATCCATCCTTTTTCAGTTTACACTATTTAAGTTGCAGCGACCAGGCGCTTGCCGGAGTCTAAGCCACGCCCATCCCAGTCGCATCTCCAATTCCAAAGGTCGGAGAACCCTAGCGGCGGAGGCGACGACCGATACGCTGCCATTTCTTCCCCTGGTACAGCTTTGCATCTGATCTCCGTCGGTATCCGCATGAGGAACACTCTGTGCTTGTAGTGCTGCTGCGGTCGGCGGCGGACGCGGTGGAGCAATGGCATACAGAGCGGACGACGAATACGACTACCTCTTCAAGGTTGTTCTGATCGGGGACTCTGGCGTCGGGAAATCTAACCTCCTCTCTCGGTTCACCAGGAACGAGTTCAGCCTCGAGTCCAAGTCCACTATTGGGGTCGAGTTCGCCACCCGAAGCATTCGGGTCGATGATAAGGTCATCAAAGCTCAGATTTGGGACACCGCTGGTCAGGAGAGGTTCGTATGGCCCTTCCTCTTCGCTCGATTTATGAGGATTTTGATTTGGACCCAATCTGCCCTTATGATGCATCGATTTATTTGACTGCTTGAATCTTTTGTTCGGCCTCGGCTACTTTGGTTTCAGATCTGTAGTTTCATTTGTCAGATCTGAAACCCTGGTTCTTGTTCTCGATGAAATCTCAGAGTTTTGTGAGTGAGATCTTGTTCAAAACTGTCCATTTCGCTCGAGATGAATAATGATCCATTAATAATTTTTCTGGTTTTTTTGAATGATAAATTTTGAGTTATTCTCAACAACCCAGATCAAAATTCACTAGGATCTAGCGAGCAATGTGTGGCACCTGTTAATATTTGAAGGCTCCTAAATTTAGTTATTTTATCCTTACTCTTCTCTCGATGCATCTAAATAACTGACGCTTACATAGATGTAGAAGCAGATGAATCCGTATCTTTTCCGATATTTAGGTGCACATTAAGATCGTTCAACTTATACTATTCCATTATTAACCTGAAAATTCGACTGTCTGCTCCTACCTCTGAAATTTACTTTTTTTATTAGCAATACTAAGTATTCAGCAAGGCATTTCATGTTATGAAAAAGTCTATTTCTTTGATTGCTTATATTGTTATATAGTAGCCTAGCAAATCTTTGATTGGGAAATCAATGTCTAGAAAGTGGCTCAAGCAATGCCAGTAGTTAAGTTCCTTATAGCGCACGAATTGTATATCAAAATATAAGCATCGATGTTCAACTTTAATGGGTCCATTGGCCTAGTAAATTGGTTAAATACACCCTATAAAGTGCATGATAAATGTAGTCTTGGTCAGTTTCGAAGAGTCAATTATGCATTATGATAGTATATAAATCTACAGGGGTTTATTCTTAAGCATCACATAGTTCAAGTGATTTTGACTGTTTTAAACCTTGTTTTGCTGAGTTACTTCCGATGGGTCTATCACTTTGAGTTCATACGCTTTGATTTTAACAATATAACATGATAACATATCTTAATAAGCTTAGCAGCTTGTTCATGTGTAAGAGCAAGAGTTACACCTTTGAGCTTAGCAGCTTGTTCATGTGTAAGAGCAAGAGTTACACCTTTGAGTTAAATTGATCTGTCTCAAATATGTCTCTACAATTCTTACTTGACAAATCAAGTTCTATTTCTTGGTGCTGTGATTATCTCTCCAAGGATGATTATTTATCTCATTTTACTCATGTGTCTAATGGCCAGTAAAATTGTCCATTTTATGGTATATATCTCTATATTTCGGGCAAATGCTCTTTTTTTTTTTTGAAAAGAGACTAACCCAGTTAAGAATTTAATTTTTATTAAAAGTTGTCTAAGTCGTTAATGTTATAATTAGTTGGAACTTTTAAAAAAAGTTGTTTAATTTTTCTAGAAATGTTTGATAGGTTTTATTAGAAAAATTAATATTTTGTTAGAAAAGTCTCTTATTTTATAAAGAATAAGTCACGTCCTCAAACTATAAAAAGGAGTTAGGATCCCATGTAATAGATAAGTTTTTGAGTTAATACAATTTGTAATTTTCTTTTCTTTGGATGAGAATCAGTAACTTTTCTCTCTGGGTGAGGATTGTATTGTTATCCTTTTGTTGTGCTGTGTCAAATGATATCAGAGCTTTCCTCTGAGTGAGGATTGTATATTTATTCGCTCTGCTATGCTGCATCAGAGACATTTCGATTTAATTATGATCTCTAGGGGAAAAAATGATGATTTTTATATCTAAAATGTTGTTTTCTTCCAATTATATTGTGCGAGTCTTTTGCAATATTTAGTTTTGGAAAATATTGCAATTTGCATGTAGGATACATTAAGAACAAAACTATTCACTTTTTTTAGACATTATCTTGCTATTGATGGTATACTTGTTTGTTGACTATAGCATTTCTGTTTACCTAGATACCGAGCAATCACAAGTGCATATTACCGGGGAGCAGTGGGTGCTTTGATTGTATATGACATCACTCGTCATGTAACTTTTGAAAACCTTGAAAGATGGTTGAAGGAGCTTCGGGATCATACTGATTCCAACATTGTGATCATGCTTGTGGGAAACAAGGCAGATTTGCGTCACCTTAGAGCCGTCAGCACTGAGGACGGAAAGGATTTTGCAGAAAGGGAGCGCGCATTCTTCATGGAGACATCTGCACTAGAATCAGTGAATGTGGAAGATGCCTTCACTGAGGTGCTCACTCAGATCTATAACGTCGCGAGCAGGAAGGCGCTGGAAGCTGCTGATGACTCGGCAACTTTGCCAAAGGGACAAACAATCAACGTCGGCAAAGATGATGTTTCAGCCGTTAAGAAAGTCGGTTGTTGCTCAACTTAACCCGAATGACAACGATTCAAAAAATTATCAAGCATTTACTGACATATTGCTATGTTTAGTTTGTCTTGTGGCATTGATGGCATTTACTGGTATGTTGTTGTAAGTTTAATGAGATGATTTAAAAGTAGGATCTTAAACTGCATTCTTGTCTCAAAACTTCCGTGAGGCATATTTGAACTAAGATTTGCCTTCGTTTGTCAATTGTTTCCTTGCAAAACATTGTGCCTTTCTTAATTCTACTATACTTTTCTCAATGAGTACTCATCCCCCCCTTTTAATGCATGTCTCTTTATAGTGATTTTGCTGGAAATGAATCGACAATTGCTTTGATAAGGATGATACGATAAACTTATTCTCCTTGTGCTTGATTTGGGAGAACGTTAGAACAACTATATATATATATATAAAAATCACAAATACCCTATCGATTGCCACCCATATCCATGTGAGAACTTGACCTAGCCAAAGTCTGCTCATGTGATTTGAATATGGCATCCTTAACTTGATCATCTCCAACCATTAGATCATGGGTCATGATCCTCTGAATGAGGTTATTTAGGTGTTCAAGTGGCAGAGAAATCAAAGGATCCTGTTCTATGTTGTGGACTAAATAATGTCAAAAAGCATATGACATCACTTCATACAAAGTATTATACCCACCAATAAAAATCAAGTGCACGAACATTCACAGGAATCAAACGACCTTGATTACAATCCAGACACCATGCCGAAAAAACATTTGAAATCACTTACCAAGAACCAAGTCATGTTCTTGATCTACCTTAACATACTCCATAAGGAAGTCATAGATCCATAAGAGTTGTGACTTGGCACCTATCATTCCAGTGCACTGGCCTTCAAGTAATCAGATACATTCAGAAATCAGGAATAAACAGAAGCTATTGTCGAGAAAATTTACATAGAATAGAGTAGGTGACATGTCAATACTCCAGTTTCCAAAGACAAGAAGGCTGCTCAGCTTTAACATGTTTAACAGCCTCATTACGGTCTTTACCAAAAACTGAGTCAGGAAAATGCAACATTTTAGTTGCATAAGCAGCAAGAGGCTGTATGTAGTCGCTCGAGACAAAACAAATCCATACTAGTAACAAGATTGATTTAGTAGCTCAAAGGGATGGAAATATTTCCTTACGTTCCATAGCCGTCGTTTAAGCTTTCAGTATAAGCATATTGGAGATTAGGCCCATAAGAAGTGTTCCCGTCCAGAGAAACCATCTGGTTGGGAGCATGCATGGTGCTTGGAGCATTTTCTTTTTGATCGATAACTACTGAAGGTTTATATAAGTTTTCAGGCATATCCTTCTGATTTGCTTTCGTCCTGCTCTTGGAATTCTTCTTATGATCGACAATGTTATCTGCTTTGAGTCTTCCCATCTGTTGCTGCAGATCCACAAGTGAGTTACCAGTCAACTTTGCTTTGGAGCCTTTCTTTGGATCAACATGTTTGAATTCTAGTCTGTACAATGCAAAGGCCTCACAATCATTGATCTCATACTCATACATGTGCCACTCATAGTGAGTGAGTGGTTGTGGATCCATATAGTAGGACCTTTTTAGACCCCCAAACTCTTTCATGATTTGCTTTCTAGATTCATGCCAACCACGACCATTGTAATCTGGTAAAGACCTTTGCTTTCTATTTCCACTCTCAAATGCCCTTCTTGGCTTGTCAAAGAAAAGCCATTCTCTAAGTGATTCACCGTCAAGGACACAAAGATCAAATAGCTCTACATGATAAGATAAAATTAAAAAAAAAAAAACAGGTTATGGAATGGGTTGAGAGGATAGCTAAAAGTTGTGATTGAATTAGCAGAAAATAATGCTTCTGACGATGCCATACCTGGAGCATTCCATGGAGACTTTGCAGTTGCAGCACCTTCACAAACTGGAATCCCAACATTTTTGCCAAGTATCTTAGCACTTAGAGCTGACAAAAGTGGGCCATCTTTTAAATCAATGCCACCAGGGCGTAGCACTGGTGACATACCAGGCGGACCTTCATTAATTGCTAGAGTTGCATGGAAGCTACTACAGTAATCTTGGCACCATTCAGAACCCTGAGCGGGTCTTGGACAGTCCCAAAGGGCACACTTTGGCCTCAAAAATGCAGATGGTGGGGGGCATATAGTTGGCAGCACATCTGACATATGGGGAAATACATCTGGACCATTTTGCTCAGTAGAATTCATGTCAACATAAAGCTCATGGGGCATTTCCTGATGCAAATTGTATTGCTGATAATCAAAGTGATTGGCCTCTTGCAAGCAAGTGACAGCAGCATCCTGTTGACCAGTAGGGAGGTTGCCTTCATAATGACCAGCATAAAGGTAGTCCTGCCCAGCTACTTCCTGATGCACGTAGTACTCCTGCAAGAAGACAAGAAAAATGTAAATTTTCAAGATCACCATAGATTGGAATAAAGAGGACCAGCAGGTTATAAAACTGTCCACTGAAACCAAATGGATAGAACAGGATTATATATTCCTGGGAAGATGTTAACAGTAGAAATATAATGACTAGAACATGATAAATAAACATGATAAAGAAGTACACATGAAAAAAAGAAAAGGCATCCAATTCGAAATTCTAAGTGAAATTTCAGAAATGAAAATCTCCAACAGTAGCAGCAATTCACGTTTAGAATAACCAAGGGGCATAGAATGCAAAACACAAGCAGATATTCTGCACAAACACTAACATTGCCTCCTGATATAATTCGAGATAGCAAAGTGAGATTTAAGATTATAAAAAAGATCATTATCTTGGAAGAAATTTATGTCAAAAGCATGACGCATGTTTGAATAAGAATATTGAAAAAACAATTAAGAAGAAAAAAGAGATGAATGAGAATGAACTCAAAAGAAAATCCTAGATACATGAGGCAAATTTCTTCCCTCGAAATTCAAACCAGCCCATAATCTAGAGTGGTAAACCTTACCTGATTTTTTCTAACTTTTAAAGGGTTAGGAAACAAAGAAACTTGAAAACATTTCCAAAGAACTTGAATACACAAAATGACATAACGAAAAGGTCATAAGGATGCAGGTTTTAGCATGATTGTCCTGTCATGTCAATGGATGGGGTGTCAAAAACCAAAGAAGTATATCAAAGTTTTGGTGAATTGCTCTTTCATTCATGTTTGTGGAGTGCATCGATACATCTATGCCTCTTTTGTGAAATTTGGTGAGAAGATATATATGTTTCTTGACAATTTTGTTGAAATAAAATAGAGAAAAGTCTCCTATGTGTGAAGACTGACAACGGGAGCAATTGTGTAGGTGTACATGCATTCAATTATTGTTAGTAACTTTATTCTTGTGATACTTATACACTATCATTTGCTACATGTTTTATTTAATTATGAAGTTTGTAAAATGTGAGACCTCATTTGCATTGGACTTCATGCACAACATATTGTATAGGTCTACGTTGGACATTAGCAAGATTTTCTGAATTAACAGGGCATTAGAAGAATGAAATCACCTAGTTAATTTCAATGTTTAATTGACAACAAAAATGGAATTTTGAATATGATGAGAGGGATCAGATGTTATATCCCATTTTTATTAGGGAATTAATTAGCAGCAGTGATTTATAAATTGTGGCTAATTAGGGTCTAGTAAATGGGTTTGAGATTAAATCATTGGATTTAGAGCTAAATTGTTATATACATGGGCTATTTTGTTGTACTGTAGCTGATTAGGCTTCTATTTATGGTTGTTCGACTTTGCATTATTATTCCTCTTCTCTTCTCATCCGTGAATAGTCCCAACTTCTTTCCTTCATGATTTAGAAAACGTAAGCAATTTTCTATCATAACATTTCCCTACTTTCCTTTCTTTTACTCACCAAGCTGCCAAATCTTTTTCTTCACAGCCCGTGGATGAGTCTCTCCATGTCAGTATCTCTCATTCTTTGGGTCGCAAGATCCAAGATATCTGATTAAAGATCAGTAGGCTTTCTCTTCATGTGAGTGAGTGCATGATTATCTTTTGGTGAGTGTTTAAGGTTGTGCTTTGTGTTGCCTACCTTGACAAGGCCATTCTTTGACTCATCCTAATAAGGAAAAAAACCAATCACAAGATAAATTTATAATTAATGCATAGAGCTAAAGCGACTATCAAAAGGCAACACAGGGAGATCTTGAGCCTAAGATGCAGTATCACAATGTAAATGCAATTGGAGTGCATTTGAAGTGAACATGTAAGTAATGAGTTACCACACTAAATTTTCAGATGCTACGAGAACAAAAAAATGTCGACAATTTCAAACTGCTCTCTTCTTTCAAGCCTTGGAAACTGAGGGCCAAAAAGAAGCTACGAGAAGAGACGAGAGGAAAATTTGGGACAATATGACAACTACGTCAATGTTCAAGGAAGGTGTTAACAAACTTTTTGTCCATTGGTCTCGCACTTGCCTCCGGCACACAATTGACCAAGCGATTGGACTAGTTGGTCAGAAGTTCAAGTACAATACTAATGTATGACAAGACTACCAGTCATTATTGATTGTTGTTTGAAAATTAATTTCAAAGTAATATCTATTATATTTGTTCAACAACCTAGTTAAAATAGTGTTATGGATTGAGGAAAACATAATGGTTGAAATGGAGGAGGGTGTCAGCTACTTTTTGTGATTTTAAGGTACCTTTAAAGCTTACAGGGAGGTTTTACAAAACTTGGGTTATGAATTGAGCACACAAGCCAAAGATGAGAACGTAGAGATGAGGATATTAAAATAGATAAGTGGGCATACGAGGATGGACAAGATAAGAAATTAAAACGAGACGCGTTTAAGATTGTACAAACATATACTTAGATGGCCAATAAATGACCCAATTCGGCGATGTAAGATTATGACAAATACACATATTAATCGAGGAAGAAGGAGATCATAGAAGACTTGATTAACAACAATACAATAGGATAAAATTAATTTAAATATAGATGATTATATAGTAAGGGATCGAGCCCAATGACGTAGGAGGATCCGACCCCACTTAAAGAGATAAAGGCTTAGTTGTTATTATTGTTGTTGTTGCTTGAGAAAAACATGTCAAAAAAGACTCAAGTCTTAGAAACATAGAATTCCGTAGACTCATCATAAATTTTGCATCTTTATATGTATCTCAAACAAGAACAACCAGTATTAGAGAAAATCTAAGATAATTGAGAAAGATCCTTCAAGAATAGCTGCCATAAAATGTGATGAACAAGCAACAAAAGCTACTTTTAAAAAAATTGCATGCCTTAATGGATCTTGCAACTATTGGATATTTGAATCTTGTTCCATCTCAAACAGATGTTTCTTTCTAGCGCATGTCAATGGGCAATGTATCATGTAGAAAATTATACCAAATTGTTCCTTTGGTTTACGAACATGAGCTAAATGCTTCTTCACCTCTTTATGTCTATGTTGTGACAGTGTGCTACATTAGTTGCATGTTTCTGACCATACAACATACCTGTGCCATTGGAACCAAGTGAAGATTTCTCTTAAACTGATGGCACTGCCACTCTAGAGTTTGTACAAACTTTATTCCCACTCTCCTGAATAAATTTCATCTCCTCTATTAGTAGCTATAATAAGGTATAAACTTGGGACTTAAATAATGATACTTCTAGTCTTTCTGGAAATAACAGCAGCTGCATGTCCAAACTATTTATGGTCGGCATGCAGGAAGATAACACAAATATCACAAACACAAAGTCCACTCAGCGGACAGAGACAATCATGGGTGCTCTAAGAAAGCAAACAACACGCACAGAAACACTACAAACAACGAAAAATCCTCAAAGATAATATTTACCTCTTGAAAGAAAGTAGCAGGTTGTGAATCACCTTGCACGACTCCACCATCAGTTTGCTGCAGCTCCACCTGTTCCGGTTTGGGCGCGTTCACGAACGCCAACTCGGCCAGCTTGCTCGTCGCATCGTCCTCCTCCTCCCTCAGCTGCAACAGCCGCAGGGTCTCGGAGAACAGATCCGAAGTGTCCGGGGTATGCCCCTGGCCAAGCGGAATCAACCAAAATTTCAACTCGCCAAAGCCAAGAGCGAAAAAACCGGAAAGCGAATACTGCTAGGTTGGATTAAAATTACTTGGAGGGAAGTGGCGGGCGAAGCCTGATTGAGCTCAGCCTTCCACTCGCGGAGCATCTGGTGGACCTGTTCCTCGAGAACGGCGACATCGGCGGCGCGGCTCTCCTTGATGGCCGATTGGAGGTCGGTGAACTTCTCCTGGAGGTCGTCCACCCGGTTGCGGGCCTTGTCCTTGAACAGCTGGTGCGACGCCGACTTGCAACCCTTCCCCATGGCGGATATTCGATCGATCGGGCCGGGATCGGAACCCTAGACCTTGAAATTGAGGGGGGATCGAGGACGACGAGGGGAAACGGAACCGGAATCGGGAGAAGGAAGGGAAGTGAAAGAGGGGAACAACAAAAAGAGGATTTAGTGAATTAATTAACTGACCACCGTTACGCCGTAAACGATGGAGAAAAGTAAAAGGCAGAAAGGGTTTTTATAGGCAGCCGGATAAGCTTGGAGATTTCTGACAAGGTGAAACTTTAAATTATGCTCTTCTTCTTTTTAACTGCAGATATAAATTCCCTTTAAATATTTATTTTTTTAAAAAAAAAAACATACTATTTAGATAGGAAATAACAATATTTAGATATTAATATTAGAAAATAAATTAAGAGAATTTTGAATTATATATATATATATATATGAGAAATTAACCATATGCCATGAAACAAATTAATTAAAATTAGATGAGGAGTCAGTAAGTGTCCATTCGGAGATCTAAGTCGATCAATATATAGATATAGGAGATTTTTTGATTGGATAAAAAAAAAAGAGTCCGTGTGGTATGATCCAAAACTTAATCAATATAGATTTCATGAAATGTGTCAACGATCTCTGAATCTCTTGACTCGATCAAAAAAGAATTCATGTCGCATAATTCAGGACTTCGTCAATATAAACTATACGAGAAGTGTCAACAGTGTATGATCACCTGAGTCGATTCGACCACTTGAGCACTCCAACTTCACGACTTCCTGAGCCAAGTCGATTTTATGACTTCTCAACCTCGCAAGTTCTCAAGCGAAGAAACACCAGGACTATTATGACTATGATTATATATATATATATATATATATATATAAAATTTTATTAGTTTGTATATTTTATTCTATATAATCATTGACACCTGTTTAGATGACCAACTGTATATATGTGATTTGATCAATGATCAAAAT
>JBBUKS010000029.1:6229965-6240352 GCA_038050645.1 Hedychium gardnerianum
TTTATTATTGACCTTGGTGCATGATTAAAAGATGCTAAGTAAATTTTGAATTTACCTTACTCTAGTTGTACTTTTACCTGAGTTTGACCTTTATATGCTTGTACTTTGTGTGATCTATTCTTGTTCACTTACAGTCTCTATTTGATTTTCTTGTTCCGAAGAGATCATGAATAGTGAACATACCATAGAATCCATGCTATATACATATAGTGGATAGACATGTGGGTGATGTACATTTATGTTTTGATGTGAGTCCTTAACTATTGATATCATGTAGTTGTTGATTGGGACACGTGTCTGATGTGTGCCAAGGCAGATATTGCATATTTGTGTCCATCATGTTGATTAGTGAAATGCTCACACACGGTTGGTGTGTAGTATGATTGGTATACTTTCATGTTTTCAGCTGAGTATATTTGTATGGATAGCTACGTGTGATGGTAGAATTTCTGGTCTACCTAACACCCTGATTTGCATGTTTGCTATCGGCTATGTCTCCCATTCAGTTGGTTGAGTGAGTCGTAGCATTATGAGATTATATGTTTGCTATCGGCTATGTCTCCCATTCAGTTGGTTGAGTGAGTCGTAGCATCACGAGATTATATGTTTGCTATCGGCTATGTCTCTCATTCGGTTGGTTGAGTGAGTCGTAGTGACACATGATGCATTTGCATGCTATCGGCTATGTCTCCCATTTAGTGGTTGAGTGAGTCGTAGACATGCTACTATTAGGGTTGTTATACCCTAGCTGCTCACGAGGTTATATGTGATAGAGAGTTTCTCCCGCAGCCCGTAGCTAGATAGCTACCTCCTGTTTGCCCATGAGGTCATTCGTGGTAGAGAGTTTCTCCCGCAGACAGAGACCCTGACATTTACGGACTGCCCACGAGTATCGTGGTAGAGTGTTTCTCCCATGGTCCATAGCTGACGAGTTGAGTGTCTTAGTCATTTGTATATCCTGTGGTGGATCATTGCTTCCACATACGAGACCATAATTTATATACTTGTTCTGATACACGTGGTTGTGATACTATACTTATATGGATTACTGTTGGTTCATGCATGGGAGATGTTGTATTCATTTTGTTTATTATTTTCACTACTCATGATATGATGTGCATCTATTTAGAGTGTCTGTGTATTAGAGACATTCATGAGCATGTTTCCTGTTTGGTGAGTATCTACCTCTGAGACTGTGTACTTTTACACTCCTTATACTGTTTTCATGCACCATCTTTCTAAACCTGCTGAGTATTACTTGTGCTCACTACCCTGCTTGTTATTTTATTTCAGATTAGCAGTTTGGGTCGCTTGGAGAGTTCTGCCCATGCCGTCTCCCGTCGCATTGAGTTTTGGTGATTTTTTCATGTTTTAATGATTTTGTTTTCACACGTTTCATTGCTTTCCGCATTGTAATAAAATTGGGACTTGGACTTTGTTTTTGGATTTGGTTATATACTTGGAGTTTTAAGTCGTGCCGGCACGCATTTTGTCTATTTGGTTTTCTTGTTGATATTATTTGGTTATTATCGCTTGGTTGTGCTACCCGAGTAGGGTATTTGTTATTCTGTGTGAAATACTACCCGAATGGGGTATTGGATATACTGCGTGGTTGTGTTACCCGAGTTGGATATTTTTATATGTATTTTATAATTATGTACCAGAAATTTGTTAGCCTGTACTGGGGAGGTGCTATCCGTTTTTCGACGGATAAGTATCCTCTCGGGGCGTGACATGACAGCGACGGACAAGGCAAGCGATAACGGTGACAACGATGAGTCGAGGTGGCCAATCCTTAGCGTCGCTAAACGGCCTCACCTGTAGAAAGTGGCGGCTGGCTGCCGCTGGCCAGAGAGCGAGAGAGGAGAAGAGGGAAGGGCGGCCGCTGTGTATCGGGTGAGAAGAGGAATAGGGCATTGCATGAGAGATTGGAAGAAGGAATAAGATTAGAGAATTAAATAATGACTTAGGTTTAATAAATATAGACTTAGGTTAATGTAAAATACGAAAAATTTAAATTTAAGCCTTAAAAAAAAGAAGTAAATTAGTGGAAAAAAAATTGGAGTGTTATAAAATTTTCAGGATAAAATTCTAAAATATATGAATTAATTGGAGAAATTTTTAATTTAAAGGGAGTTGATTAAATCAAAACTTATGATAGTTTAATTAAACCCTAAGTTCAAAATTATAAATAGAAGTCACTGTTGGACTTCTCTTCACTCGATCCTCTTCACCGTCGAGCTGCCATCATCGAGCACCCTTCTCCGATTGAGCGACACCGCCGCTTCCGGTTGTTGCCAGCGTTGTCTCAACTCCAGTCACCGGCTAGGAGCTCGAGATCGCGAGCCACTGTTCTCCCTACCTTCTCCGATCGCACCTGATCACCGTCGCCCTGCTGTCGATTGAGTGCCCTTTCTTCTCCAATCTCTCAACGTCGCTGATTGTCGGTTTCCTTTGGTCGACACCAGCACGTGGGTCACGTCTTCGATCACAATCGATCATCGCCGCCGCCGGTCAAACTCTTCTTTTTTGCGTCGATCGCTCGACACCGCCGCCCCTTTTCTGGCTTGAGCCCTTCTCGGAGCTACCAACGTTGCCTGCTAGCCGTAGAGGGTTCTGATCAACTCTGATAAGATCTGAGCCAGGTCAGATCCAGGAATCGTCGGTCACTTATTGCCAATTAGACCTAAGTGAGTTGAATTCTATGTCTTCTTCTATTCCTTTTTGAAGTTTGAATCTAGGTTATTCTTCAATTGTTTTTGGACTAGATCTGGTGGATGCTTCGAATGGAATTAGGTTGGGTGTGATGGTTAAAGTTGTTCTCTATTGGCTTAGATAGTTGATCAGCTGTCGTCACTGTGAAAACGACCAAAATTTCCTCTGCCATAGTGACTAGAAACATCAACAGAAGAGGTAAGAGTTGGTTGGATCTGATGTTTCTTTGTTGGTGTTATACGAGTTGTGGTAATTGGCTGTGAATGTGATTCTGTTCATTGTTGGACAACAGGGTGTTTAATGGGTTCAATTTTTGTTTGAAGCGATTGATATTGGTTGTTCCGGCCAACTCTGAGGTAAATTTGTTTACTTCCATTTGTAGGTTAGTGGTTTTGTTTGGATATGTATTTAGGTATGGTATTGTTAAGAAATGGTTAGTGATTGGTTGTTGGATGTATGATTATTGTAGCTATTGTTTTCGGCCATATTTGTAGGTAAATGTAAAGTGTGTTAAGATCATGTTAGCTTAATATCAAATGTCACCCTTTGATAATTTGAATTATTAGTGAACTAATTTGAATTTACTTCAAAAAACTTAATCCTAAAATCAAAGACTTAAGTTACGGAATTCAGAAGTCAGACTTCATTTATGGATGTTCTAAAAATTGAATTCTGACTCCAAATGAGGATTAATAATTGTTAGATGTGGGAATTTCAGATTTGAGCCTTTTTGTAAGAATTTAATGATAAACTTAATTAGTTGAGTTTACACTGGGGTTAAAACTACCTAAATAATCTAAGATGATTATGCCTAATTTATTAGGGGTAAGGGTTCTTTAAATGGAAACTCGATTCCAATCAGACGGATAATTAGTTGTTTAACTCGTATAATATTGTTAGCGAGTTTATAAGTAGAATTAATCTAGTACTTATGTAGATTTGAGGATATTTATAAAATCTAGATTTGAGACGAGACGACAGATTTGAGGATATTTCAGTTTATCTACATTTGAGATGAATACCTCTTCCCTTGTTTCCGTAGTTATTTGAACTTTAGTGCATGACTTATGCTTTAATATTTATTAGGTATCTTGACTCTGTTCTTATTATTATGAGTTGATACTTAATACTTGACCTTGGAGATAAATTTATTTATGATTGATACAGTCTCTAGTTTTGCTACTCATAAGGATTAGTAATCATTTATGAGTTTTTACATATATTCACTTTTACGGATATATGTTTCGGATGTGTTTGTGGTGTCGTCTTGTATAGATGATTTTATCAATGGTATATCGTATTTCTTTATGCTCATAATAACATCTCATTTGATTGCACGCTGATGACTAAGTAACTCTTGTGGGTGGGAGGGTCATTAGTCATATTTTTCCTACCCGCTCGGTCACTCGGGGTAGTGACGATTGGAGCGCGTGCAATATCTCGGGTCGGGCTCACTCAACCACTCAGGGGTAATGGTCGTATGGAGTGTATGCCGAAAGGGATCTCTTATGATATCGGTTAATTTGATTTTTGACCGAAAATTTTCCTACGAAAATCGAACAAATCGAATCGATAAAATATCGATTAATTTGATTTTTGACCGAATTAATTAAAATTTTAAAACCAAATTAATTAAATTTAAATTTTATTTAATTAATTATATTTTAAAATAAAAAAAATTAAATTAATATTTTTATTCGATTTATTCCCTTTAACCGAATTATGAATTTTAAAATCGAAATCAAATCAAATTAATAAAGTATTCGTTTAAAATCGAATCAATTAAATTGAATAAATTGAAAATCAAAAATAAAACAAATTTTTTTTTAAATCAATAGAATCGATCATTTTTTTTATGAAAATTGAATAAATCAAACCAATAAAATATTGATTAATTCAAATTTCGACCGAATTAATCAAAATTTTAAAACTAAATTAATTAAATTTAAATTTTATTTAATTAATTATATTTTAAAATAAAAAATAATTAAATTAATATTCTTATTTGATTTATTTTGTTTAACCAATTTATGAATTTTAAAATCAAAATCAAATTGAATTAATCAAAAACTAAATCGAATTTAAAAAAAAATAAAAATTGAATTAACTGAACCGAATTTTTAAAAATTCGGTTCAGTTCGATTCGATTCAACTAATTTGATTTTATTAAATTTTTGTTCAGTCCTATAAATATGTTCATGACCGAGCAAAAGTTAGCTTACAGATGCCTCCCCTCAAGAAAGTTCAGGATGGTGTGATAGCCTACATGTTGCATGACAGTGATGAAGCTCCAATAAGGAAGTGAGCTCCTTATCCCAAATTTGAGGATTCGTTGATCTTGGAAAGAAGATAGAAGAAATCAAATTGCATGTGTGGGCTCATGCACCGGCACCACGCATAAGTTGCATGACATGTTCATATATGCAGACGTTGCTAAGCTTAACAGATATCTCCCTTACTTTACTTAAGATTGAATATTCGATTAAAATCGAATCAAATTAATTAAAATTAAATAAATTTATTTTTTTAATTAATTAAATCGATTATTTTTTAAAAACAAAAATTAAATAAATTAAATTGATAAAATATCCATTAATTAAGTAAAAAATTAAAAAAATTAAATTTTTTAACAATGATGAACATTTTATTGATTAATTATAAATTTATAGGTTCACTTGTTTAAGAGTTTGCTAATTATTTTTTTATTTTAGTTTATTCATTTTATTTGATTTAATTAAATAAAAAATTTTAAAATCAAAATCAAATTTGATTAATTGATATAATCAATTTTTTTTATATAAAAAAGTGAAAATTTAAAATAATTGGATAGAATTTTTAAATTTAATTGATTCAATGAATTTATTCGAGTTAACTAAATTTGTATTAATCAAAATTTGATCAACAATTAGCTAGCTAGTCCAACGACACCCACTCTGATAAAAAGATCTCACTTTCCAATTGCACCGGCATCGGCACCTACATCGACACCGATACCGACATCGACACCGACATCGACTCCGACTTTGATTTCGGTAAAAAGGTCTCACTTTCCAACTGCACCGACATCCACTCCGATAAAAAAAGTCTCACTTTCCAACTGCCTACCATCATTTTCTTTTTAATCCATTCTACTATAATGAAATTAAATATATGTTATTTTCACTTTGGATAAGTTCGATTAAAATTAAATTGTACTAAATTAATTAAAATTAAATTAATTGAATTTTTTAAACTAACAGAATTAATCAAAATTTGTAATAAAAATTAAATAAATCAAATCAATAAAATATAAATTAATTTAATTTTCAATTAAATTAACTAAAAATTTTAAAATAATGAGAGATTTATTAATTAGTTAGGAATTGATAGGTTCACTTATAAATTTATTTATTTTATTTATTCAATTTAATTTAAGAAGAGATTTTAAAATCAAAATTAAATAGAATTTTATTTACTGATATAACTGATATTTTTGTAAAAAAAATATTAAAATTTTAAATTTGATCAACTTGATCAATTTATTAAATTTAATTAAAATTTTATTTACTCCTAGTCAACTATGATTAAAATAATTTTAATAAAATATGTGGAGTAATTTTGGAACAATTTTAATCAAAACTATTGATAATTTTCGTTATAATTTTTAATATATTTTAATAATTTTTAATTATCAAGTATATATTTTTGGTAAATTGGCCAGAATAATCTACCGTGGATAGACCTGTTCAGAAATTCGATGTCTGACTTTGACCCATTAACCGGTGAAGTAAGCGTAGAAGATCGACTGCTCTCTTTGACAAGTCAACAAGAGATTTATTTTATAATCGTCTACTTAATTCATCAAATTAGTGAAATCGACTTTGACCAAACAAATTTAAAGGAAAAAAAAACGTAAAAAGAATGAGTGAAACGGACAACGTTGACTCTTTTCTTCACAAATTTGAAACAATACGAGCAATTTTGACAAAGTCAACGAATAATCTAATTAAACGAACTGGTGAATCAAGATCAAATCCAATTGGTCAAGACACAATCTATCAGTTAATATGAATGGCTCCAAGATCAAATCCAATTATCAGTAAGACAAAATTGAACACTAATCTAACTTAATTAGAATTATTAATATTAGTTTGTATTTTATTAAATCCTGATTAGTAATCATGTTCTTGTTCTCTTTCATGTATTAGTCACTATTTGAGCTAGCTAGATTCATCCTCGTGATTTATCTACTCCGTATTAATCCTAAGACAGGCTGATAAAAACACTGAGAACGAACATTTTACCTTTTATCACTGGAATTAATAATATTAGACACAACCATAATCACACGATATATCCCAAATATGCAAAGGCGTTGACTTTAATTCTAAATGTCGATATGAATCCACCAGCCTTTTTGACTCGGGCCCAAGACAGCCCAGTGGGCTGGAAAAGGATTGAGAAATAAATAAATATAAAACATTTTATTATTTTTAAGAATTCATATTATTATATGATATGAAAGTTATCTAATAATGACAAAAATTACCTATAAATAGCACACAAAAAATGTTTTTATTTCTTTTCGACGAAAATAAGAAAGGAAATGTTGATAATTTCTCTCTATTTACTTGAAAAGAATGGAAGAAAGAGGAATAATTTATATTTATTTGATGCAAAGGAAAGGGAAAGAAGTATACGATTGACTCGTTCGATCATTCAAACTAAATGGTCTGTTGGGCTTGCCTTACTTGACTAATCTCTTTACTTGGCTTGGTCATGCCAGCTAACTCGGTACCCAATGGCTAAAGTTTCCAAGTTGAATTTCCTAATCTACAATGCGAGGAAAAATCAAAGAACTTGATTTAGGGGCGCACAACTAGAAATAAGGATGCAAGTAAAAAGTAATATCCTTCCATGAATGTGATGCAATGGAAAAGCAATTAGGAAAATAAATAAGATGATTAGAGTTTGAATTTTAATATGAACGAATATATTATAGGTCGGTCTCTAAATGTATATAAATTGTACTCTAGATTTACTAGATAGATGAACTAGGGGAAGATCTTGGACATAAAAAAATAGTTTGCTTATTTGGGTAGACTTATATATATAGAGAGTTATGTTAGTCTGCACACTTTATTCTGTACAATCATGAGCACATGCTGAGGTGACCACTTGCACATCATTGATCAAAATATGTGTGATATGATCAGTGATCAGGATTATGCCACCTCAGCAGGTGTATATGGTTGTGCAGGATAAGATGTGTAGACTATCAAAGCCCTATATATATATATATAATTTTGATACTCTGTACATTTTTATATGGGCGATTGTAGGCGACAACTGATGTGGCCACCTAACGTGGCGAAAATCAGGTGTTTCGTCTTTCTCTTTTTTTCGAGCCGAATTTTTTTTGCCCCGATTCTCCATATTTGTTTCCTAAAAACTCTAAATCTTGCTGTCTCTCTTCCTCTCCTCTATTTCCCCTGGGTCCATAAACCCTAATTTCATCGGCGTCCATCGTCGTCTCTCCCTGAGTCCCTTTACTGTCGACGCTTGTTCTCTTACTCGCTGCTGCCGCGCCGCTTCCGTTGTTTTTTCTCCCTGAGTCCCTGACTGCCGGCGATCATTCCCACGACATCGTGCTGATATTCCCTTGCTGTCGACACTTGTTGCCTTACTCGCTGCTGCGACTTCCTTAAGCATGCGCAGCTTCAAAATTTGATAATATTTCTATTTTTGTTATAAATTTTCTTCTTCTGTAATATAATTTTGAGTTGAACTTCATTCCTTATATTTCTTCTATATCTTTTATTCCTATGTACACTATTTTAAAGTTGAACTTCAATTTTTTTGTTAAAATTTGATCATATAGATTAACGGAACGTTAGAGCTGGTTTGTTCACAACATCACCACGTTGGTGATGTTTTGAACAAAAAATAACACAACATTGTTACTGTTTCTAACAAACCAGCACTAATGGGCACCAATATTTTGAACAAACCAGCACCAACATGATGCTCATTTTAAATGATGCTATTTTGAACGTAGTGCTATTTTGAACTAACCAGCACCAACATTAACATTATTTTTAAATGGTGTTGTTTTGAACGTGGTGTTATTTTGAACAAACTAGAACCATGTTGGTGCTGTTTTGAATAAACTAGCACCACGTTGGTGTTGTTTTGAACAAACTAGCACTAACATTGATGTAGATTTTTTAAATGATATTATTTTGAACATGGTACTATTTTGAACAAATCAGCACCACGTTGATGCTGTTCTTGATCATTCTCATAAAAGCATTTATTTGTCTCATAATTATACCAAAGGTTTATGATTGATCTTTGGACTAAGAATGCGGTTAAAATCATTTGTCCACATCTTAAAATATTTCCTTACATGTTTTATTTGTCTCTTATATATTGTTAATTCCTTTAATTATCATCATCCTTTTAGTGTCTAAGATTAATTAATGTTTAAATCTAGAGAGAAAAAACATCTAATTTCAAATGATGATGTATGTGGTTAATTAGCAAATACTATTTCAAAACTTCATGATTACTTTACTTAATTTTCTATCAATTATTTGTATTTAAATTTGATTATTTTTCATAAATCTTTTCGATGAAAGTCTCTCAACATATAGATAAATAATTAAGTCGGTCCATGAAATGTCAAGTGTCTTTCTGTGCAAGGGGAAAACAAAAATCGTGCTTGCTTTGATTGTTTAATCTACTCAAACTCGTGTCGTGTTTAGCTTGGAAACAACACCAAGGGCCCAAAACAAAAGCGCATGAGCGACCGTCAACATTATTAAGGCGAGGCGAGCAACATATTTTTACATAAAAAATTGAAATTATGAAATAATTAAATTAAAATTTTAAATTCAATCGATACGATAGATTTATTCGATTTATCTGAAATTTTACTCACCTCTGTCCAAAACAAAGTGCATGCGTCACTATTCGACAGTCAGCATATTAAATACGATAAATTAAATAAAAAAATAAATATTAATTAAGGGATAATCCTAAGAAATTTTTTAAAAAATTGATTTTTTTTATATTTAAACTAATTTATATGGATTAATTAAAGTTATTCTTATTTAAACGAGAAGTTGATAAAAACTATTAACTTAAAGTTTATTAAATTAATCTTAGGTTGAGCTATTAAATACCTAAGTTTGCCTAATCCGAGCCACTCACCATTCCTCTTCTACTTCTCACTCGATACTCGCTGAAGCCGCTCGAGCATCACCGATTCGCGATCTCCTCTCTTCACTGGAGCACCGCCCGCCGCATCTCGCTCCCGATCCACACTGGCCCCAGTCCCTAGCATCGCCGACCTCAAGGGTGCTGCCGACTAGCTTGAGCAGCCCCTCTTCTCCCTCTCTGTCTCATTGGAGGAGCGGTTGCAAGCTTTCTCTGCTCGAACAGCGTCGAATTAAATCCGGCCAACCACAGCCGCAAAACCCCGGTAGCAGCACCACCAGCTCACCCCAACTCTCCTCAGTCGGTGGGGTTGAGCTTCGGTCTTTGCTCGTGTTTTAGCCGCCCAGCTACTTGTAGGACCGGAGGCACGTGAGAGGGGGGGTGAATCACGTGTTTTTAAAACTTAAGCCTTTTTGAAAACTTTCGGAAACTTAAAGAAAAAGTACGCAGCGGAAAAAGATAAAAGAAAATA
>JBBUKS010000029.1:6242554-6259232 GCA_038050645.1 Hedychium gardnerianum
AGAACATGGACGTCGCTAGCAGTGTATAAAGTGGCTACGTAGAGCCCTACCACGTGTGCGGCCGCTCAATGCCAATGCGGCAGTGCTCCAATCATGTCCACATGTGCATTTGATTACGTATCTTGGACATTTCTCATCATCTATTCTTAAATTATATAAAATAAATAAATTATAAAATAAATTTATAATTAATCATCAAATAATTAAAAAAGTAAAAAAAAAACTCAAAAACATATATTTATCAAAAGTTAATCCATATCTATTATAATAAATTAGCACTCACTAATTAATTATAAATAAAATTATTAGTTTTATGACACGAGGCGGCAACTCGCAGCAGTAGCAATAATCAATTGAAGCACTGTAATTGGCGGTTGGACAATTCGGACCGACGGTTTGACTCGTGTTCAAATTCAAGGCCACTGATGTGAGTAGAAATCAAGTTGGACTTATATATCGAATTGACACGTCGATCTAAGAATTTATTTATTAATGTTACTGGACACGTGGAGCAATATTTATAGGAAAATGGAGGTTATTGGACCGCGTTTGGGTCGAACTTGTCGACAGGCCGGTCCGATCTGGATGAGATATAAATAAAGATAGGAGAAGTCGCCACTTGGCGCGCAGGGACTGGAATTGCAATTCGCTTTCCTGCAATTGATCTCCGCGTCCACTCCCGGCTTCTCTGTTCGCGCGCGGTGCCACAGCCAAAGAGACAGATTTCCATTCCCAGCTCGATGACGATAGCAATTCAACACGCGCACGTTGCTTATCCAACAGCGTCCGTCCACGTGACTCTGCTGGTCGGCTATCGGGCCCAGAGGGAAACAGGCTCTAGGTGCCTGACACGTATCCACCCAGGGGACCCATGCGGCACCTCTCTATATAAAGGCTCCGTCTGCTCATCTTCTTCCTGTGCCCAAGCGCCTGCTCTGCGACTGCTGCTCGGTGTCCATTCTCTCCTCCTCCTCCGACTATTCGCGAGTTGTATGGGGAATGCGGACGTGCCGCCGGGGACGGAGTTCGCGCGGCGGGTTCCGGTTCCGCCGGTGAGGCCGTTTCTGGACACCTTCAGGGCGAACCTGAAGGAGACGTTCTTCCCGGACGACCCTCTCCGGCAGTTCCGGCACCAGCCGGCGCGGCGGAAACTCGTGCTCGGCATCAAGTACTTCTTCCCCATCTTCGAATGGGCTCCCACCTACACCTTCTCTTTCTTCAAGTCCGACCTCATCGCCGGCATCACCATTGCCAGCCTCGCCATCCCCCAGGGCATCAGCTACGCCAAGCTCGCCAACCTCCCTCCCATCTTCGGCCTCTGTAATCACTCAACCCCTTTAAAAATCCCATCTTTTGTTCGTTTTCGATGGATTCGCTAACAAATTTCGCGCCGCCGTCGAAAAAGATTCGAGCTTTGTGCCGCCGCTGGTGTACGCCATGATGGGGAGCTCGCGCGACGTGGCCGTCGGCACGGTGGCCGTCTCGTCGCTCTTGATCGGCTCCATGCTTTCGAAGGAGATCTCCCCGACGGAAGAGCCGTCACTGTACCTGCACGTCGCGTTCACCGCCACCTTCTTCGCCGGCCTCTTCCAAGCCGCCCTCGGCTTGCTCAGGTAGCTTCCCGCCACAACACCGACTGAAACCGCGATTATAAATTCTCAACTCAACGATCGCTGCAGGCTCGGTTTCATAGTGGACTTCTTGTCGCACGCAACCATAGTGGGGTTCATGGCAGGGGCCGCCACAGTGGTGTCTCTGCAGCAGCTCAAGGGCATCTTCGGCCTCGATCACTTCACCACTGCTACAGATGTGGTCTCTGTCATGAAATCAGTCTTTTCTCAAGTTCATCAGGTTCGTATTCCTCTTCCCATCCAACTCCAGATCATCCCCAATTTCGATCCAATATTTCCCCCTCTCAAATCACGATCCGTGTTGTTTCTTCCCAAATGCAGTGGAGGTGGGAAAGCGCTGTGCTCGGCTGCTGCTTCCTCTTCTTCCTTCTCCTCACCCGTTTCTTCGTAAGTACATATATCACAAAACTCTGCTTTTATTAAATGTATATATCTTGCCGGGAGAGGAAACAAGCCAGCTAATGACTTGCCCCTGCAAATTATTGCCGCGGGGGCCATCATTAATCATTTTTGTCTCCTTCTTCTTGTCGATTGCCTCCCAGTTCACCGATGCGTGCACGCAACTTGTAACTCATAACACCGCACCTCTGTTTTTGCCCTCCCACGTGAAATAAGTATTCGATTGCATGTTTTCTGGAAACCTTTTTGAGATTTCAACGGTTAGTGTACCAAAGGGGGTTATTTTAAGGGATAATCAGGGAAAGACTCGAGTTGGCTAGCTACCTACCAACTCAGTGTTTTCTAATCTGTTTATTGTACTAAAATAAAAACTTATTTTACGATTGAACAGAGCAAGAGAAATCCGAGGTTCTTCTGGGTCTCAGCTGCTGCTCCTTTGACTTCTGTGATTCTTGCGACCCTTCTGGTCTACGTCACTCATGCAGAAAACCATGGAGTCCAAGTGGTGAGCATCCATATTGATATTGCTTTGAGTTTAATTTGCCTTATTTTTTTTGTTCGTGGGGAAGCATGTGAGTGATCTTTCGGTGGTATAATACACTTGCAGATTGGGCACCTTAAGAAGGGATTGAATCCGCCTTCAGTGACGAGCTTGACTTTCACGCCGCCGTATCTTACTGTGGCACTTAAGACCGGCATCGTCACCGGCATAATTGCCCTAGCAGTGAGTCTTCTATACAAGAAATTTATCGAATTTAAAGTCGTAGAATTTTTAAAAAATACACTAAGAATAATATTATTGTGATGTTATATTTCAAAAAATAATAAATGCACCTGTTAGAAATTCTGTAATTTTAAGTGGTTGTGGTCGTGATGATGAATTTGTCCAACCGATATAATCGAGTTGGTACAAGGGTGACAAATGATGATAAATTTTGTGCGTCTTCTCTTATGTATTGAGCAGCCATGACTGTTAATTGTGGTTGCAGGAAGGGATTGCTGTAGGAAGAAGCTTTGCTATGTTCAAGAATTACCATATCGATGGCAACAAAGAGATGATAGCTTTTGGGACGATGAACATTGTGGGATCGTTGACCTCATGCTACTTAACGACTGGGCCGTTCTCGCGGTCAGCCGTCAACTACAACGCCGGCTGCAAGACGGCGATGTCGAACGTGGTGATGTCGGCGGCGGTGATGGTCACTTTGCTGCTCTTGACCCCGTTGTTTCACTACACCCCTCTGGTCGTCCTCTCGGCCATCATCATGGCCGCCATGCTCGGCCTCATCGACTACGAGGCGGCCATCCACCTGTGGCGCGTCGACAAGGTCGACTTCTGCGCCTGCTTGGGCGCCTACTTGGGCGTCGTCTTTGCCAGCGTCGAGATCGGACTAGTCATCGCCGTAAGTCAAATCACCAAACAAATAATAATGCACATGACTTTCAGATTTCTTATAGTGACTGGTATTCTTCTTCTTCAAATACAGTATCATAATGATTAGTAAAAAAAAAGGATAAAATAAGAAATAAATATATTCTTTGAGAAATCTAAAAGTTAGATGAGTTTTTTGAGAATTTCTCAACAACTTTCCGAACAAACACTCATTAAAGCCCAAATCTTGCACAGTTTCATATCAATTTGATCATTAATTTCAGGTGGCTATTTCTTTGCTGAGGGTCTTGCTCTTCATTGCGAGGCCAAGAACTACAGTTCTTGGTCACATCCCCAACTCCATGGCATACCGGAGAGTCGATCAGTATCCGATGGCACAGAGCATTCCCGGAGTTCTTATCCTCTGCATTGATGCTCCAATCTACTTCGCCAATGCTAGCTACTTGAGAGAGAGGTAAACATTGATATATATATATATACATACACACACACCAATTCAAGTATTCTTGCTCTGATAGATTCACATCGATTGATGTTTGCTTGATAGGATATCGAGGTGGATCGATGAGGAGATGGAGAGCTCCAAGGGGAAGACGAGTTTACAGTACTTGATCTTGGATTTGGGAGGTAATTGAGCTTGAATTCTACTTCATTCTATAATTTGTTTAAACTTGTTCATGAATTCTGAATTCGATATCTCGTCGATTGCAGCTGTGGGTAGCATCGACACCAGTGGAATCGTCATGATGGAAGAGGTCAAGAAGGTCATCGACAGAATTGGCATCAAGGTAAAAAACGGTTTGCAATTGCCAATTCAGTTATAATAATGCTGATGCTTTGTATAACTGACTTGTTTGGTTGCAATCAATGTGAGATCAGCTCGTGTTGGCGAACCCGGGGAGTGAGGTGATGAAGAAGCTAGACTCGTCGAAGGTGCTCGAAGCCATCGGGCACGAGTGGATCTTCCTCACCATCGCAGACGCAGTCAAGGCCTGCGACTTCGTGCTGCACACGTGCAGGCCCGATGACGCGTCCTGTGAGAATTCAGTTTGAGCGATTTGAACCAAAGGAGTCGAACTGAGGTAGGTGCAGGGTGAGGCAGAGAATTCCGATAGGGATTGTTTGCCGACTGCAGAATTTTGGTACAAGTCACGGAGAGAGCTTTAGATATGGATGTTGTAGCATTTATGATGGTCAAGTTTGACATGAAGGATGAATGAACAAGCTCTTTGTGGTAATTGTGTTGTGGTAAGTGGAGGATAATGCACCCTTCCACAATATTTTAAAATTATGAAATAGTTCAATTTTGGCAAAAACAAATAAATACAATAAAATTATTTTATTTGCAAGTAGATTTATTTATATAAACATTGTTGATATAGAATTTGAAAGAATTTTTGAAACAGTAACAATCCTTAAGCTGAGAGAATAAAACAAACCCCCAAAATGGTTGGTGATTATTAGTTGTTACCAATGTCTCGTGGCTTAGTTAGGAACATAACTGCTCTTGAAACTCAAAGTATACAAAACATACGAGGCAAAATCTTCTTATATCATAGTTGGAACAAGCTGCTTACTCTTAGAACGTTAAGTTTACATCATTCCAGGCAAATCTTGAATAGTATTAAGGACATGTAAACAGCGAGTCCTGAAGCCTTTCTTCACGTCGTAGCATTAGCACTGATCTGAAGGCATCTACCTCTGTTCGACAAAAGCATGTTTAAAGATGAACATAATGTGGTTGGATAGTAAATGAAGAATGAAACAACTTTGAAATCCTTACCATTGTTGGTTTTTCCTGAACTCTGTTAGAACTGGATATATGTTTTCGAATGCTGTGTAAGTCTCTTCTCTCACCTGGAATAGAATACCAAATTAGTACCAACCAAATCAGTTCTGTATGTTGTAGAGTTCGATACCTTAGCTCCAGTAATAACAATTTTTCCTGATACGAAAATCAGCAGCACAATCTTTGGTTGCCTCATTCGGTAGATCAGACCAGGGAAGAGCTCTGGCTCATACTGTTCGAAACAATTGCAGTAAGAATATTTAAAACAATAGGATTGTCAGTGAAAATATCTCACCAACTAAAAAGTGATGCATAAGAATTTTCAAATAAAAAGAAATGGAGGATGGTCTAAGGCAGCAATGCACTAGCGAAAGGCTCACAGAAAGTTGCAGCATACTTTCCTATAATATATGACATAGTTAAGCTTAATGAGCACTCAGACAAATCATTTACTTACGCTGCAAAAGGCACCATGAGAATATGCTAGGCCTTCTAGCCTGATTGGGAATTTGACATCACATGAACCCACAATATTCTGAATCTTGAAATCCTATATTTGACATTGAATATCACAATATCACAATGATTAAGAACAAAAAAACCTCAAAGGAGGTACCCCAAAAAAAAAGAAAAGGATGGTCACCTTAAACTTGGCAGGAAAACCAAGCTTCTGAATTATTCTAGCATACTGAAAAGCCAATGAACAAAGTCTTAAGTCCCAATGCAGACATATATACTAAGCAGTAATCAAACAACTATGCAAGCACTGGTCATAGATCATTTAAGATTATATGCATTCACAACTGAAATGATCAGACCTTTCTTGCTGCAAGTTTTGATTGCTGCTCGCTTTTTGCTCCAGTACATACCTACCATGCAGATTTAGAAAGTTAGTGGGTCAGAAACAACCCAAGTGTCAAAGTTTTGTAAACGGAAGGCAACACTAGAACAACAAAGAAGTTCATTTGAATACTGTGCAAGACATCGACATAACACATACAGATATGAAATAAGAGTTTGAGCAGACAGCCAGTGGGAGCAAGAGCAAGAAGAAAGAAATGAAGGTATCTTACTTACCTGTGATTGACATTGTGTATGGCATCATCCATGGTGGAGGCGAGGATGGGAGAGATATTACAGGATTTCAGAGTTTAGTGCTCACATTGCTAGGAGATGGGAGTGGCTCTCGTCAAAAGTGAGGGAAGAGAGAGCACAAGCATGAGAAGGTGGGATTAGGGTTGGAATATTGGGGAAATAATACACCTAATATAAGCTATAAGTTATATGAGTATCTAACTTATAAACTATAACTCATAATATATGGCTTATATAACTAATTATAAACTCACAACTAATAAATTATATATATATATATATATAATTATTTTTAGCTCATATTAGATTGATATTAGTATTTAAAATTTTAAGATTAGTTGTGTCTTCTAAATTTGGATTGTTTATTTAACGAGTTCTCATGTCCTCATTTTTAAAAATCACGTGTAAGACTCAAATCTAGCATACGTATGGCTACTCTTTTTTTGAGTCCAAATAACATTAATATGTTAAAAAAGAACAAGGTTAGGATAATACTATCTTTAAGATGAATATCCCATGTGCCACTGCAAGGGAAACTCCAGACAGAAGCCTAGGCCTAGCTTGATCTTGGTGGACAACCACAAAGGTGAGCTTTGGTTCACAGGAAAACTGCCATAGTACGGGATCTTCCAGCCTGAGTAGGCAACCTGAGCAACTGCAGCAAGCAACCTACCCTGGCACATGCACAGAGAGAAGTCTATGCAGCCATGATGAGCAAGCAGTCTGGAACAGACGGATACCTTATAGTTACAACCAGTCGCTCTAATATTGCATTAAAAACACATACCTATCCATGAACTCTTTGATATCCCTCAGATGAAATGTGGGAATTTAACTGCCTGATTAATGTTCCTGAAGTGATTGACCATTGGTATAACAAATTTTTTTGTTCTCTTGGAGTTTTATCAGAAGCTTACTACTGATGTTCAATCAGTTGTCTGCTGACTGTATGGATTGTAACTTTGCATTTGCATCAATAAACACAACAAACTAGTGCATTCATGACTTGTCACCATTGTATATCTTAAATGATAACAATCAAGGTACTAATAATTCTGAATTAATCAAAATACCAGAACAAGGTGTGTTATGTTGCAAAAGTTCCGAATATCACAAATTTCTCTCTGAAGTTCATATTGGTAATTTTCTTACCAGCGAAGGAAACCCAAAAGAAAACAAAGTATCAAAAAGATTTCCTATGCAAAACTTTCCCTCTATTTTTGGAGGAAAGATGAAGGGAAGGAAAAGGTTAGTCCCTACTTTTCCATTATATTGCTTCCATCCAAGTTCGATGGAAACCACACTTTCACATGCAATGAAACTCAATTCAACTTTAAAAATTAAATAAATAAAAACTCAAATATATTTTTGATTGAGTTTTTGTATATTTTTGACAAATAAAATTTAGAAACTTAAGCTTCTCTTCCTCTTTCCTTCCCTCCAAGGAAATGATGGGATGAAAAATATTTTATACGAGTTTTCCCTACCTCTTTCTTACCCTAGTGGTTTCCTTCTTTGTAGCGTAGGATGCCTTTATATCAAATAATTTGAGCATACCTTAAACAATTAAAATTGGATGCATTTTCAAAATAAGTTTCTCTAATTGGAATAACAAGAGCATTATGAAGATTTGTTAATTTAAGAGAGATTGAAACTCTGGAAGGGATAACTGTGCATAGCTATACTTGAGAGATTTTGCAAAAAATAAAGCACGCCAGCAATTGAAAGCAGCAAAAAGTACTTCTGAGAAATACAACCAGAATATAAATATTTTCCATTCAAAGAAAACAATAAAATATTAAGTTAGTACAAGAAAAGGGAATCTAGAACTTCAAAAATATGAAAGAAGAATTAATTACCATCTTTCCAGATGCAAATATCAATGCAGTAGTTTTTGGCTCTCTTATTCGCATAATAACAGCAGCAAAACGCTGCATAAAGGAAAAGAAAAACCATTAAGCTAATTTACATGGCCTGTTGCAACAGTGCCTTAGTGGAGCATAATGCATTCATAACTATACCAATTTACTCAGTGAATTTAAACATCTTATCATGGATAAATATTTTCTTAAATAAGAAAAAAATTGGTCACTAAAGCATAAAATCCCAGTACAAATAATCTCATATGCATTTGCAGTATAAACTATTAGCAATAGAGGGATGGACAATGAAATTTGAAAGCTATACAAAACAAAATAAAATAAGACTTCTAGAGAGTACGCTCTCATTCTATAAATGAAAGAAATACATTTTTTTCCTTCAAGCCATGGTGCAGGTTATAAGAATCTCCTAGTTCTCAATATTTACATAATTGTTCACAAGGTATTGTTCAGCTTATCACTAAAAATTTATATGATCATCTCAGTATACTATGGATTGGATTTTTCTCTATATTGTTCAGTTAATCCTAGAATTCCCAATCAATCCAAGTTCTGAAATAGTTTAACGAAGAGTTCAGATGTTTGTCACAATTAGAAATGATAGCTTCAGAATAATGTTCCATGAGAAAAAAAGAAAGAAACGATTAGCCTATCAGAGTAGACCATTCTATAAGAGAATCATGAAAAACGACACATGGCATTCATTTTCTAACAATAAATCATACCTTTGGATTGTACTCAGCATTACGAGCTTGTAGAGCTATCGCTTTAAGATCCAACTTGCAGTCCAGATTAACAGTTGAAACAATGTTCCTGGTCAAATGAAAGATCACTAATTCTGACTCATAGAGGGTACAGAAAGATGAAAATAAAGATATGTTAACTAATCACCATAAAATCATCTCAGGATATGGGGCTAGAAATTCACATTTAACTCGACCACCAGAAAGCAATAAAAACTCAAAAAAGATACTCATAAAAAATCAGTTTAAAAAGACACATTAAACCTCATGCACGGTTTGTTATATAGGTAGTTAAGATATTACATTAATAGGATTATTCATTAAATGGATTTAGTCCTCAATTAGTAGTTTTAGATACAGGATTTTATAATGAGTCCATATATCCTTATGTAATAGCCATCTCATTAATGAGTGCAGTACAAAAAAATTTTCTCCAAATTCTACAAAGTTAGAGAGTCTCCTTTCTAGGATTAAAGTTTTCAAAAAAAAAAGATCCCCTAGGGGGAAGGCTAGTCACCTTCCCGCTCATCCATGTCTTCTCTTCTTTACTTGTAACACGCAGCAAACTCTGCTCTTTTTCCCTCTTTCTCCTTGTTCCTGTCACTAGCCAACAAAATGCCTTGCTGCTCTCTTCCCTGAGATGCCTGTGACCCAGTGCCTCCTCCAGCCGCATTGAGCAATAGCACAACACGCCAAGTAGGACACAATCCCTACTCTGTCTTGTGCTCAAAGTACACATCTATGTTCCACCACGTGTGACCAAGCTGCCCTCTACCTCCATTTACTCGGCTAATCGGCAAGGACAGCTACAAACCTGTACCTGTGACATTTATGCATGACTCGGCCCCATAGTAACAACTAGACATGACATTCCTGTGACATTTGTCAAACCTTCCATCAATATCCTCCTCTCCCTTTGAGAGAATAAGCTCGGCCTGCTCACCAAACAGACCCAGGAGGTGGATTTGGGAGCAATGACTCCTACTTTCACTCATTGCAAAGACTTTTGAGGTATATGAGTACCATTGCTACAAACTTTTGATCATAACCAGACAGCCACATCTCACACAAACGGAAGCATCACCACTATCTACTCCTACTCCGACCCAAAAAACTAGCCAATGATTATGCCTCACATGAGTTATAGCAGGAAACAAGGTGGCTATCACAAGCTGCATAGCAGAGAGGTAAGCAAGGTTCTTCTGCTCTGGCAAAGAAGTGTTGGAGCTCCTGAAACTGTTACAAATATTCATGTTGATTTTATCCTCTTCACATTTCAACCTGTATTATCCATCAAAAAACTGAGATATCAAATATTCTATTACTTTGGAGTTCTAAGATTGATTACCCAAGAGATTTAAGTCTTGGAGTTGTTTGATGTGGAAGTACACAAGAGGATCTGAAGACAACTTTTGTTTAACAAGGAATAAAACTTGGAAAAAAATTAAGAAATGAGAATTTAATTGATAAGGAAGGAGATTCTTCTCAGATTGTATTGTGCATAATGTCCTATAATTGAATCCTTTTTATAGGCTTTCTGACACAACTACCCGCATGGCAAAATACATTAGTTTACTTGCATCAAAGTTACATGGAATCAGATTAACTGCAGCCAACACAATTTTTGAAAGGATAAGCAAACAATTGTCAAATTGACTGATGTCCTTCGAGAATTTCACAACGAGATTCAAGGAATAAACCATAGATAATTAATTATGGTGACAAGGAATAATATTCTCAAGATAACCGCTCGTATTCCAAATTTTATATAGTGATAATACTGCGAAGAGGAACTTACTGAAGTGTCGGAACGATGCCAGAAGGGTGTTTGGAGAGGTCAACAGGTTGGCTCCCCTCTAGGCCCTGTTCGGCCATGTGCCACTCAAACAGAAACAATCAAGATATTTCCTTTCGAGTATATATATATATATATTACCCCTTCTCCTTAACCTGATCCAACAACTCCCCAATCGCTTCTTTTTATATACAAACCGGACAAAACGACATGATTTGCTCCATAAACATGATTTTTCTCTACTTTCTCAACGAATTTTTCTACTGAAACACAGGACCGACGATCAATTAATCTCCGCCCCGACTTCGTCACAGGCCGAATCGCCGCGAACCTGAGGAAGTATATGAGAAATCAGCAAGACCTACCGACTTAGCGGGGCATTACCGAGGATGATGAAGCAAAAGCACGTGAAGAAAGGGAGCGGGGAAGGGTTCTCACCCGATCTGACATCGAAGATATAGGCGCTGCCGCAGATTCCAGGTGAATCCGGTGAGGCGCGGTCGAAGACGGATGGATTCAAGCGGGAACGCAATATATATGCGAAAATCCAAACAAGATCGACTTTTATACGAAGAGGAGCAGATCGAGAAATATATAGGAAGAGGGAAGAGAGAGAGAGAGAGAGGAATCGAGAAGGGGAAAGAAGCCATCCGACCAAGGGATTATAACTAGGGCACATCTTTGCACATAAGCCCTTCAAAAACTTGAATTCTCAAGTCTCTCCTTAATTCCAGAATCGTTTCCGGGTAAATTTTTTAAATCGTGCAAAAATTAAAAATTTCATCAATTTTGTAAGAAATTTACTAGTTTCCTTTTATATTTATTATAATTATAATAATTAAATTATTAATATCCTATATTATTGATTTTCTGCATCGTCTATGAATTCCTACAAATCTCATTTTTTAAAAAAATAAAAATAAAAATTATTTTCTAAAATTTGTGAATAAGAATAAAAAATTTCAAAAAAAAAATTGCTTCAACCGGTTCGCGGAGCGGACCAACAAAGCACCGTTGCTAAATTACGCCGGATCTTGAGGCCTTCGCTACGCTCGACTGGGGAAGAGGGGAAACCCTAGTTCGAAAGGACGATGGCGATTGCAAGAACGGGGGTCTACGTCGACGATTATTTGGAGTGTAGGCGAACGAATCTTTGCTCGATGCTCTCGTTTACGTTCGATCTTAAAAGATTGATCTTTTGACCTTTATTTTCTTCTTTTTAAATAAAGATTCGAGTACGTTGGCGGCAGAGCTGCAGAGGCTGCTGTCCACCATGAGAGAGCTCGATGAGAGGGCTCATGGTATGTGTTTTATCTTCCAAAGTACCCTTTTGTCGTGGTCATACATGATCGGGCTCGATGCTTGATATGCATATTGGATTAAAGTTGTCCCCTTTTTTTAGCTGAAATGTCATTTTGTGATCAGTGAATGTTCAAATATATTATCTAGGTTCATCTCGTGTATGTCATCCGAACTGTCATGAGGAGCTAAAACTATTAGTAATCAACTAATTAGGAATATACGCATACCATAGCTCAATGATAACTTCAATCAGTAACATTGCATCTTTGATAAGCAAAATTTTGCTTCTCAAGAAATAATGAAAGATTGACTAAAGGAAAAAAAAAAAAATGTGTCATTGGATGACTAAGTAACTATTATCACCTTTTTAAGCTACAATGGAGCAATTTGTTATGACCGAAATCTAATTGGTAACTTTGCTTGCGATGAAACCAAGATATACTCAGGTGTAATCTGTAAAGACTGGCTATTCAATTGCATAATGCTTGTGGAGATTGATAGATAGATAGTTCTCACTTGGTCTTAATCTTGTGATTAATATGCTACATAGTAAAATTAAGCAAAAAACTTTTGTACTTCTTTTTCATTTGTTTCTTTGTCGGATCAACCTGGCAGAAGCCTTGTGCCTTGGCAGTTTTGTTTAAATCCATGTTCAACCTATCAATTGTCATGCATGTTTATGAGTTCTAAGTAATAGCACAAGTTGATATAGTCTATTTTTTATGTTATCTGAATTTGTCTTGAGAAAGAAATACTACTTATACTATTCTACTGGGTTAAATAATTGAAAATTTTTAGGACACTGAACTGTACTTTTTCTAGCTACTGATTATAATCAAGGCATACAAAAGTATCAGAGAAGCCTAGGTGCGAAGTTTGGGCGATTACACTTTTCCAAATTGCTGATCAATGAAGTTATTTCCATTTTTAAGTCACATAAAGCTTTTCTTTATTGTTTGAGTTCTTGTCAACCAGCAAGTTGTCCTTTTACATTTGTCTATTGATTTTTTTTTTAACATTGCAGATCTGAATAGTTATACATTAAACTGGATGTTACAGGGTTTGTTAGGTGATTTCTTACTTAAGGAACCATGCTCCAACGATATGATGAATGTTTGTATCATTTTCTCTCCTGCTAATTCAACAGGTCTACCTTTGATTTTTAAACATAACCTGTGACTGGTTTGAGATGTTCATTAGATGTAGGAAGACAGTTATATCCAAGTATTTTCCTCAATTTTATTTATATCTCTTATTTTAATGAGGTTCTTCTCCATTTCTTGCTTTGATGTCTTCGTTAAAGATTGTTTCCCTTACTTGGCACCTAGGTATTATAAACCAAACTAAAGAACAAACAAGATATTGTTTAGGCATTCCTTCTCACATCTCAAAGAAGGTAAGCCATGAAGATCTTGAAGCAGAACTTGAGAAGATGAAAAAAGAGATTGAAGCAAGCCAGGAAAATGCATTGAGCCTTTGCACAGAAAAGGTCTTGCTCGCCCAACAAGCATATGATCTGGTAATGAGTTTTGTTATGCTAAGGTAGCATATAAAGACCATTCATCAGTTAAGTTTATTTTTTGTCGCTTATTGATCAAGTATGATGTACTCTAGCTGAAGAATTTTGAGAAGGAACCTTACACAATTTTATCCTATCAATTAAAAGAAACAATACATCAGTTTGTGTGTAAATTTTGTTGTGAGGTTCAAAATGCATGTCAACATTCATGTTTATAATGACAAAGATAATTCCTGGATGTTAGATTTTATAGGTGTTTTTATAGGATTAGATTGTTATATTTTGTTTTAAAAAGTGAATCTTCTTTTGAAATGACTTAATCAATCACAAGAGTAAATATGAATGGTTTTCATTATTCAGAATCTATAGTACAGAATAAACCCTTCTTTGCTATCCTATCCCTACTTTGATACTCCATTAGCCAACCTACCTGGAGAAATTACTGCTAGTGTCAACATTACTTGCAATGTAATTTGCCAAATGTGGAAATACTAAAATTGGAAACTGAATTTTTTTTTAGCAGTAAGCCATCATTTCAATTTTTAATGCGCTGCCTTGGAAATTCAAATGCATGATTGCATTTGTATACAAAAGATACTAGGCAGAAAACAGTAACTACATTTGCAGAAGATACTAAATGTATTGGCTCTTGACAAAACTCATCAACCATCATTGCTAGCTAGATACCTTTCATAGATCATGGTGAAAATCACTGTTGAAGGAAAAAAATAAGACAACTTTCCTAGGTACCTTTGACCTGGTTGCTTGCTTGCCTTACCTTTCACCTTGCCATGACATTTATTATTGTGGTGGAATACCCAAAGCAAGACATGATTTTGCTTATTAGTCAAATTCTCTTTTTGTGCTCTTAGTGGATTCTACTTTTTAGGCTATTCAAAGAAAGAGTTGATCATGAGTTCTAGAAGAATAACTTGTAGACTGTTAACTACCTCACTGTTCAAAAACGGAAACCCTTCCCCCCCTTCCCTTTTTCTGATATAAGTTCATGTGGATTTAGAGTGCAAATATTCAACAAAAAAAGCAATTAATTCTCAGTGTTGAAGGTAAACTTTGACTGTGCCATATGGTTGTAATGGATAGCGTAAACACATGCTCCTTTAAACTATTTTTTACTTAAATCCTTATTATATTCTGTTATTCGGAGTGCCACCTTGTCAAGCCCACTAAGATGCATTATCTGCCTTTTAGATTGTATTCCATACTTGGAAATCAATTTCCACTCAATTTGCATGGCACTGCTTTTTTATGATTTTATGCTTTCTTTCATATTAACTTAGATGTAGGTTCCCGATTGAATTGTTATTTCCTGCAGATAGAGAGCCATTTGAAGCGCCTTGATGAAGATTTGAGCCAGTTTGCAGAAGATTTGAAACATGGTATCGCAAGTTTCTATTTGGCAGTAATCATGTTCAATTTGTAGTTCTCTAGTTTTTTCCAATTCTACATGAGTGACCTTCCATTCCAGCATCACCTAACCAAAGTTTTACTTCAAACTTTTCATAATATAGAAATTTTGGGTGGGTCCTTTCGGGTTTCAATTATTTCACTAATGTAATTGTCCTGGAGTCTGGTGATACCTACAACAGTTATAGTTTGTTATAGTTTGGCAGATATTTATATCTTTTTCATTAATGACTAAATAACAATGATACTTTGGTTAGTGGTTGCTAAGGTTATACAATTGTCTGTACTAATGAGATAATCAATTCTTTAATTGTTGTTTTACAGAAGGAAAGATTTCACCTGAAGAACCAGCTATTCTTCCTCCACTTCCTTTAGTGAATAATGATAAACGCAGGGGGGGTTATATAACTCCTCAACCAAAGAGGTTTAGAGAAAGGGATTGGGACAGAGAACGAGAAATGGATATTGAACTCATGCCTCCTCCAGGCAGTCATAAGAAAAATATTTCAGCATCTTCTGATGTGGATCAGCCTATTGATCCAAATGAGCCAACATATTGTGTCTGCCATCAGGTTCAGTTATTAACTTTGTGAATATATAACTCTCTGTTCATGAATAGCTACATACCTAGTCTACAGCTGTGTTGTAGCAAAGAATAAACTTCATCTCCTTTTCAGGTATCATTTGGTGATATGATTGCCTGTGACAATGAAAATGTAAGTTAACAGTTTTTAGCAAGATGTATTCCTTGCAACTTTCTGCTTCGTCTTGCAATACAACTCTGTTATATGAAGTGCATGGACTTGAAGCTGTTTTCCCCTAGTTTTTGTTGCTATATAAACCTTGCATTCCTCTCTTCCTAATTGCAATACCTTGTCAGTTTTTTTCTAATCAGTTTTCCCAGTTCTCCCTTGTGGTTTTTATGTTATTCTCCTCTAAGTAACAATTTTAAATGTTAGTTTTCCCATTTATGTTTCACATCCATTTTTTTTTAAACAATCATGTTAAATTATCTAAGTAGCTGTATTTGATAATGTTTGTCTTGGCTTCATTTCTTCTCCCGCTTGGAAAATCCAGCTGTATTCTTTATCATTTCCGATCTGCGCCTAAAAAGTAGCACATGCTTATTATCTTTAAAAGTGTCAATGGCTTTAACATATTTAGGTGATTCTTGGATGTTGAAGCGTATGGCATCTTATTCTTCCATTTTCATTCTCATAAACAGTGTGAAGGAGGTGAATGGTTTCATTATTCATGTGTTGGGCTGACTCCAGAAACAAGATTTAAAGGAAAGTGGTATTGTCCAACCTGCAGGAATCTACAATGATAGTTTAGTAAAATCTAGATATGCTCAGCTATCTTTTTTTCGATACTTTTGGCCCATGGGAGGCATGTTGATGTATATTGTTTTTGACGAGCAATTCCTTTTCATTGATTAGATTCATACCAGAAAGAAGCTGAGAATATCTACAGTGAACTTATTTGTCATCTGTAGTTGTACCACCTTGTAATAAGAATGCATAGATGTTCTACTTCTTTATGTTCTTAGTTATATTTGGAAAGTTTGCTGGTCTGGATGTTAATAAAAATGAATACTATTGGTTCTTGAGAAATGTTGTGAAAAAAATTGGAAGATAAGAAACAGGAAATGGAAATAGACAACAATGAATGGAGAATACGTAATTTGAACAAATCTTGCAATTAAAG
>JBBUKS010000029.1:6280400-6326345 GCA_038050645.1 Hedychium gardnerianum
CCTTAATATATGCAATAATAGAAACTTAAAAATATTATACCGACAACACAAAGGATGTAGATGAAGCGTAGGTTTCGGTATGATTTATAGCGTCGTAGTAGATGATCTTGAACAAAGAGCAACAGTCATAACAGGATGAAGAGCAGGGAGTAGTTGTCGTCGACTCAAACCTCAAGGGCTTCTTTTATAGGCTGCATTCCGTCGACTAAAAAATCGATCGGTCGACTGATCCTCCTCTCCGTCGACTGAACCCGCGCCCTTCCTTCTTTGCTCTGATCTGATCCGTTCGATCCCGAAAATCATGCTTGATTAGTCAACTGATCCCTGTGTATACCTTTTCTGCGTTGATTCGATCTGATAGCTGTTTATGCCTTATTTGATCGGTTAGCTGATCCCTTGGATCAATCGACTGATCCCAGTGAATTTCATTTCTGCCGAACTAAATATGATCTTCTCCACGTAGGCTTGATCGGTCGACTGAACCTCTTGTTTAGTCGATTGAACCCACTTTAAATTAGACTTTTGTTTTTATTTGCAAAACAGAGTTAGCATAGGCAATAATAATAGAAGTCTTGCAAAACATATGTTAGACTAATATAAGTATGCATGAATATGACAGTTCGGACTGTCTTGATCTCAACTTAGAAACCTCTGTTGGTTTCTTTAATTGAATCAGCGCCTAAAGTTTGTCCCATTGGGACACGACCTCACTGCACTAACTCCAAGTGTTTACCTCAACTCACCTGCCAAACATTGGGTCCTTCAGACCTGTTTTGACTTTGTTCAGCATTGGATCAATCTTCCAGGTCTTCCACTTGATTTAATATCAGGTCCTCCAGAACTATCGAATTCTCCTGCTAGATGTTAAGTCCTCTTAACCCATCTAGACTTCCTGCCTGGTTCCACGATCTGTCAAGACTTCCTTGCCTAGTATTAGGTCCTCCAGACCTACTAGGGCTTTCAAAGTTGAGATCCTGCACACTGGATTAATTCATCAGATAACAATAAGACTTAACTCTGAACCTTTGACAACATCAAAATATATGTTTGATTCTGGTGCTTCCTGCACCAACAGAAGATACTAGACAGAAGTCTAGATGGGTCGAGGACCGGACATCTAGCAAGAAGTCCTGGAGATCAAGATCGGATGCTGAGCAGAAGTCCAAATAGGTCTGGAGGACTGGATGTTTGATAACAAGATAAACTCTCTAGAGAAGAGTGAGTGAGGATGCGTTTCCTAAGAGGGAACAGTAAGCGTCGGTCTGACCTAGGATTTTACTAGAAATCCAAAAGTCAAGACCAAATAGTCTAAAGGTTGTCACACTATATTGCATTATTATTTTATATATTATTCTTTGTTAACTCTGTGATATACAAATTAAAACCTGGAAGTAATTGATCCAAGTGCTTGGAAGGGATCCAGGCGCCCTGAGAGGATCCAAGCACCTTGGATATCAATTCTCTACGCTCAAATGACTTCGACATTGCTTCGAAATTTTACTACGATGCTGAAACGCTACTCCGACATCAACGTTCAATTCCAGATCTAAGATTGTCGATATTTCTTTTTAAGTTATACTTCGTCTTTCATGTTTTATTTTTCAAGGGTCGATAAATGTGTTATCGATCCCTAATTTTGTAAAGACGAATCTCCGTCTCCAAATTTCTATTCGGTGAAGGAGATCTTTTAGTGGATTGCCCAACGAAAGCACTCAACCGGTACAGGCCTTGGACTAGCAGTCGTCGGATTGTAACTAAGTAAAAAGAAAAGTGTTAGCCATGTTATTTATATTTCCGCTGCGTATTCATAACTCGAGTTTCTGAAAAAGTAAAAAAGTCACGAGTGTTATTCACCCCCTCTAGCGTATTCTCTGATCCTACAAGTTCATCCCTAGTGCCTCTTTTAAAATCGACAGAGTTTGCCACCATAAATCGGTCCAAAGTTCAGTCTTGATCTCAAACTATTATCGATTTGTCGTGTCTCTTTTGCGCTATTGGGCAGAGGTGAAAGGATGACGACAGACCGTCGTTGTCGGTGCTCCGATGATGGAGAAAATGGAGATGAAAGAGGAAGATTGAGAGATTAAGTTTTTAAAAAAAAAATAAAATAAAATAAAATAGAAGAAGGATATTATAGAAAAAGAAATGAGATACGTGATTTGAATAATTTGAAAATAAATTACGTTTTTAGGTAATATGCAAAACGAGCTGCATGGTTTAGGAAATCGCCGCAGTAATTTTATATTTAAACCTAATTTATTTTTTGAAAATCAGTGCTATTTTTATTAAAATTTATAAAATTGTGTGATATTTTAGAAACTTACTCTAAATTTTTTCTCGAAATGGCAGATACTGTTTCGTCCCCAAATCCCTGTGCGGCCTCTTTCTCGAGCGATTAATTCGGCGAACACTTTGTCCCTGCCGGCATCAGTCACGGTCACGATGCTCTCTGCGCAAAGCTCCACTACTCCTCTCCACTTCTCGCTTCCGTTAAAATCCCTTCAGAGACATAGCCCTAAACCTGGCTTGATCCCTGCGAGGCCAACCCACATGAGCTCCATCGTCGCCGCTGCCGCTGCCGCCGCCTTCGTGCCTGCTGCACCTTCGACGCCCGTCAAGACACCGGCTCAGATCCGTGTCGACATCCTTTCGGAGTCTCTTCCCTTCATTCAGAAGTTCCGTGGCAAGACGATCGTGGTCAAGTACGGTGGCGCCGCCATGAAATCGGCAGATCTTCAATCGTCCGTTATCAACGATCTCGTCCTTCTCGCTTGCGTCGGTCTCCGTCCAGTCCTGGTCCATGGAGGCGGCCCGGAGATCAACTCCTGGCTCCTTCGCCTCGGCCACCAGCCGCAGTTCCACAATGGTCTCCGCGTCACCGACGCGCTCACCATGGAGGTTGTCGAGATGGTTCTGGTCGGAAAAGTAAACAAGTCCCTAGTTTCCCTCATTAACAGCGCAGGCGCCACGGCCGTAGGCCTTTGCGGTAAGGACGCACGCCTCCTCACCGCACGACCTTCTGCGGACGCTGCCGCCTTAGGGTTTGTTGGGGATGTTTCGCGCGTAGATCCTTCAATCCTCCTTCCCATTCTCGCAGACGGTCATATTCCCGTCATCGCGTCAGTTGCTGCCGACGATAATGGGCAGAGCTACAATGTGAACGCCGATACTGCTGCAGGGGAGATTGCTGCAGCCGTGGGGGCTGAAAAGTTGATATTGCTGACGGATGTGGCCGGAATTTTGGAGGACCGAAATGATCCAGGCAGCCTTGTGAAGGAGATAAACATTAGTGGTATCAGAAAAATGGTTGCGGAGGGGAAGGTAGCTGGTGGAATGATCCCCAAGGTGAATTGCTGTGTGAGATCGCTGGCCCAGGGGGTGCGCACTGCTAGCATCATCGATGGCCGGGTGCCACACTCCCTTCTTCTTGAGATTATGACTGACGAGGGGGCTGGGACAATGATCACTGGATGAGTCTGATGGGCAATGTCATATGAGTATTGGCATTGTACTGGTCTGCTGCTAGCAAAGGTAACACAGTCTCTGCACTTTCTCAGTGTTTCAAAATAAGTGATGCCATTTTTAGAAGTTATTTAACTGGTCTTTTTTTTTTGTCAATTTTTCTGTTAGTTATCTCAAGTTACCTGCAATTTAGTTTGTATCTTGTGTTCTTGCAAGACATACATTTAGCATGCATGAATACCATGTGTCTATTTTGATGCATCAATTTCCCCTTTAGAATAGTTGTTACAAAGTTATTAGCCTTCATGTCAGAGTATTGTTATTTGGATATTTGAGATTGAATCTTTCGTAGGTTGTAAGTGAAGTAGTTCTCTGGAATCATGAGTTTCTTTCAACTACATTCATTTGTTTAATGCAAGGGATTATAATTAAGAAAAGGAAATCCCTATAAATTTATATCGGTTTCCAAATGAGCTTTCTAACAATGTCAATTACTCATGATATAGTCGAGTTGATCATCATATAAAAGATTTATAAAATTCAAGTAAGGATTAAATACCGATAAAAGTCATGAATATATCTTTTCCATATGAGGTACAATTCGATTTCCTGATTTATTTCTTTCTAATAATATAAAACAATTGTGAGGGGTCATTAAAATAATAAATTTCACCTTTTACCAAACTCTAATAATGTCAATTTATTCAGTAACCCATATTTTAACCACTATGGTTTGAGTTTTACCTAAGTTTTGATATACAATTATCTTTAACGACCAAGAGGAACGATTTATTACATTTCTTCACTCAAAATCAATTTATTTAAGTTACTTTCGCAACTCAGTAACAAAATGATCTGAGAACAACTTATACACTGGTCTAATTGTCACAAAATGATCCCTTTAGCTAATTTTCAAATTGGCTTCTAATATATTTTCATTTAACATCGGCATGTTGAGTTTGTTGGCTCTGAAATGTTCATTTTATTTTATTTTTTCAAACTCTAAGTATTAAAAAAGAATTTTATCTCTTTAAGTTGATTTCTTGAGTCAGTTTCAAAACTCTGACGGGTTTTCTTTAATATCTGAACTTCTGAGAAAATAGTACTTCAAAATTATTAAATATCACGGAATTCTGTGGGCAAAGATAAATTATCCATAGTTTTTCATAATCCGGCGTGCTATACTAACTGTACACGGTACACCAAACTTGACAACTAAAATTCTGACACGCGCAACTTTAAAAATCGTGTCGTAGTTAATTTTTTTACGAAGTGATTTGCCAACACTGTCCAATGTCCCGCACGGGATCCACAGAAGCATATGACGGAGCGGTGGAAGCAGTTGAATCCAAGCAGCAAACAGCAAACAGCAAACAGCAAACCACCTCATCCGGTTTTGCGGGACTAACTTGAGCTTCGCTCTGATTCACCTATTAGATAAAATCGAAACATAACTTATGCGCATTTTGAAATTCAAATTTTATTTATTTTATTTACTCTCTGAGTATTTTACTATTGTACACATGCAATTTGTTTTTATTTATGAAGTTAAATAATAGAATATTTAAGGTTTTCTTTTACTTTTATAATATTTATGCAGTAAAATTTTATGAAAAAAAATCTAAATTTTATTATTTTTTGTTTTAAAAAATTATGACTTCTAAATATAAAATATAAAATTTACAATCATTTATTGTAAATTCATAGGTCCGAGTAATATTTTGAATTTAAGTTTTGTAGAAGTGATTTGTGGTTTTATAAAATTTATATATTAGAATTTTATAGAAGTAAATTATGAATTCTATGACTGTTATTATATTCATATATTCTCTTATCAAATTTATAATTATTTTTTAAAACAAGCAAAATAAATTATAATATTAAAATTATTAACTAATTAAATAAGTTTAAAAATATATAATTCTAAAGAATTAAATCATGATTTAAAGTTTGATCACATAAGGTCAGATCAAATTTTAACCCATCTAAAAAAAATCAATCTAAATTTAAATAATTATTTTAATAATTTAATTCATTTTAAATTTGATATTATTTAACTTAATTATCTTATTGAATAAGTTTGAATAATATAAATTTTAACTCATTTCACTCATTTGTAAATTAGGACTTTATTAAATTTATTATAATATTCAGATTTTAAGAATTACGAATCCATGTTTCTCAATCATATAACAAACTATGTGATCGCCGTTTTTTTATTTAAAAGCAAATAATCAAAAAAATATATAATTTGAATCCAAATTAAAATTTTATTAAAAAATTATTATTGCTTAACTAAGGGTAAAAGAGGAGAACATCATTTTACAAAGGAGAGATGCTCTTTTTGTTTTTTTAAATAATTCACATATTTAATTTTTTAAATTGATTAATTTTAATGATGATCGATAAAATCTTATAATTTTTTTTTATCAATTATTAAAATAAATTAAAAAAATACTTACAAAGATTTATCCCAACCGTCAATATTTTTTAAATTATCATCCCATTATAATAAAATTCAATCCTTAATGCCTGACCTTGCATCTCATCTTGTACTTAGAATATATATATATATTTTTTATCTCAGAACATCTTGATTAGACCGTCCAATAATAAACCAAACATATAGAGTTTAAGACTCAACTCTATTATAAGAGATTTTTCTCTTAATAAATAACGGATCTGAAAACGTTAATTGTCACAATAAATGTCGTATGTGCTTTTCTCATTTATTTTAATAATTATTAAAAAAAATTATAAAATTAAATTGATCAATCTTTAGATTAATTAAATTGAAAATTAAAATATTTAATGTAAATTAAAATAAAAAAAATTATCATTTTTTATTTTCCCTCAATTTATTACAAGGAGAAAAAAAAGAATTGTTAAAAGTTATATTGAGTCACTCTAGTCAACTTTCATTCTTATAATTATTGATTTATCCATTACTTTAATTCGTTTAAAAACCCATCACTACCTGCCTTATGATTGAATGGCAAGCAAGGGACCCACTGGGTTAAACTGTCGCCGCAGTAAAAAATATTCCCACACATCAAATAAACGAGAAAAGGAATTTGTAAAAAGGCCCTATTTATTTCGGAAAACTCACTGAAGACGAGAACGAACTCCCCCTATTATTATTTTCCAAGTCTCTTTCTCGCCTCCGCGGCTCCGCCTCCTCATCCCCCTCCGTTCGTCCTCTTCTCTCTCTCTCTTCTTCTCTCTCGTGGATCGGCTTGTTTGTTGGAGACGAAGCAGTCGTCGTAACCAACGTCGGCCTAGCGATCGGTATGCCATTTCCTGTAGCTTTGTTTTCAATCTCGTTATAGTTATCCTTTATTTTCTTCTGTGCTTTCTTGTGAGTAAGCTTTTTGTTTCTACTTTCTCGACTGTGTCCGAGACATGCTTTCGGACTGTTATGCTAACGTATGGAGTTGTACAATTTGTTTAACCATCCTCAAAATCCTCATCAAAAAGTGTTCTTTCTTTGAATGTGGATCGAGCAGTGTGTATGGCCGATGGTTTAGTTCATAGCGCTTCAGGACTAGAATGATATATGTGATGATTGCGGGATCTTATGGTTAGTTGCTAATTGGTCGAGCTTGTAGCTGGGCTGATATTATCGTTCGAGGGTTTGATGTATTGGCGTGTCGTTTTGACGGTAGGCAGGGGTCGTGGGCATGTTCTTCATGCTGCCTGTTAGGGTTGGTTTCTTGTTCCTATATCTCCATTCCCAAAATTGGGCGATGGGATTAATCTTTCTTGGTTTACCTTTTCTACTGAGAGTTGAACAATATCTCTCTGTTAGGTTTCAGTCATTCAGTGCGATAATAATTTATAGATATTTTTTCATAAAAAAATGTAAAATTAAATATTTTCTTTCCCGGCACTAATTGTGCTTCCAAATTCCTGCTACTTGAAATGTATGCATGCCACTTGGAAATGTTATGAAAGAAGATATATTCGTATATGTTCTGACATACTGAGTTTAAATCCATATCTGGGCTTTTCTTTGATGTATGGATAATGCAATTCACAGGTTCCTGATATTTCCTATTTAATGTCTTAATCTATTCATTTGAGATAACTAAATTGAAAAAACTGCATATAACCTCTGAAAATCTGAATGGCATACGAATTCTAATCCTTGAAAATGTGTGCATATAAATTTTATGTCTTTATTAAAATTTGAGTATTATTTGTAAATCGACAAGTTAATTGTTATTTGGGCCTTCTTTAATATTGTAAGACAATGCACAAACACCTGATATTTTCTAGTCAATTTGTTGCCAGATGGATCCTTATGTAATGAATTGTGTTGAAGAAGAGCAAATTGCTGATACGTTTTCTGATCAGTTACCTTCATTAGAATCCTTTGTCAGAAACGGTATTTATGACGAACCATTGATATCCCCTCGCATAGGAGATGGGTACCAAGTTGACATTCCAAAACTAGCAATAGAGTCACGATCATGCCTTACTAGTATCAACATGGGTGCTTTTGATTATCATGCTGGATTAGGTTTAGCCATCCCCATTATGTGGGTTCACCAAATGGGCTATGCTATCAAAGATGAACATAAAGGAGTTTCTTGTTCCAACATTATTGCCATTGAAGGTGGGTCAATGAAGCATGCAAGCACTGGAAAAGTTGAAGCTGAGTGTGTTGATTATGCAATAAGTGAAGTACCAATAGAGAAGTCAAGTTGCCACAGTGCATTTCTCCTCACATGTAAAGAAGAACATACTGATTTCGGAAATAATATGGAGGAACTGGATGGATCTAAAATCAAGGGAAGCACTATTTCAGACCGTGATGTTTCTCTGCTGCAACATAGTGTCAATAATAACTCTTACAGTCCCTTTCCTGGTACAATATCTTCCTATTGGAGTTACGATGAAGCACAAAGTTTTCTCCTTGGCCTGTATATCTTTGGAAAGAATCTTGTCCAAGTGAAGAAGTTCATTGGATGCAAAAATATGGGAGACATACTATCCTACTATTATGGAAAGTTCTATAGATCTGATGCATATAACAGATGGTTAGAATGCAGAAAGCTAAAAGGTAGAAGGTGCATTTTTGGCCATCGGATTTTTACTGGATGGAGGCAACAAGAATTTGTGTCGCGTGTTCTGCCTAAAATGTCAAAGGATGCTCATGATACCTTGTTGGAGGTACTCTATAACTATTCCAATTACTCATTGCTAATCCTGTGACGTTGCTAATAGATTTTAGGGTGCCACTGCTAGTTTAATCTTGTGTGTCTATTATGCAAAGAAAAATATACATTTCCTTTTTTTCTGATTTATCATTGATTATTCCCATTAGCCGTTGTAAATTCTGGGATCATTGCCACTGGACTTTAAGTGCCACTGCTAGTTTATACTTGTGTGTAAAGGAATATATTATGTAAAGCAAGATATAAATTTCCTTAGTTTCTTTATATCACTGCTTTCTGAAGGGATCTTTCTGTGCTTATAGTACAAAGAAAATCCTTGAAGTAGAGTATAAAGAAACTACTTTCAGGATTGTGTTTGTCTAGGCTCAGCTGGCTTCTTTATTCTTCCTCTGGGGATGTGGCCTTAGTAGAAAGATGGAGAATGGGTGCTATTTAGGAAGAAATGAACATGTAAAGGCAACTCAAGTGAACCAGAAAAGTGCTTTATAGGAAGACCAAGGCATGCAATTCTAGGGAAGTGATTAGGCAGTGTTTAGATCAGACTTTTGTTACCAACGATGTCAGAATTTTGCTTCCTATGAGGAAGAATCCAGTAATGATATGTAGATGTCATTTTTTTTCACAGGAACCTTGTTTCTTAAGGGGTATCACACAAGATGATTCGTGAAAATTTCCTTTTTTTCAGAAAAAAGAATTAAGTATATGATTCCTGTTCTTTTAAAGGGCATCCACACAAAATGACTTATGAAAAAAAATCCCTTTTATCCCAAAAAGAGTGTTTGAAATAATTTTTGGCATAATCAAATCTAAATTCTTTTGTAGGAGACTCCAAACTGCATGAAGATAAATTCTTCAGATTTTTCTTACACTTGATAAAGCTTAGTCTTGGTGCAATCTTTTTTGGAAGTGAGAAATCACATTCACATTTGAAATATTGGAAGATCCCCAAATTTCATTATGAACCAAATAAATTGGTTGAAGACAAATCACTATTGGAAATGGCTCTAGGTGGTTCTAGCAAGTTCACAAACTAAGTTATGAAAAACAATAACATCAATATTCCTAAACAATTAAAGAAACGTAGTCTGGAGCAAAGATACAATGCATGATCAAGTCTAATGCTCGAGAAATATCTTATTTGTAGAAGGACATCTAGTGGAATTAAGTGAAGAACAAGCGAGAACCAACCAAATGTTATTGGAGTTGTTAGACTTCTCAAGGTAGTAGGGCTTGTTCCTTTTCATAGCATATCCAACTATCTTGTTGAAGTTCTATCCTGAAGAATACAAACTTCATAAGGAAATTTAGACTTTGGACTTTGGAGAATGAAAATAAATGTTTGTCATAAGATTAGGTGCATGGATAGCATTAAGCGAAGGAGAAAGTGATGATGTATATTACCTTAACCAAAAACCGCTATGGATTTCCATTATCATTGAGATTGTTTTATGAGGCATGCATCAATCACTACTGAATCAACTACCCTAAGGGATAAGTTCATTGTTTGTTTTCATTAAGTGAAGTAAGATCTTACCTAATTGAGCCAGAGATCATGAAATGAGAACAGTGTTATGTGGAATCTCTTTGATTTGTCTATCCCTTCATCATCTAACCCATTGAATCTCTATCTTGATTGGAGGACCCATGAAAGTCTTTTCCTTGACTACAGTTTTTTCTTGACTTTTGTGTTTATTAATTCAGTTAAACACTTGCTCCTTTTTCATAAAAATGAAAGCAAATATCCCAAGTATAAGGCTTCTTGCAGTAAGTACACCAAAGTTCATTACAACTAGATGATTTTGATGAGCTATCGAGAGAAGACTTTTGTCCAATCCTTATGCCATCCTGTTCCCAAGTTTATAATATAGCTGAAATCACAAGTTGAGCCTCAAACATCATATATCTACAACTTTCTTCTCTCATGACAATGGAGAAAGTTTCATTTAAAGTTAGCAACTTTCCCATTCCAAAGCTTGCACAAGGGCCTGATCAAACTGAACATCCATCTTGTCAAGAATTTGAAGATGCAATCTTTCTTTCTCTTGAAGAATCACTCGAACATCTTGAAGTGTACTGAACTTTAAGTTTTGATATAGATCATTCTTTTGCCATAAACTGGTTTTTGAATTGTAGTAACTAGTAATTGAGAGATTACATTGCTTAGTATTTTAGATCTTAATTTCCATCTCATAAATGATCGAGGCTTCTTGGACTGTTGGGCAACACTTGTACATCATCTACCAAATCTCCTTGGCAGTTTCCAGCAACATATAATCAACTTATTTTTTTACTATATGGACTTAAGCAACCGTGTCATGATGATGGTCCTCTAAATCCCAATTCCCAAGTTCAGAAATTTTTATCACTGTGACTCAGCATTTCTCCAACAAAGGTATCAAGTGACAGTTTAAAATCTCACTTTTGATGCTTGTTCAATCCTAGCTTGGAACATTATTGTATTGATGTCAACTCCTATTGATACACAATATTAGTTGAGATTTGTCCATGTCCTACAATTTTACAAGAATTTTTAGTTTCTAGATTTCGACTCCTTGATCTACCACCACTCTTGAATATCTTAAAAGATATTTGTCACTCTATGATTTGCTCCATTAAGGGTATAATATCTAACTTCTCACCTTGGCAACCATATTGTAGTGTTCCCTTCACCTTTTGGATAAGCATACATGAGTAATCTTTAAGGTTGTTGTTTGAGTTGAGTGGTCTGGTATACATGTATCTTAGATTAGAAAATCGCTCCTCTCTATTTGGGAAGCATATTTTCTTATGGTCTATGCAAATTGAAGAAGTTCCTAAATAATCTAAACCAATCTCTTAGAGTAAGGATTGGTAAATTTAGTTTTGGTCTCCTTTGTGTTACCTCTCTAGCTGGTTCTTATCTTCTATTTGGATGATATCATCATAGCTGGTGATGACCATGTAAAGATTACTGGGATGAAAGTCTATATTCGTCAACACTTATGAGACCAAGGATCGTGACTTAAGATATTTTGTTGATATAGTGGTGGCCCGCTTAGAGGAGATTTATATGTTAAGAGCTAAGCCAAATGATACTTTGATGGATCTGAATGTCAAACTGATGTTAGGACAAAGAGAGTCATTAACTAATCCAAGAAAGTACGAAAGACTGGTTTGAAAACTCAACTTACAGTACAATATCAGACATATTGTTCGCAATTAGCATGATGAGTTACTTGACCTAGTTTATTAAGGCTCTATGCCATGATCATTTTAACATAGCCTTTGCAAATCTACTATATTTAAAGAATACTTAGGAAAATGTCTTCTATATTAGGATTGAGATCGCCTTTTGATTGTGGGGTACGCTAATATCAATTGAGCATGTCCTCATATAGACATACGCATTGCAATGCTTCATCTTTCTGGAAGATAATTTGATTTCTTAGAAGATCAAGAAATTGACTATCTTTTCTATATCTAGTGCAAAGGGAGAGCATAATGTTATGAACCTAGTTGGGGAATGTTCTTAAAGAACTAATGAAGTTGCACTGGGACGATAAATTTTCATGCATATGCCATTTATTCCAATGTTTCATAAGAGAAAAATGATTGCCACTTTATCAAAGAGGAGATGCAATCCAATGAAATTTCCACATCATTTGTTAACTCTGATTATCAGAATTTGTCAATCAAGTCCTTGAGATGTTCTAGGATTGAGTTACCTAATAATTTTCATAATATCTTTGAGCTAGCAGAAGGAAATTTTAGGGACCTAATTGTAAGCATCATGATTTACAAGGTTTAAATGTAATTCCATATTGATGGATAACAAACATAGGTAGAATGAAGTGCTGTGGCAAGATATTATTTTTTCCCAGTCACTCTAACAAAGTCAACCCATGGGCCATTCACCGTGGGGCCAACTTGATGTGATTTTACATGGGATCCTAACAGAATTTGGCCTACGCAATGGTTGATTACACCCATAATCAGATATACCTAAATCTGATTAATATTTGTACATGAGAAAGTATCATTGGACATACCAAGCCAACATGGATTGACAAAACTTGAATGATTTCTTTTGTAGTCTGTCATTGGTAGGCTCACTTCCTAGTTTCAAAGATCATTCTTTCCTCCAAAAATTTGACCTTTTAACAATTTACCCAATCTACATTTTAAAACCGTAATAGAAAATTTCCTATTCCTGCATTACCTAAAATTTGGATCTCACTTATGGTTCTTTCTTTTGTTTGTGTAATATATATTTAGCAACACTTGTCTAAAAAGAACCATCAATTCATTATGTAATTCTTTCCATGTAAGGAAAGCTAGTAGAAACTTTCTGATGTTCCCTTAACTGGTAGGCAAGCTAAAATAGGGGGTGTCATCAGAGGGATGATTTAGAAATTGCACTTCATGTGCTCTTTAATTCCATATTTTAATGCCGTGATAATGTTGAGCAATTGTATGGTTTTGCTTCCACCTTTCTCTCCTCTGTTTATCTCTCTTCATTACTCGCATCAATGGCATTTTCTTCTACAGTTAAGAATGTTCATGGAACACACTATTACCCAATAGAAATTCTTCTACAAGTTGGAGTTCACTTTTTTTTTGTGGAATGTTTAATTGGAGATTTAGCTGATTTAACCAACTTGTAATAGTTATATCTTGCAATATATTTCCTTGTTGAATTAAAATTTCAGCTAGTTTTATTTTCATTATGCTAGCTACGTTTTGTTCTGAGTTCATTTCTACATTATCTAAACTTTGGTTTTAATTAAGAGAAATTTCCATTTTTTACCTGCAAAATTCAACTGTTTTTTCAAAATGCTCCTAATTTTGTATTGTCAAAGTGCCCCCAGACTTTGGAGTTTTCTCTTAATTTTGCTCCTACTTGTTAACTCGTACCATTTAATGTGAGAAACATATATTTACACGAGCAATGCAGATGCAACATTTACATGATGTGCTAGAAGGAGCTGTGATGTCAACTGAAAGGATTGCTTTTGTTTCATCTACACTAACAATCCCTTCAGCAAATTAATGAGCTTCCAAGTTAGCTTTATTAACATTAGGGGCATTACATTCTGAGTAGGTGGAACCCAAACACCACCTGCAAGAACCACTGCTCGCTCCTTTCTGCACTTGTGCCCATTTTGTCACCATATACTTGAGCTTCTTCATTGGAAGGAAGAGGAGGAGACTTTGGCATGCCTCTATTTGACCTCCAATACATATCCACGAATTTAGGAAGCGTATGCTATTGTATCTCTGTGTTTCTCCAATAGATGAAAACTAAGGGGCAAAATGACAGGAAACAATAAAATCCAGGGAGCACTTTGACATTTTTAAAAACTTAGGGGCATTTGAGAAAACTGTTGAAATTTAGGTAAAAAATGAAAATTTCCCTCAAACTAATTGTAACTTAATATGCTAGTTACTTTGGATCCATAATATGTGTTGGCAAAATCTTTGACAAGACTATTTTGTACTGCAGCTTACTCTCTTCTCAGGATTTGTTAGCTATCAGATGGTTAGAGAAGCATATGATGGTGAGTTATCTTTTGTTTTCTTATGGATGTATTTCATTGCGAGATTTTTTTTTTGAGAGAAACTGAAGATCCTTACTATTATTCCTTCATTAGCAAATCATCTGAAGCCATTTTTGTGAAATTATTTGTGAGAAATAATTTTCACTGGCAACTTTCCAGTAATATTGTGCTTCTTAAGCCCTATTTTATATTTCTCTCCTTGTATCCCTCTTCTCCACCACCTTTGGCTCCCATCACCATGATGCCCTTCAGATCCTTTGGATCATTGCCACTTAATTCACAAAGCATTTCACTAACTAGAGTCACCAAGTTTGAGCTGCCCAGTGCACTAATGGGATGTTGTACATCTTCACATCACAGTGAGTTGCTCTCTCCAATGGCAACTCCTACCACATATTTAGCCAGTGTGCTCACCACGTTAACTTCCTCTAGCTTAGAAAACAGCGAACCATCTTTGAGTGCCAATATGATATAACATGGATAGGTCCATTGACGAGATTAAGCTCAAGGTACATCAATTCCTTGTCCTTCTAGGTTGTATGTATGGACTTAGGTCACATTGGGTTCCTCATGTAAATTAAGTGCTAGTCTGCTAGAACTTCACCTCCCACTTAACACACTAAGGATTGGGATGCTCACAGTTTTTGACAGACACAAGAATGCGAAACTCAATGTGTTGCTCCATCATCAAGTTTGGCTATGGAGAAAGTAAATGTGAACAAGTGATGGTGGTTCTGATGGTTATCCATTTGTGATTAAGGGAGATTTAAAAGCGGTTGAGGGGCGATAAGATTGGTGTTAGTTAAGAGTCAAGACTCTATTACTTGGACTCAACAACTACTCCTTTTGCATCCGTGTCAAAACAACATGATATGGCATAAGGACAAAAAAAAGTTCAGATAGTTGAACTCATCTCCAAGAGCAAGAGGAAGAAGAAAGACATCAAGGTTTACCTAACTCCAATTGGGCTCATAGCTACTCGTGTAGAGTGGGGAGGAAGAGAAGTTCTCGTGTAGTGTGGGGAGGAAGAGAAGTTTGATGATGTTGTGCATCGGGTCCTGCTCACCTCTTTGGTAAAGGAAAAGGAAGAAACATGTTGGCATGTTGGTAAGAGTCTACTCAGTGAGATTAAATCATTGAATACAGCACCTAATTGGTGCTGATGATTTGCTTTATTATTGCTTCTGTTGCAAGAATTGATGTGTTTTTAGATTGAAGTTAAATGCTTATTTTATTTGAAGTAAGTGGTGAAATACCATTAGGAAATTTTTAATCAAATTAATGAATTCATTAATACATCCTCAATTGTTTTGTGTTGTATAGTCTTAACTTACTGTATAATCTCCATATACTATTGCAGGAATTTATTTTTAATTTAATATGAAGCTGTTAAAGATGAGGTTTACATCTTAATGACTTGGAAATTTGTTATGATGACACACTATTATCACTCTATTAGAAACTGCTAAAGATGATTTTGTATGGTGATAAGACCATGCTCTACTTAAGATGACACATTATTATCTAGGCATCCTAGATAATTTTCAAATTGTTTTTGCAGTTTGTGAAGATACTATGTTATGTTGCTATTGTTGTAATCTCTTGCTATTAAGGTGTGAAGACACATTTCCACATGATTGATTAGAGGCATGATCTTACTGTAAACAAAATGATGTAATCTCTTGCTATTTTACCTTTATTCTTCATGCTAATTCTTAATACCATGTCTTCATTGGTCAATTATATTATATTCACTGAGAGCTTCATGGTTTCTCTTAAGCTGGAAGGTCTAGATTTGGAAGCCTTCTGTCAATGGGCCATGGCCAGCCAAAAACTGACAGGATTTACATGAGAGGTCCTGGAGGTCGTGGGGAAGTTGAAGTTGCTGTTTCTGGAATAGCTGGTTAGAGATCCTTATTTAATTTGTTTGGTGACCAAATTATTCCAAGTCTATTTAAAGCAATATTTTGAATTGAAAAAATAAATAAATTTCTAGTTAAATACACATCTAAAAAGGAGTCACAATCACTTGTCATTGAAATGCATTACACAAAAATTATTCTGTTTGGAAAACCTAACACAAAGTGGTTGCCCTGTAATGGCAAAAGTAATCGTAACTGTTAACTTTGTTTTTTATAGATCAAAGCTACCAACACTCGGATCTTCTTTCAACAGCTCAATTATCCAGTAAAGGCTCAGGGATCAGCTTAGCAACAATTCTCCACAGAGCTGCGTCAGCTGCTTCTGTGTTAGCTAAGCAGGCTTATGCTGCCTCCTCGCCTAATAATCAATCTGACCTTGAACTTCTACCTCTCAAGTGTTGTCTGATGTCCATCTCATTGCCTTGGGAGCATATTGCACATGACTTGTTGTTCAAGGTAAGATCATCAAGCATCCACAACATAATTGCAAAAACTTTTTCTAGTTAAGTTATTGAATAAACACATTATAGGTTTTTACATAGCTTAATTTTCTTCAAAACTTAACTTCAAAATCCTGTTCTAGTTAAGATGTTGGTTGAATTCTCATTTACAGGTTTATACTATATCTTAATTTTTCTTGCAAAAGAGCATTAGTTTATTTCTAAGGCTCTGAGCATATCATTGAACTTTGTCCAAGTAGCAGATTTTGGGAAAGAAGTGGCATTGGGAGCTGAGCATTTATTAAGAACTAAACATGGATTCTTTTCTCTTTGAATGATCCCTCAATAGTATCTATTGCAATTTTACTTCTATTTGACACCTTAATTCTGCTTCCGTTGGCATCAATATGATGCAAATATATTAATCAAACTCAGGTACAAGTATCCTGTACAGGTGTGAATCCAAGTGTTAGACATAGCTATTTCTAAAAAATTATCTATGTATGTGATCATTAGAGATATATGGTGTCCATTTGTTGGTGTCCAAGTGTCAGTATTTGATATGGGTAGCGAAGGCGTAGATGAAGACTCCAATTATTAGATGGTTCTAGGAATTATAATAATGAAAGTATGCACATCTGTGCACAAACAAAACTTAGGTGCCATCCCCTTCATGAAGCTTTGCACGAAGGGAGGTATGGTGCACCAGTTCTTTGGGTGCACACCCATTTTATTATACCACATGCTCTTCCTGAGTACACCTACTCTTCAACATAAGATGCATCATTTTTTTGTTCAATAGCAGGTGTACCCATTTTCATATTAGGCAAACTCATCTTCAATACCAAGTCCACGTATTCTTCAATAACAAGTTACCCTCTTCATGGATTGCATCATGAAGTATCTTGTGAGTTTTAATACCTGGTTATACTTTAGAGTCAACTGTGGTGGTCAATATGAATGCCAAAGCATTTTCTTTCTCCACGGTAGTTTTCCTGATCTTCTTATTTATTTTCTTCTGAACTGTGTGTTGTGCCACTGTTCTTTTTTCCAATGATAGATTATATATACCTATTTCATCTTTGGAAATTGAGAAAAAATCGATCCTGTTTTATTTTTGTGCTTAATTCTTTGAAGTAGTACTTGTACCTATTTTCTGATTGGAACCCAATCTCTTACTCGCCGTCAACCTCAGTGAGATATCATTTGTGCAGTGGTTTATGGTGTCACCGAAATTTTGAGAAATTGAAAATTTGTTTTTCTTCTAGCATGTATTTTCATTTCTGAACTGCTAATGTCAATTTACATGTTGAACTTCCAGGTTAAACCCCCTGTGAATATGTAGATAATCAGCCCTATTGATAACAATTGGGTACCTGCTGGAACCGGGCCAAAACTGCTGATTATTAAGAACTGTAACAATGGAGGACGTAGTGTGGTGCAATGATTCCAAGTGTGCCTCCTGCTGGGTCAATGCCTTTTGTCATTTTATTTGACTTGGTATTGTAACAACTCCTTATACTAAGAACAGATGATCAAGCATGTGTGCTATAGTTAGTTGGTATCAAACGCCATGCAGGTGCTGTAAATTTGTCCACCAAAAATGAGCCTGCACACACACACAAAAGGCATTGCCTACTTGCAAATTTCTGTATTCATTTATTTTAGGATCCTTTTTTCAATAAAAACGTTTGTTGGTTTATGGACTGGATTGACTTCTCTCTAAGCTTCCAAAGTGAAACCAAGTAAACCTACTGCAATACATAAAATGTGAGGCTTGCTGGGGATTTTGAGGTGAGGCAAGTGGAGAGATTGATAGCAGTGGAACTTTGGTGAACTCACCTTGACTCCTCTTCGCGGCCATCCGCTCTGCCATCTCCCGCGGTAGGTTCTCATGCTCCTCTGCCTTGCCTCACTTTTCACTGATATAGCACCGGATGTGGTGCTGGGTAAACTCGATGGTAGAGATTTTAAACCGAGCATTAGAGATGTAAATGGCTAAATGACATATTAGACATCATAATGGCAAGCTAGGTGATGTTTGACTTCAATTGATGTTCTAAAACGCAGCCTATGTCTCAAAACAAGAGAGGTGATTGTCAAGGAGCCTTTTTATTCATCTACAAGCATTTACTCTTTCATTGACTTTGATTGGATTGTCAATCATGGCAACTAGAAACTTTTTAACTTTACATTTAGCAGAATGTACATGGATTTCAATTAATGACCCATCAACACAACAAGCTCAATCAACCTCATACTATTTTATTACATTTTAACCAACCAAAAGGTTTGATGGAATATATATAAACATACGTACACTTCTTGGTCTCATCATCACTCACTTTCCAGGCATCAAAAGCCGCAACTGCAGTGGAATCTCACCCAAAACAAACGCACCATGATTCACCTTTCCCTCTAGTAAATCTAATCATTCAACTCGGCAACAAAAAAATGGAACATTCATCTCTTTCTTCTCCTTTTAGAGTCATAATTTACTCCTAGTTAGTGGCTACTCAGAGGAAATATAAAGGAAAGAAAGAGTTCAAAAAAGTACATCAGAAATCAATCCTTTGGCCAAGAACCAAGGAAACGCCAAGCTGACAAATAAGATTCTCCTCTGTTTCAGTCACCTCTGCCTCCTCCTCCTTCTTTAGCTTTGCCTCCGATCCATTGTTAATTGGGCAAAAATAAATTAAAAAACGTCCTATTTTTTTTTTTTCCAAATCATCAGGCCGTCTCATTTTCATTTTTTTTAATCAAAAAAACATTCCTTCCCACTGTTTAATCCTGTACATTTTTAGTTTCTTGTCCTTCAATACTATTCTTATTATTATCTATGTTTAAATTTCACATCTAAATTATCTATCTTCTTGTAGCTGCTATATATATTATAATAATTATAATTTCATAATTATTATAACATAAATACTAAATAAATGAATCGAAATCACAATTGCTATTATTAGATCTGTAATTATAATAATTATGAAATTATAATTATTATAATACAAATGTACATGAATAAATAGTGGAAAATATATATATATATATATATATATATATATATATTTTGATAAAAATTAAAAGTGGAGCGCCTTTTGATTAGGAAAAAAATTGAGAGGCCCTTCTATTTTTTTCCCTTCTTAATTCTTCCACCTCCCTCCATTTAAAGCGCCTTCACCCCACGCGGCCTCGCCCATCCTTCCCTTTCAAATTCTCTCCCCGTCCCTCTCCCTCTCTGAACCTTCTTGCACTCGAACTACCATGGCGCATCCTTCAAGGCCGGCCCCCGGCGGCCTCCGGCGGCTTTCCGAGCTGCTGGCCGAGCAGCAGGAGCCCTTCTTGTTGGATATCTACTTGCTGGAGAAAGGCCATCCCGAGAGGAGCAGCTCCTCTGCGCCTGTCTGTTGGTCCCTTCTCAACGCAAGCCACGGCCTCCGTAGGAGGAGCAGCAGATTCCAGCTCCTCAAGCGCAAGCTCACCGAGCTTCTTCACCATGTCAGACCCTGGAGCTGGGACAGCAACAAAAGGATCTTCCTCTGTTCTCCTCCCTCCTCAAGCCCTGTCTCTGTTCTCGACCTGCACTCCCCCGAAGACCACTCCCCTCTCCATCTCATCGCCAGTAATTAAGTTTTACTTTTGCAGTTCACAATCAACTTTCATTCCTTTTTTCTCATGTTCTCGCCATGACAGATGACGAAGAGACAAAAGATTTCGATGCCTTCAAAGAGCTCCTCGAGTTAGCTTATTCCCCAGCCTTCTACACGTTTACCAAATCAAGAAAACAACTCGATGAGCCCAAGAAGCAGGATGGCAAAACTCAGCAAGAGATTGCCTCATTGATCACCAGCATCAGCATCAGGAGGGAATGGTATGAGCTCCACCCTCACGTCATAGAGATTTGGATTCATGTCGAAGAAGCCATTTTTGAAGAAATCAGAGAAGATATAATCTCAGAGATGATAGATTTCTGTTGCACTTTAGGAAGAAGTTAACTAGACAAAGTACACATGATGTAGATGTTACTTAGTTTCAGAAATATATTAACACCTAGTGAAGGGACCACGACATCAACCTCTTTATGCATTCAAAATTTGTGTGTGTGTGTGTGTTTGTGTTTGTGTTTGTGTTTGTACTGATTGATCATTGAAGTCTCAACCACCAGGGAGACGCAGTGCAATGCCACAGCAAACAGATTGGCATGTTGATGAGCAAATAAAGTAGTCTGCCATTAAGAACTGATCAATGCCTGCACCTTACTATCTTCTTCGTGCTTCTCTTTGAATTAGATGTGACACAGTCTCCTCATTGATGCAAAAGTGCTCATGAAATAGATTTAAAAAGTATTTTTCCAAAATATTCCAACAATTGCTTGAATGATTGAAGGCAACAACTCTGCTATGGACGAGCTTATATTTGGTTCATAATGATAAAGATTGGCATTTCCATTTATTGTATCTTCTGAAGCAAGTACAGTCGATTGAATGCCGAATTTCCAGGCCAATCATTCCGTGGGTGGTCACGGAAATGGATGTCATCGAGCAAATGAACAATTAGATGGAAGCAAATTTGCAGTTTTAGCTTGTTCTGTCAGTTGCCATTAGTGTGTTTCAATGAAGTGCTATTGTACTATTGGCAGATTTAAGAGATAAGAGAAGGCTTTGTCTGCCAGCAATTGTGCAATGACACTTTTCTTGTTTACTGATGGTGTTGGGAATGAAATCACTCCACCAGCCAAAAACAAAGAGAAACTTCAACAGATGACCAATCAATTATTTAACACAACCAGAATCTCAATTAATTGCTTTAACATCGTATATAAGATGCACTTTTGTGATTGAATTGTCTTCGCGGGTGTCTAATTGACTAATAGACGACAAATTTATTATAATGGGACATGAATCAATTCCAATGAACATATGTTTTTGGGAAAAAAATTCCTCCCACCCTCTAATCATTTGGGACGGACGGTGAGAGACGCATGGGATGAACGTAATCACTTTTGCTACAACTTTTATAATTGAATTGCTATTTTTCTTAATAATCACTTCGCCCGATTAATCCCGAAGGAGCATAATTTATGCACATCTAGAATATTCATCCCTATTTAAATTCAAATTCAAATTCAAATCTTCTTATTTATTCTTCTAAATACTTTACCATTGCATCACATCCATAGAATTGAAATTACTCTTTAAACCTGTATACTACATAGAACGTTTACTATTATTTTTTCCAAATTATCACATCCATAGGATCAGATTAATTTATTATATGCATTATTATCTTACATTTTATAAAAAATGGTTTCCGCAACTTGAATCCGTGACCTCAATGTCACATGATAATAATTTTATTATTGCGCTAAGACTTCCCTTCTAAATTATGAGTACTTTAGTATTTTCTTAAAAAAAATCTATTATAAAAGTTGAGCATTATATATAAATAGAGGAATGTTATCTTACTCACCTTCTATGCGTATCCGTGTGCATCATGTGTAAAATATATATATATATATATATTTAATTTATTTAGCTTGAATATTATAACTCAAACTCTAAATCCTAAAGACTAAACCTTAAATTCTTAACTCTTTACTCTAAAAAAATTAAAGGAAAAAATTTATATTTAATACACACGAAATGCATATAGAGAGATGAGCAGAATAATATATATATATATATATTTATTTATTGGTAATTTAAGAATATCTATATCTTCGAATCAATTAATCTTAGATATAATCAATCCGACTTTAAGAAAAAATTTCATTCATCATCATATAAATCCGAAAAATATTTGCATCATGTACTCGACATCGAACGTTCAATGTTCATAATTTCACTGTAGACAAATGCTTTCTAGGAGCAATTCAAACTGTGATGCGCCTACTTATTATCAAAGTATCTAATTATTACATCGTGCGCCAGGTGGCAAATTGAGCTTTATATTGAAACTCCTGTTGGGAGATTATTGTCATTCCATTCCACCCTACCCTATGCACATACAGGTCAATCTCATCTTAAAGAGAGTCTAACTCTTATCTTGACCCGATGACTTCCCTTTCGACCCTTAGAGATCATCTTTATCTTCGTGACTCTCCACGAATCATGATGCTTGGGAGATCTTTAGTGGTAGTTTCTTCGTATTTGTGTCAAGTAAGATTCTCGAGATCACGACGCTTAAGAGATTTATATGAGATCATTCCTTTCATCTTAAAGGAATCTTTTCTAAGAAATCTAAGAACCAAATCTAAGTGAAAATATAGTTGATAAAATGATATTTTTTAAAAGTGTGAGTGCATTTTTGAAAAGCATGTAATCTAGGGAGCAAAATAAAATTTTCTTTTCAAGCAGGGGGGAATACGAAATTTAGCCGGTCTGTCTGAATTTAAGTCCCACCCTCAACCTCCCTCCGCCGCCGTTCTCTGCCCTTCCCTCCGCCGAGCAACCCTCTATCATGCTGAGGGCCGTCGCTCGCCTCCGAACCCCACTCCGATCGCTGCCCAAACCCACTCCCCTCTTTCCTTTCTCTCCTCCTTTGCCTCGCTTCTCGCCGCCCTTCCCCTCGACGCCTTCCTCCCCCGCTCCACTCCCCGCCGCCTCCTTCTCCTCCACCCGCAGGAGTAGAGGGGAGACCGATCAAAATGAGATTCCAGAGGCCAGCGTATCTCTCTTCGGTCGTGACCCCACGCAACCGCCGAAGCTGTTCGTGGTCCAGCCCCGCCTCCGCCCCGATTCCCTCCTCAAATCCAAGCTCGCTGAAGCTCTTAACCTCGCGAATTCTCTTGAGGAGCCTAGGGATGGATTCTTCGAGGAGGAGTTTAGCGCCAAGGAGCAGCCTCCCCATATCGTTGTGCAGAACCCCGCTGCCAGATCGCACAGAATGCATTCGGGTTTGCTTCTCGCGTGGTTTCCTTTTCAAGTGACATTTTTGCCTGCATACTTTATTTGTTTTTTTTTCTATTGGGTTACATCATAGAATGTTTTTGTCAGTATAACATACACATTCTCTGGCGGTTTAGTTGGACTATGTTTAAGTCGGTCGAAGGATAATTTTCCATCAAGAGCATGGATAATGGAATATTTACTAATATGAGAGTACATTGTAATCTATTTCCCAAGTATGCTGTAGATCGAAATATGAGTTAGTGTATTTAGAAGGAACTGAAGCCATGGCTCCACAGACAAGCAAATGCTGCTCAAAACAATAATAGGATATACTGTAGCTACTTCAATCAGAGCAAAGGCTACTGCTCAGTATTGCTCAAAAACATTTGTACTTGCACTTTGTTTTCTTTCTCATTTTAGATTATCATGCTTGTTGGACAATTTGGCATTGTTTATATCAAGGGCGGAAAGCTGTCAGTAAGTTTTGGAGTTGGTGCACATATTCTTCTGAAGTCTGGACTTCTCTATGGTTTAGATGTTGGAATCAGAGACATTTTGTACAGTACTGGTTTCACAATTTATTCTAAGATCCTATCCCGTTGCTGATATATTATGTAAATCCTAGTATCTAAATCAGTTGAGACCAGTTCTCTGAAAGAGCAAGGTTGTTGTTTATGACTATTTTCAGCCAACAAGAGAATTCGTCAGTAACTTCCATACTAATTATCTTGTAATTTGTTTCCTCTACAATCTTATGGACTCATTTTTATTTTTCTAATATCAATGTAGTTAATAAAGAATAAGGAGGGGCAAGCAGGTAAACTTTATTTATTTGGAAGACATGGTAAATCCCAATTCATACTCCACCCTGGCATCAACGGTTGTCAATTTTGGCATATTGTCAATGAAATATTTTACCATATCTTACTGACAATAAAATATAACATGTATACAAAAATAAGTCTCAATGATTTATACTGAGCATTATCCCAATCATAAAAAGTATACCTTGGGAAGCAGTATGTAATGCTTCTTACAAGCAGTCGCCATCAAACTGCTCAAAACATAATGTTCCGCCTATCATTTAAATCTCTATCCAATATCTTTATATTGTGTGGATACAGAATATTTTATGAAACACTAGCGGTCATAGCTGCTTATTTTGTTTCCTTGATGTTATTTTTAGAATCTAGAGTTAGTGCTAGGCTTGCTCATATATCTTCAGCTGTATGATAGAATGATATATAATAATGAACCAGATTAAGGATTTAGTTACATCACAGTAGGGGATGCAAGAAGAACTTGATATAATAGCAATACCAATATGCAGTTTTTTTTTTTTGCTTTTTAATATCAACTGAAACACACTGCTTTTTCATTTTCTTACACTTGGCGTAATTTCTAGTTTAGGACACATCAATTGTAAGAAAAAATAGTCTCACAAAACCACAATTTGTATGGACCGACGACCCTTTTTTGAGTCTAAACTAGTGAGAATACTTAGCAGCACGTGATCTCCTTATAAACCAAACAAGCTAAGCTTGACAATTGAAGTCTTGCTTGTTTATTTGCCAACCTCATATTTAATTAAAACATCTTGAAACCGTTACATATATCTTCATGCTATAGTTGATAGATACCTTCAACGTTAAGATAAGATTCATGGATAAATTTACTATTGTAGAAAGATAAAATTGTGAATATCTAGATGCTTTGTGGAACCAAAGTGGTTTTAATGTCATGTATTTGCCCATTGGTCTAGTATTTTAATTCGAGTATTTGATTTTTTTGAATTAAAGAAGAGAGTCATTATGTAGACGTTTTAAGGATCAAGACAATAGGTATTGTGAGGTGCATATCTCATCTATCTTAGTATAGCTATATAAGATCCTACCATTTAACAAAATACTTCTAAAAATAAATATTTTCCATTTATGCTTATTAGAAATCTTAATATTCAATATATATTATTATTGGGAACATTTTGAATTTTGCATTATTTTTATATCATGAAGCATAATTAAAATTGTCGAAGTAGTAGTGAAAATTTGGCAAAGTGGTTTTCCTCCAAGAGGGAAGGGGGATGAAGGACTTGTTTTCTATGAGGGTCAGAAACAAAGGGAAAAAGTTAGACACTACAATGAAAAGGAAATAGAGGGAGTTGGATCCATGGTTTGAGGTGCTAAGCCATGCTGGTTGGCATGGGTGAAGTTTACTATTTCCCCTGTCACCGACATCGAGGCACTTTGGCACCGCACTGGCTCATGGAGGAACATAGAGGGAGAGTGGATCATGGTTTTTTTTGGATAAGTAAAAGTTGTATATCATGTATCAAAATGTACAAAATGAGGCTTTAGGGTTACTCATATCTGATGAAGTATCAGATCTGATTAGACTAACACCGAGAGTGGATCATGGTTGACTAACACCGAGATGCTTTGACATCGAGATGCTTCTAATTAATTACTATGTTGGTTGGATCTTCTGGTATAGGCAAAAATAGGAGGGAGAGGAGGATTTTTAGTTGGCGTGGGTACAACATGAGATGCATTGGAGGGCTTTTGGTGGAATTACAACGCAAGTGGGAAGTGTTAGGAGGCCAAGAACATAATGGAGAACATGGTGGTGAAGAATAGGGGAGAGATGGGCACTCTTTGCAACATGGAGAAGAAGCAACCTCATTGGGGGAAGGACAAGGGAGGAGATACATTGGGTAAATAGCTAGCTCTAATTCCAAGTGAAAACGTAACATAGATATACTAATGTTGTATCAAATAGGAATACAACCCAAGTATTTATAGACTCTAGAATAACTAACTAATCTAAAACATAGGGCATTAGACTAGGTAATTTATTCCTATTATACATGTAGGTTATTCACAATGGATTACGAATGTTAAATTGTTGTGTTTATATGTATCAAGTAATAGTTCCTGTAAAATTTATGACAATGGCACGAATGAAAAGGATCGACTTAGAAGATAAAAAAGAGTTCTCTTACAAAAATATTTTCCATATGGTATACTTTCAATTTATGTGAAGCCTCAAATATCTATTTGAATGTAGGTAAATTCTACTTCTACTGTTGAGAATCTTAAGTAGGAATGGTGGTCAAAGTTTCATAGGTCAGATGATAGGAGCATGATCCTAGCTTAGATTCTGCCATGATTGGCATCTGGATCTAGGCTGCTGTTTTCTACTTTCAGGAATTTTCTATGAAACTTCTTTGGCTAAATACTAGAAATTAAAGCATAATTTCTATTTTTTGTTTGGGGAATAAATTGGTCTTGGAAAGTGGAAATAGAAATTTGTGAAAGTTATAACAAATTTGGGAAAATTTTGGATATGCTAATTTTATTTCTTTTGTAGAACGTGAAGAACATACCTAAGAAATATAGAAAAAATGTGGAGTTCACTAAAATAAAACTTGTTGAAGTATATGCTACAAGTTTATGCTTGTTATTATTTTATTTTTATTTTTAACTTCTTGGAAAATTGTTTAGCCTAGCAGAAAAATAAGTTCATGAATTGGCTAGGGGCTTTTTAGTATATCAGATAACCTTTTCAACTCTTTGCATAGGGTTGTAATATTGGGTGAAACTTTTCTATTCCAGACAAATATTTTGGACAAGGGACGGTTGAAAATGTTAAATGCCATCTTACAGCCTTTGAAACAGAGGTACATTCCAAAACTTTTCTAAAGGAACTAATTGTTACTCGTCACTTTGAAATTTATGACATACGATATCAGTGGTTAAGTGGAGGATTTCTCCTTGAAGAAATGCTTCCTCCTCCCTCCTCACTTATGCACTCATCGGATTTGTGTTATATACCTGGTTTTCGTGTAATGTGCATGTCATGAGGGAACAAGTGAGAATGGGGGATCTTGGCGGGGGAAGACAAAACAAGGAGCCTTCTTCAATTAATCATTTCAAATTATATTATTTCAGGAGTGATGATCCAAACAAGATCAACTGTAGTTGACATCTAGATTTGTATTGGCCATATTGAAATCTCTAACACTAGTATTGCCCTGTTTCTGGTGGAACATTTACGCATCCCTAATTTTGCCCTTGTGCCAGTTTTTTTTTAATCAAATTGAATGTCTCACTAGTATCATCACCTGATTAAAAAAATGATAATTAAAGCTATAAATAAGAGCAATTTCTGAAGTCCATGTTATTGTATACTTTTTCTTTGTTTATGCTTATTTCTTGTGACATATAAGTTTGGTTGAATCATTGTTGAAAGAAGACTAGAGTGATTGTTCATTGATATTTATATTTGAAGATTGTGATACTCAACTAGACTTGACATCTTGTCTGCTTAAACTAGGGGATAACCAAAAGAGGTGATCAACTTGCTGGACTTAGTACCTGGGTGTTTAGATCTCTAGTGGTGAGGAACAAATGGACCAGAGATAGTTGAGAAAGAATTCAGTGTATTGTAATATGTAGATTAATAAAATTGCTCTATGAGAAATCCTTGAAAGTAGCCCTAGCTAGAGAGTTGACTCAATCAAGGAACCTATCTAAAGCCTCTGTTGAACAGTTTCTTGAATGAAGTTTTTTACCTACTTGCATGCTTTGTGTACATTTTTTATTTTGGAAATTAAATGTTGTAAAGCCTATTACAGATTACCTGCTTGACTATGCTTACAAATTTGTGAATTGTGGATTGTTGATTTAGATATTACAAGTTGTAAATTGATAGGCTACATAATTTATGTAGTACAGAAGAAAGACAACAAGACATGATCTATTTTGTCCAGATCCTTCCCAATAAAGGGAAGGGTTCTTTTTAGAGGATCCCTCTTCTCTCTTGTTCCTGTTTTGTCTCCTTCCTTTTGAAAGTAGTTTCTATATTGCCTTCTTTCTCGCTCTCTCTTTTTTCTTCCATTTTGTTTATTTTACTAGTAACAATAGGTGATGACATTTGCCTAAATAGCAGATACTATGATAATTAAGAGTATTAATGATTTGACCAATAGAATTTCTGAATTATACTGAATTTAATGAAAATACAAAGAACAATAGCCAAATAGCCAATGAAATTGAAATAATTAATCATAAATGTAGTTTGGGTTCAAATTGTATATATAACGGAACCAAATATGGATGGTCTTTTCTATAATAATAGAGAAATTAAAGAGACTTGTGATTTCATGTACTTCAATTTGAAAATTCTCTTTACTCATTAAATGAGTATATGATTGAATCATATCTGTCATATCTGGTTGGGTGATATCAACTAAAACAATGAGTCCAAATCTTCCTTCGTAACTCCCAAAACTTCTTTGTAGTTGCTCCATTCCACACCTCATTTCATAGGGAACCTCAAAGTGGCTCTATTTTATTATATTCCATCTATATCCCAATTCCATTCATGTAATATCCCTTTGGTGTCATTGACATAAGAGATGTCATTTATAGTCTATTTGTTTCTATATATGGAAAGTTAAGAAATTATCATTTGGAGCTTTTCTGATAATTGTAACTATTTAAGATTATAACACTAGTAAACTAATAATGATCAGATCGTTTCAATCACTTTTAATTATGTTAAATAGAGGTTACTTTGGTGTCCTTCGACACCTCATGCTTCTTTAATCAAGTCATACTTGTCTAACTAATAAAGCTTTTTGGTCATCTTTTAGCATATTGATACTATCTTAATATATATTTTCTCATTTTATGATTTATTGAAGATACTCATAATTAACTCAGGATAATGACAATTCATTTTCTCTTTTCCCATTATCCCAACGCATGACTTTAGTATTTTCCTATCTATTGTACACTTTTTAAACATGTTTTTCTAATTGCCAAACACTCTGTATCATAAAAAGTATGGCTGATCCTTCGACAATATTATTAAACTTTTGTGTCATGAAGGGGCAAATGCCAATCATACAAAAACTCCAGAAGCTTCTACTTAATCATCCACTTTTTACTTATTAATGATGTCTTTATTATTATTATTATTTGAGTGCTGTTATAGTGTTATACAAAATCCTCTTTTTAACAAAAGGCATGGATGATGAAAATACAACTTCAGAAACTTCTCTCTATTTGAACCATCCACATTTTATCCTATACATTATCTTGGCGCAGCGGTAATGTTGTTGCTATGTGACTTGTCACGGGTTCGAGTCGCGAAAATAGCCTTTTGCAATGAGGGTAGGGCTGTGTACAATAACCCGGGCCCCCGCATTAGCCTTTGTGTTCCAGGCTGCCCTTTTATTAATGTCCAACAAAATTTCATTTTTGTTGAATAATATATCCTAAATATCTAAGACTCCGGTTTACAAAGACACATTATTCTCCATTTTAGTTATTCCCTTCCTTTCTTATTATTGAAGCTACATTTTAGTTCTATTTAGCTTAAATTCCATAGGCTCTAAAAATTCTCTTCACAAACCATGCTTTGAGTTTATCTTATTTACAATTGTATCAATTAGATCGTCTATATATAATATACATCTGGAAGGTGTGTGCTGAATAAATTAGTGAGTTTACAGTAAAGAGGTCACTATTGATGAAATTCTACAATTATAAGAAAATTATTTTGCGTTCATAGTAGCACAACACTAGTAACCACATCAATCACTTTGGTATAATTATTAGATATTTCTTTTTCTAAAGTTTACCACAATAACTTCCTAGAATTTGTTCTAATTTTTTCAAAGACAATAAAAACAATGTGCTAATGTTTCTTTTCTCAATATTTCTTCACTGGTTGTCTTATGATATATATCATCTGTAGTTAATTGCAATTTTATACCAAGCATCCTTAACTGAATTTATTTTATACCAACTTGCAATTTTAGTACATTGTAGACTTCTGTGTTCGTATTTAGTTATTTACCAAGTAAGTTGCTTGCAATGTCTATTTGATTAGCATGATGCACAACTTGGACAATTGAATTAGAGTTTGATTGAGATGCTTATCAAGTTATGAAGAACACTAGTATACTTAGTTTAGTGGACTCACAGTTCACCTCCCCTTTGGCCTATCTTTTTTTTTTTTCTCTGTGAACAGATTCTGGGAGATTATGAGTTAATCTTCTCCAGAGGTCAGAACATTCCCTCATATGCTGTCTGTTTAATGATGCTTGGTATGAGTCAAAAACATAAGGAAACCTAGTTTTTTGTTTTATTTGTATACCTTGTTAAACTGAATAAAGGTTTTTTGTAAATTCATGCAGAATTCAATTTATATTGATTACGTTCTAGTTTTGTTTTCAATTTTGTGATGTTAGTAATGAGATGGTCAGATGCATATCAAAGGAACCTGGTATAGAATTTGTTTATACATTAATTATGCATCTTCTTTGTTAATTGCTTATAGAAAGTCTTAATTGCAAAATGTAAGATTATCTTTTGAAAACAATATGAAACTCTTCTATTCTCTAATATAGGTAGGAGATGTTTTTTCTCCGTTTGTTTTATTTTCAATTCTCAATGTGATGTGACATTTTTTTTCTTGATTTCGTTGAACAGAATAACATAGATGCAGTTTTCGTCAATGCAATCCTTTCTGGGATCCAGCAAAGGAATTTGGAGGCAAGTTGGAGTACTTTTGCATATAATTTTTGTTTTGATAAAAATGATCTGTAGTCTTCAATCGTTATTGATTCTTATTTAAGATTTTTTATATTTATGTTTAAGCATAAAAATCCCTGGAAATTCTTAAAACTTTTAACTAATCAGTAGCACAAACTTGAATTGAACTTAGTATGATTGCAAATAAATATGATAAATGAGCTTCATAAAGACATCAAGTATAAAATTTTATGCCCTTTGAAGTGATGGTTAGTGATAATTAAAGAGAGCTTATTGATGTACAGTAATTGTATTGGTGTACATGAAAGATTAATATAGTATTTAATATCTGCTGCTAGTACTGTTAATCTAATCTTCAGTTGATGTTAGTACGATTAAATTAAAAGGTTATATAGATGTATGATATTACTGCATCATAATGTGATTTAAGCAGGTTGCTTGGGGGAAACCAGTCTTAGATCGTGTAGGGCTTATTATAGAGATATTCAATGCTCATGCTGAAACAAAAGAAGCAAAATTGCAGGTATCTTAGTTTTTATTTTATTTTATATGTACAAACTATGTTAGTTCACTTTTTTGCTTCTATATCCTTTTGTTGAGAAAGTCTCTTGCCTTTTAGGAACATGATCTTTCTTATCTGTTCACAACTGAATTACATCACTTAATCTGATGACTTGCAACTTGTTACTCTCATTGCCATAGTCAGAATTAGCAGCCCTCGTGTATAAGAGGAGCAGACTTGTGCGAGTCCGTGGTTCAGGTGGCCGGCTGACTTTCGGGGGAAGTGGAGAAGCTGAAGTTGTCAGTGCTCGAGGGTGAGCATTATCCACTACCTTAGCAGTTGACTTAGCCCTGCTCTGCCAATAGTAGGGGTTTCACAGTAAACTTGAAATACTTTATGTTGCCAATGCTTCTTGAAATGCTTTTAGTTGCCAATGCTTCTTACCAATTTGTATTGGAACAATGAATCAAGTGATTTTTCCTGTTATTGCTTTTAGTTTTTCTGGTATGGTCCCGTTATGCAAATTAGGAATTTTAATTTTACAAGTTTAGACTTTGTAAAAGTTGATTTTGGCAGATCCTTTTATTTAGGGGAATAAGTTAATTCAGTTAGTTTTGATTTGTAATTATTTTTTTAGAGAATAAATGATTCATTCCAACCTAGATAGTTCTTTAGGTATAATATTATTTTTTTACTAGAATATTTTATTTTATTTGGAGTGTATTTTGTAAAAGATCTCAACACATAATAATATTTGATTTGTTAATTTGTTCTATGTATGAGATTGTTGGTTTTTGGTGTTGCATCATTTGATATGAGAGTTGAATTCTTGGATTTTGTATTTGATACTTTCTGATGTTCTCTTGCATTCACTGGTTCTTGCTACCGTAAGAAATAAAGACAACCTCACGTTTTCTTGTTCTCTTTGTAGCATCAAATGAAAACAACTTCCCGTATCCTTCCGGGCGTGCCTTCCTATGCAAACCCGGCAATGTATCCCTCACTCCTCAATACTCTTATTTCACCACCACCTTTTACCAACATCACTTTTAGCCACCAATCTTGTTGATCATCCATAGTGTACACGAGCCCTCTACCCTGTTCTGGTTGCAATAGTCGATCCTGTCGCTTCTCTATCGTTCACCGCCTCATGCAGTGGTTTGTGCCTCTCCCAGCTCCTACAATCTCAAGCTTGATCCTATTCATGATCCCCTCTGCGGATCCATGTGTTTGACTGACTCCTGTCTAGGTTGGCACTGTCATAATTGGAGCCTCAATTCCAGTAGCGTGCCTCCATGAAGAACTTGTTGTTCATCAACTGTTCGTGTCCAATCTGCACTGTCGCCTCTCTGCTTGATTTCAACTGACAATCTGCAATTTTGGTGAAGAAAAAAAAAAGAATAGTGAGTAGTAGAAATTATTTGGAGAAAAAGGGTAAAGGATCTAAGAGGTTCTGAACTCAATTCAAGACACATTGTAAGAGGGAAGCAATTGTGATATACTACATGGCTGATTTGATCCAGTACAAAGCAGATTACAAAATTACAAGATAGGGACACCTAGTACAAACTCTATTCATTGATCAATGTTTGAATTCTGCGTTGACAATTTCAACAATAGACTAAGTTCACATCATCTTAGTGTGATTGAACCTCTGTCTTAAAATTATTTTCGTTTAATTTTTTTGTTTTGCTTCTTGTATTTCTAATAAACCTTAGTTCCACCCTACCTTAAAACAATCATCATCATTTATTTATTATCTTATTTGTTTCCTAGTTTACTGTGTTGCCTTATTTCATTATTTTCAATTTTTATATCAGTCATGAAAAGAGAAGAGATGTAGATTCTCAAAAAACAATGATATATAACAATTCATTAGACAACCTACAACGATTTAAAGAATATTATGCTATATAACAATTCAGTAGATGACCTACAATGATTTAAAGAATTTGCTATATAACAATTCAGTAGTTTGGCAAGGAAAGAAAATCATGATAGACTAGATCACTCATTTTATATAACCTCACAAGTCTCACTTACATAAAATGCATCATGATGATCATTGCATGTTTAGAGAAAATCACTTTCATGAAACCAATAACGGATCTTGGCCTAGGCTGATTATGAGATGAGACCATGTGTTGAGATAGAAGTCTAGTTTGATGGCTGATTAAACCTGGATGGATTTATAGATTGGCTAGCTGAAATGGAAGTCTATTTTGATTAGGATAGCATGACCCGTATGGAATGAGCATGAATTGTCACAATCAAATTCGTTGGAGTCACTAAGAAATTTTATTAAAGTATTACATCACAACATACTTTAAGAATGAACAATTTAGTAGGTGGACAAATTTGAAATAGCCATCCTGAGCGAAATAGAATATCAAAGTACATTAAGATACCTCCCATATTAATCATCGTTTGTATGATAATATTTCCTCCAATATTAATCATCTTTGAAAGGGACTAAAAATATTCCCATACTAATCATCTTCTCTACGATAATCTTTTGCTGTGTGAGATTATTGGTTCCTGGTGACCATGCATCATGATGGCTATGCAATTGTCAAAATATCAATGCATACCATCTACATTACTCAAATTACTTTTTCCCCATACCTACATCGGCCCAGGCCCCTGACAACAACACTCCATGTCGAACAATGATATTCATGTTATCCACAAAAAAATTTAGAAAATGATGCATCAGACATCTAGATCGAACATGGTATGATCTTAGTTAGTCATGTCTGAGTAGCATAGCTTGGCAGTATTATGGTTCTGATATTTGCTAACATGATATTATTACTACTAAATTCCTGCCTTTTTGTTTGATTGGACTACACTTTAAGTGACATGTCCACAGAGTAGCTGAGTGTTTTCTAAGCATTTAAAAGGATGATTTTGAATGAAATACTTCATCCTGGAAGCAAGTAATGTCGTTAACTTCATCATATTTTAGTACTTTTCTGTAAGTTTTGGACACAAGACAAACAGGAAGTGTACTATGTTTAATTGTATTTCTTCTTTCAAATATTTGACATTTGTAACCTTTTTTTTGCAGGAGAGCAAGTGGAGGGCGTGGCTTCATTAGTGGTGCTGGAGAAACTGAACTGCAGCTTCAACGCCGGAGGTTATTTTTAGATATCTTGAATGTTGTTTCTTTTTTTTCACACCTCATTTGATTCTCGTTTAATTTCTAGAAATGTTGCTTAAAGATTCTATTCCATTGAATAAATTCCAGAATCCAGGAACGTAGAACTTATCTACTATCCCAGATTGGGGAAGTTCGACGAACAAGGGCTTTGCAACGATATGCACGCAAAAGGCATGGTAGTTCATATGGCCATTCCTTGGCAACTGTTGCTGTTGTTGGATATACCAATGCTGTATGTGATTGCACTTGTCTCATTTTCCTAGATACTTATTTTTTGGCTTAAATTATGGAAAAGAAACTAGGCTAGGATCAATTTTTATGTCTTTAGCCTTTCTAGTCGTTGCTGCTTTTTAGCTTGATCAGAACTACTCTTCCTCATTTGAAACACCATTATCCAGGGCAAATCTACATTAGTCAGTGCTCTTTCCGAAAGTTATGTGTACAGTGATGATAGGTATTTCTACTTCACATCTAGTATTTTCTTTGTATGCATTGATCCCAAAACTTTAAGAATTTTGTTTTTCTTATAACTGTTTGTTATTCTATGTCAAAATGCCTCAGCTTACATGGTATTTTACCTCTGCTTAGGTTATTTGCAACTGTGGATCCTCGACTGCGGAGTGTCATTCTTCCATCAGGGTATTTTTATTGTAATCTTCAATGCTTAATTAAATCCGTCTAACTAGGAGCTAGAATTTTATTTGTCTGTTTGTATGCACCAAATTATTTGCTGATCATGCCACCAGGAAGAAAGTGCTTCTTAGTGATACTGTTGGCTTCATCTCAGATTTGCCTGTACAGGTAATATAAATACTATTTTGTTTTGATGTGTCATCTGAGAAAACTTGGTCCTCTCCACTGCTTTTTGACAATGTTCATGCTAAATTTCAGTTAGTGGAAGCATTTCACGCAACCTTGGAAGAAGTAGTTGAAGCAGACTTGTTAGTAGTATGGTTTGCTGTTCTCTTATTATAAATTGATCTTGACTTCTTTTTTTATTCTTCTAAAGTTTGCGTTTTTAAGAAGAAAGTATGAGTCAATGGTGTCCTGAATTTGTCAGTGCCTACAGGGTATTTATGGATTGCTTTATTTTTTTGGGTTGGATATAGTACCTGGATGAAGATCTAGTAGCCATATGAATACTGTTCTGGACTTGTGTTGTTATAGTACTAGTCTATCTAATGCCATACCTAATGGATATACAACAACAATAACCACCAAACCTTATTCCACTAGGCGGCCATACCTAATGGATATACTATCTGAATAAGGTATTGTTGATTACCTTGTTTGGCCAGCACTTTCTACTAGTTGATATAAGTCGCTCATCTGTAAATATTGTCAATATACTGTTGCTACATATTTGCAAGGGCTAGCAATATTAAACATTTGATATGCGATGCTTCTAGATGGTTTTCATTTTGATTTGTTTCTCTATCCTTCAAACCAGTCTTAGGATTCATTTATTATCTTAGTCTTTTTTCTCTTATCAAGCAAGTTGGCGGACGAATTTCATATTCAGATGAATCAATTAGACTTGTTGTGAGGAATTAAAGGAGATCAAAGAAAGATCATTTAAAACTACTAAAGTGACTTGATTAACTGTTAGTGGCAACATACTCTTACTAAGAGTTTAATTGTGCGATAATATTTGTGTGCTTGATCTTAACTTGATTAGACATGGTTTGTTTTATTGTATAGTTGTGGTAGTTGTTATTATTTGTCAATGGTGAAGATTTAGTTTCTGCTTAGAATATTAAAAGCAGCTTCCTCTCTTATACTCTTGGCTAACATATGAACCCTACTTTTTCTGCAAAAACCAGAGCATGTCTAATACCTGATTGGGAATTCTGCAGCATGTGCTAGACTCCAGTTCACCTGATCTTGATGAACAACGTGAAACTGTACTACAAGTGCTGAAACAGATTGGGGTATCAGAGGAGAAGATTCAAAATATGATTGAAGTTTGGAATAAAGTACTGATGGATAACAGATGTTAAAACTAATGTTTGAATTTATTTGATGTGTTGGTTAAAATAAGTTATTGATAATGTTGTTTTGATCTTTGTTAAGATTGATCTTCTTGAAAATAATGGTGAAGCTGAAGACTTTCACGAAGAAGAAGAAAGCATTGGTGAAGACACTGAAAAATGGCAAGAGGAGGATATGGATTCTGATGGTTTATCTGGTGAACTTATAGATGCTGAGGATGATGATTGTGATGACCAGGCTTCTGAACTTACACAAGAAGAAACTATGGATGGTGCTGATGACATGGACTCTTCTGGGAACACGGATTTCAATGATGTTCCCTCTGAACTTCCATCCAAAGAGAGTCTGAAAAATTTTGATGTTCAAAAGGATGATGACTGCTCGGTAGAATGGAATAATAAGAACCATACAAAAGAAAGCCATGAAACCTGGGCAAGCAATCGTGTGAAAATTTCTGCAGTTACAGGAGTTGGCTTACAAGAGTTGCTGTATCTCCTAGACAAGAAGCTAAATTTAGATAAACCTTCCGAGCAGAATTCTTTTGGTCCTTATGATAGGAAATGGAGACCTTCATACTCTGCAGATGTTGAAAAGGCTACAGAGCAGTAGGTATTTAAGCAAGCACAAATAGTTTTCCATGGAGAACAATTTCTGTAAATTGAAATATATCACCAATTGCGTTTGCCAAGTACATTTTGAAATATCATAAGGTTTTTGTTGGAAGTGCAATCGGATTGATACTAAATTTATCTCCCTCGTTAATTAAACATCCCCCTTGTTAATTTTTTGGTGAACAAAAACTAACTAAACATGGTTCTTACAGTGCTTTCTTTTTTTAGTGAAATCTTTTATGGTTCCCTTGTGACAAATTCTAGCCTCTTGTGCTGCAGGTATCAATTTTCTTTGAAGAGATGATTATCCCTCAATGGACATTCTTTAGGAACTCGATTCAAAGAAGACATACTTAATGGAAATTTACTTCAGGTGATTGAATCATGCATTACGTTTCTTCCTAAATTCTTCTAAAAACTGTTTTGTTCGTATGGTAATTTAAGGGTGATGCTATTTTTGCAAGCTGCAGCTAAACTGAAGATTTAGGTTACAAAAACCTGACCGAGAGAGGTTGTAATAAAAATGTAAGATGTCTTTACATTTTTGTGATAACACAAGGGATCCATTACATATTTAAACTAAAGTTAAATCCTCTTATTATTCTCCCATCCATGCCCTATTAGTTCTTGAATGTAATTGTCGGTCTTATTATTATCTAATTAAACGTACGTAATTCCTTTTCGATGTGTACTCGAAACGAATACATGGATGAGGAGACATTCATTGTGGGAATTGAGTCTAGTCTTTTTTTTCAATGATTTCACGAGCTATGTTCTATGTTTATAACTGCAACCAACAAGTGGGCCACATATACTGGGAACACAGATTTCAAGACGGTGTATGTCTGGATATTAATTGTTTCAGTTTAACAATTTTTATCTATGCACAATCTTGTTTTATGACCTATTAAATCTTAGAGTGTTATTTTTCGATACCTTTATTTTTTTTCCAAGTCAATAAAAATTCTGTGTTCCACTACTATTCTCATTCTATTCCATTTCAACCTAGATGTGACTCAAGGAAGTAGTAAGTTCATGTAGGAACAAGATAAATATCCACAAGCAAGGGCCAGATCACTGAAAAATTATGTTCCTCTATTAACACAATTTGAAACAAACAAGTAAACAAAAAAAAAGGAGGTAGAATCAAAAACTAACTATTACAGAAGCTTCCCATAAAATGGTCACCACATCGACCTTTCAGAGTTAGCAGGTGGTGGCACCTCGGCCAACATGTATGAACTCAAAATTCCCTTTCTTGCCGACCAGTGTTCCTGAGTAATGTGTTCGATTAGATATTTGGAATGAGTTCTATTTCAGTGACTTGAAATCTGACACATTTCTGCAAAATACAAGTTGTTTCTAACTTGGATAGTTGTCGATTTGTTTCAGATGGATAATCCATTGATGGCAAATTGGAATACTTCAAAAGCTTGAAGTTATGCAATCCACAATGAAATGGTCTGCCTCATTCCAGTTCAAGGTTAAGGGTAACATTTAAAGAATTTAAGCAGTAACATTTAAATATTTTTGTACTGATTGTTTAACAAATGACTTAGTCTAAGATTATTTTGACAATTATCAAGATTACTTTTGATGGAAATTGATACATTATAATAAAAGTAGTAGTAGATTGCTTAGGTCATTGTATTACCATTTGAGACTTAACATATTGCTAAATTGTCAGTGCTATCAAGAAACAAAGTGGATGCAGTATAAATAGAAGTTAGATAATCTCAACCACTTCCTCTTCCCGCTTGCTTTGTACAGTTTGCTTAAACCATTCAACCATGTTTACCTGCCCACAGATTAGCCACTTATCAAGAGCACACTATGAGAAAGTGGAAAAGTCCATAGCAACATAGCTGCACAGGCGTTCAAGAAAGTGGAATAAGTAACTAATTAGAAGTATAAGAAAGCATATTATCTGAAGTGTGGTAGATATATGAAATCTAAACATAAAGCGTTGATGGATACAACTTACCCGAATGTTCCCATTACTCGGGTGGTTGCATAGCTTGAAGCCTTGAACCAGAGCCCAAGACTTTCGCCAATCCAAAGTCTTGACACTTTCGGATTACATTGCTTGTTTAGAAGAATGTTATTCGACTCGATGTCTCGTCTCGATGCACAATTTTAGGCTCCAATCCTTCATGCAAGTATGCTATGCTGCAATGAATAACCATGTTAGGAAGATCACAAAAACCTTGAAATGTCAACAACTTGCACATAGGAAAGCAAATAGTAGGTTATCAGATGAACACAATGGGAGTTCTAACCCTTTTGCTGTTCCAATGGCAATTTTCATTCTTATATCCCAGGTTAGTGGATTTATAGGTCCCGCATCAACATGTAACCACTGCTCCAAATTCAATGTATTCATAGACAAGCATCCTGAGCCAAAACAGAGTTTTTCCATGCAAATGAATAATCAACAAGTTAGTGGGCTTCAATACTGAATAACAAAGTGCTTTTGATAGATTTGACCACCTTTTGGCACCTTCAGCACAACACCCAACGAGTCCAACAAGATTCTTATGCCTTACTTTTCCAATGGCTTCAAGTTCAACCTCCACTTTGAACTCCTTTTCTGCTAGCCCCCTGTGGTAGAGTTTCCATCATAGAGAAAAAACCATTAGCACAAAAGGTTAGCATTAGAAATATAAACAGTATTGTAAATGGTGGTAAATAATAGCGGAGCGGTGAGTGATCACCTATCGCCTCGGATGCTTAGATGATTATTTTTTTATTATTAGTTTTTATATATAATCCTCCTTGATTTATTAACTAAAAATTAAAAAAATTAATTAGATAATTTTATTAGAGTTTCATTAAGTCTATTTAAATTATTCTAATTATAATTAGGAATTGATTAAAATTATTAACTTAAAGTATTTAATTGAAATCAAGTTAAAAATCTAACTCCGACCTCTTACCACTTATCATTGTTTCGCCCGCGGTCCTTGCGACGAGTCCTACGCATCGCTTTCAGGTACTTCATGCATTTCTTCCAGTACCCAAAGTCATCGTTAGAGAAAAGAGGTGGACGTCCAGTATTATAGCATTCTTGATGGGTCATTGCAACAACCTTTGTCAGCATCAAAATCAGGTTTGATTATCTTATACTCCCTGCACCAATCGCCAGGATCGCACGACGAGTCCGGACGCGTCGTCGAGACTACGCGACTAGTCCGGATGTGTCGCTAGGACAATGTGACGCGTCCAAGCCCGTCGCCGGGCTCGGGCGACGTGTTCGGGCTTGTCGTTGGGCTCGGGTAACTCGTCCAGGCTTGTGGCATGTCGACACCGGAGCTATTTAACCGCCTAAAACATCGCCTTTATCTAAGACGATGCAGTTGATAACCGTCTCCCGCCTCACCATTTAGAACATTGGATATGAAGTTTTTCTTTTTTTCTCTAAACTTGTAATTTCCAAATAGAATACAAAATCTACTACTCTTATAACATCATCAGTAGCATCTATTTGTTCAACAAAATTAACTTGAGAAAGACAACCAAGTTTGGTGACCATTTCTTCTTAATTTCAGTAAATGCAAACATAACTACTAAGTTGCTGGTGTAAGAGCTCGCCTACTTTGTTATTACTGTTAATTATGATTTTGGCATGCCCCATTCAGCAGTGTGACACTACAAGAATGGTAAAATAGTTTCATCAGTTTATGTCTAATTGCTGTATGTTCCTATCTAGGATGATTATAACAAACATTTATCTCCGATATCAACATTCAATCGGGTGCAAAATAATTTAACATATAAAAAAAGAATATCAAAATCTTCATTTTTCAATGTCAAGAGAAGTATTTAGTTGTAGAGATCAAATCCATTACATTTATGATATTAAGAGATTTTTGTTATAAGTACAACAAAATAAATCTGTGATCATCATAATTTTATGCATCAAATGCAAAATAAAAATGATACTTCATCACTATTAAAGAACACCAACTTCCCCACGCATCGAAGTAGATGAACCATCAGTGATAATGCTTTCAAGCACATCAATAGTTGCATTATACTTATCTATTAAGTCGCAAATAAAATCAAAATGGGAGCTCCAATGAGTAGTTCCTGCTCGATGCAAAGTACCAATATGATTAGTTTCTCGCCCAGTCTCACTTTCACCAACAATAACAGAACGTGTAATTTCATTAACTTGAGCAGATTATAACTCGACAATGCGTTTGGCAGAAGATGTAGCAAGATTCACAATAGTCGTCATATTCGAAAAGAAAAGTCATATAAAAATCTCATTTTCAACAATTGCAACTAACGCTAGTTGGAATCGGTGGGCAAATCAATGCACATAATATGCATAGGGACAATCTTTAAGAAATAAAGTTTGCAATCCATTAAAAATAATACACATGTTGCTAGCACCATCATACCCTTGACCTCGCATATTATGTATTTCTAGATTATATTTAGTGAGGACATTATATATTTCTTTCTTAAGTGTTGCAATTGTGGTGTCATGAACATGCACAATTTGGAAAAAACGCTCCCACAAAAAGTCATGTAGATCAACAAATCTCAAAACTATAGTCATCTGTTCTTTGTTAAATACATCCTTCGCTTCATTCACCGAAATATAAAACTTAAAATCTTCAATTTCATCACGGATTATATTTCTGACTCTGTTACCAATAATATACAATATTTCTGTTTGAACTTCTGGTGAGGTATACTTTTACATTTTCCCGAGCTTTCTCTAAGATAACATTGTCAATACTAGTGTTTCATTTTCCCAAAATTTTTAGCATCTTAATGAAATCACCACGATTTTGAGTATATGAAGATTCATCATGACCTCTTAATCCATATGCTTGCAAACTAAGTCAACAAACGCTCTCAATTGTTGTTGTAAGCCTTACTCGATTTTTTTTGAATCTGTTTAGAAAATTCTTAATTCATAATTTTATTTATATGTCGAGTTATATTCATCACATTAACAACATATTTTGCAAATTTATTATGCGCCGAGTTAGAACTTCTCATGTGAGACAAAAATGCACACTTGGCTCCATTATTAACGCATTTCCAACTTTTAAACCCTTCAACTATAAATGCAGATTGTTGTGCTTTACTTAATTCAAAAAGATAACATGAAAAATAAAATATTGCATTCTCTGAAGGAGAGTACTCTAATCATGAAAAAAATTTATACCATGTATATTGAAATCGACAAGGTTGTTTTTTTGATTCAGATTGTGGGTACTCTTGCCATTTAGGTTGATATGACTCTATTTTAATATAAGTTCTTCTAATTTCATTACGATAATTAACAGAATATCGTCATATTGAAATACGTAATCCAGAATCTCATTTAAGTGAAGTTTTATCAAACTCAACTTTTTGAAATTTAGAAAAAGGTTCGAATTCTTCATTAGGAATGAATGTATTAGTCTTAGTCCTCTGATTATTAATTCTTGGCTTAAAGAATGATAGAATATTATTTCTCCTTTGTCTCTCATATTAAAATATCTAACACAAACAAATTTTGACCTTATCAATCTAGAATTTCATAAATCTTAAAGAGTAATTTCTAATATAATTTTAAGTATAAATCTCATCTTTGCCTACGTAGATTCAACAACAGTAATAACTAAAAATTCAACATTATTTATTAAATTAAAAAAATATTAAAAATATTTATAATTGTGTTCTTCAATATTTCACATAAAACCATTTAAATTAGTAAAATTTTAAAGGAATAGGAAATAATTAAGAAATTAGCTAGTTTAAATTCTATATGAGAATAATATTAGTAAAAAACAATTAAAAATATATTGTCCCTACAAAGCATAATTAATCACGTATTAATAATTAAAGCTTAACAATACCTCTAGTAAAAAATCTTTAATTAACTCCAACAATATATTAAAAACTTTGATTAGACATGTATTTTAATTATATAATTAGATGAATAATATATTGGTAGAGCATGCACTTCAATATTAAATGTGATAAAAAAGAAAGAATCCAATCCATAAATAGAAAAATTACACATATTTTAATTGAATATTAAAATTGAGATAGCAGTTGCTTACACTTATGGAACAATCTTGAAGAAAAAAAAAGTGAGCATTAGAGCAATCACAATTCACATGAGTAATCGCAAAATCGACGGAGCAATCACAGAAAGAGTTGACTTGAGCGACAACGTGCAACAATCACAGAGCAATCACTTACAACATTCGTGATTCATAAAAGAAAAATCTCATTGCTATTAAATTATGAACAGATAAAATGAAATATATTTTGTAACACACAAAAGGTAATATCATACGTATATAAGTAAAAATTATTTTGTAAGACATATGCAAATAGAAAAAATGAAAGGTTAGATGTCAATAACACAAAAGGACGAAGAAGGATGAATTTAGGTATAATCTGATAGAAAAAATAGTTTTACTTATTTTACAACAGTTTTAATTATTCTGTAACAATTATAGTTTTTTATAATAATTTATCTAGCATCAGATAGAAAAAATAAAAAAATAAAATAAAGAAGTGAAGAAGAAGATACCTATATCATTATGATCGTCCGGTGTCGGGCATCAGTTGCTCCAAGTAGTAGCGGGAGTCGCAGGTGAAGAGCAAGAAAAATTAAAGAAATCGGGCGAATGAAGTGGAAGAAAAAAATTAGATGAATGAGAAAGAAAAAAAATTAGACGGATGAAAAAAAAGAAATTAGGGATTTAATTTGTCTTTTTTTTCTAAATTTTCTTCTCTCCTTCCATCGGGAGACGAGGAGATAGAAGAAGATTAAGAATTTAATTTTTCTTTAATTTCCTTCTCTCCTTCCGTCGATTTGAATTCTCTCCTTCCCGTCTATTTGCGTAATTTTCTGATTGGCTGCCTACTTACAAAAATGGGTCCCTCTTCTTTCGTCGAACTAATTTTCTCATTGGCTGCCTAGTTACAAAAATGAGCCCCTCTCCTTTCGTCGAATTAATTCTTTAATTGGCTGCTTACAAAAATGGCCCGGGATAGAAGGTGAAACGTTCGTCTTCAGTGTCTCTATCAGTCCGTCCTAAAATTAATACAGAGGAAATAAATCACGAGACTAAAAAATACAATATCTCCTTAACACATATGGGAGGAGACCGACACGTGGCGTAAGAATGGGTTTTCATTCGTCCATATCTGTCACCTTTTATCATCGAACTCGTACCAACTGCTATGATAACATTAGATTACATCGGTAAATTTTAAAAAAATTATAATATCCACATATATATTTTTTTGATTTATCAGTGTAACTGATAAAAAAATTATTATACTTTTAAAATTAATTGGATAATTGAATATATATTATGCCAAAAAAACAAAAAAGTTTGGGCACCAGTGTTGCGCTGCCTCCAGCTCAGAACACGAAGGAAAGAAAGAAAGCACGGGCGGGGCCTCATTGACGGCTCCAACAGAGATGCAGTAGACAATCGGGCAGATCAAGAGAAAGAGAGTAAAAGAGCGTTGAAGCATTTATGGAATGCGAATAGTGTTTATCAGGAAAAAGAAATAATAATAATAATAATAATAATAATAATAATAATAATAGCAAAAATGCAGTGAACGACGACATCCGTAATTAATTTGTGATGATGCAGCCACTGGCTGTTTGCTTAGCAGCAGAATCGCCATCAGCAGCAAACTCAAACTCAAAGTCTGGAAGAATTAAGAAACCACCTAATTAGAATGCAGGCATGCAGATGATGGACTATATATGAACAACTAGTAATTAGTAAACGCGATCGAGACTACTCACTCATCTTCTTATTCGACAGTCCCTACTTTGCCTTGCTTCCTCCTCAGCTTGGCATACTCCCTGACGTCCCGGACGGTCCTTTTGAGGCAGATCCTGTGCTCGTCCATCGAGGCTCTCCAAAATTGGTGGAAATGGCCCGCGATATTAGCCAGGAAGCCCGAGCCAGCCTCGCTCTTCTTCTTCTTCTTCCTCTTCCAACAGGTCGCCTCAGCTGGTTTCGGCGGCTCCATTTCTCTCCCTGCCTTGAGCCCACAACCACCAACTGTTTGATATAAAGCGGAGGAGAAGAAAGAAGAAAAGAAGAAAAGAAGAAAGGAAGAAAGGCAGGGAATCGAGTGCTGCTGCTAAAATTTCTGACTTTGCGTGGGGAGTCCGCAGGTTGCGCAGGGGATTGAGCAATCGGCGACGTGTCGACAACGCTGTTGATAAAGTAGGATTAGGAAGAGTGGCGTGGAGAATCCATGGGAGAAGGGATTTCACTCCTTTTGGATGACCAAGGAAAAAGTGCGTGCGTTGTGTTGGCTACTGTGGGTTGCACATGTCCATGGCTAGTGCAATCTTCGTTGTCTGCACGCTTACAGTGTTTGCATGGATCCAAATGTTTGCCTATTTGCCCGTGTATTTGTGCACTCCCGCACGCCCACGGGCTTGCATTCATGTGGTTAGGTGTAGTGTCGGCTTTGTTTCATGCTTAAACCAACAATGTCCATGTGTTGCTTTTCTACTCACTTTCAATATGTGTTTCCTATTACGGTAAAAAAGTGAAACGTTCGTCCCCGATATTCCTGTCAATTCATTTCAATTGTGGCAAAAGACGAAACGCTCGCCCCCAGCGCCCCCGCCAGTCCGTCCCAGAACCAACACGGAGGAGGTAAATCACGGGGGCTAGTCT
>JBBUKS010000029.1:6326445-6337390 GCA_038050645.1 Hedychium gardnerianum
CACTAGTGGAACACCTACTAGCCTCCACCTAGTCCTCCTTTTCTATATGATTGTGAACTTTGGAGGTCTCCGTTCTGGTGTAGTTACTGTTGTTTCTTTCCTGAACCATGCCATATAATGAAACCCTTAGAAGAATGACTAGTGTGCCTTTGTATCTGAAATTAGGGTTTTGATTTACCAGTTCTGAAATGGGAGCTAGCTTCTTGCTCTCAGAGGCAGAAGCCATTGCTGAGCAGCGAGGATCGCACTTGGCCCACTTTGTTCATGTACCAATTTTGAGGTATGCATATTATTGTTCTCAGGAGATGAACAAAAGAAAAGGGTTGTGTTTGTCTGTAGAAAACTCACATTCTTTGCCGCCATGCTGAATGCTTCTCGGTGAGGAATATCGGGTCGAACGGCTTTAATTCTCTTAATTTCCTCCCTTTCATGGCAGATAAAGAGTTTCGATTCTAGTTATGAATATTAACATGTATAGCACTGCTAATTTACTTTAGTTCCAACTTACAAGTACACAAAAAGATATACAGAATCCTAAACTGAAACTATAGGATCTGTATAATCTCAAGATGTATAGTTTGCACAGGCCACAATAGAGAACAAAAACATTAAAGCATTTAATCCATGCTAATTAGAATTTTCAGGTACATACATTTAATATAATCGATCTATATACCTGCACTGCACATCATTAACAGTGGAGATTATGAAGCAAATCACATTGGACTTAATTAATTTAGCATTTTGATTCTTACTTCATGAAGCGATTGTAAGCAGAAGGCATCCTGTGTTTCTTCTCAGGAGCTGTAACCATAAATTCAAGCCAAGTTATGTGTATTTATACTGATCCATTAGAATTAATAAACAAAATGAAGAAGAAGAAGAAGAAGAAGAAGAAGAAGAAGAAGACCAACATTTCACCCCTTACGTTTCACAACAAAGGGTGGCTTTTGGATCATTGACTCACAGGAAAACCATGAAAGAGATGAAACCCTCAGGCAATCAGAGCAAGGGCCCTATCACAAATTTTGAAGAAAATTAAAACCAACATTGTTTAACTCAACATTGTTTTAAAAAAAAGATTGTCAGATATTAATTAATTGCTCGAATTGAGTTATTCTTGGGGTGTGTAATTGTAAGACAAGAAGAAGTTACGAACCTGAAGCTGGCTCATTGGATGTTCAGTGAGACTCAAGTGTTGCTGGATGGGTCTAGGGCTAAGAATGAAGAGATGGTTGCAGTAGCCACACTTCACAGTCATTGTGTCCATCATCCTCTTGCATGGAACCCCAACCTGCAACCATGCATCAAGGTATACCATGAACAGAATTAAACCCTGATTTACAACATAAACACAAAAAGAAAATAAAACTGGAAACGAAACATGGATAGATAAGTCAAGATATCTTCTACTATTGGGGCATTAATTACCGCAAGAACAGTGTTGCAGTAGGTGCAACGCACGTAGCACAAGTGCTCAGATGGAGAGACCAAGTCCATGACGCAGCAAGAAGACGAGATCTAGCTAATTAGATGGAGAGGGAATTGATGATGCCTGCTTAGGGTTTCTATTCTCGCAATAATGCACGGGCGAGGGAAACCCCACTCAGTACTCCTAGTGATCACATACATATCAATATATATAATAAGCTCTTTAATTTAATCATAGTTACTCCATGATCATCTTCTACATTTTCTAAATACATAATTTGGTCAAAGTAGTGTGAAAGAGAAAAGCTGTTAGTATGTATCTTGCAAGTGACAAGCTACAACATCTGGTAGGGTGTCTACATGTAGCTTTTAAGCCTCCATCCCATACACACACACACACACCGTATACATGCTTTTTCACATGCATCAAATCCCATACAAGAAAATTAAATTAAGATAATTCAGAATAGTTTGGAATTTGATGAAGGAGAAGGAAGAATGTTACTACCGAGGGAATTGAAGCCATCGGAGAGTGCGGGAAGTGATGTGACTATTCCATCGGGGTAAAAGAAGAGGGAGCCCACAGTTGCCCACTCACTTGGTATTAATTAGCCTTTTTCTTCCTCCCTTCTCAGGTCTTCGTACGTATACATCAAGCGTAGCCACAGGCAGCTAGCTAGCTCTGAGGATGGCCAGTAGCAGCCATGGCATGGCACCTTTGATGGATTTGGCAATGCGAGCCAGGCCTGGCTTCCTCCCTTGTTGGGAAAGACAAGGCAAGGCCGGCCGGTAAGGGGCCTGGCGAAGAGGTAGGGTGGGTGGATTGGACGTGATCCATTCATTCATTGTCTCAGATAAATGCAATGTAGTACACTGTGAGACGTACGTGAGGGTATTCGTGGTAATTTGTTGGTTGCTGTTTAACGCAGGGGAAATTATTCCAGTCCATCTTCTCTGCGGATCTATCCATCCTTCTCTGCTTGGCCTCGGTGTCAGTGCAGCAGCCACACTCTCCTCATGACCGAGCTGCCGCACTACTGCAGAACCAGCTTGCGCCAGACGCAAGGCTTTTACCATTTCGAGTGGAAAAAAAAAACCCTACTTTCTATATGCTACGATAATAATAATGTTAATTTGCTTATTATTAATTTGTAGGTTGAGCACATGGGCGGGGGCAGAAGCTAAGCATTGCCGTGCGTACGCTCTGTGAGGAATGCTTCGTGTGCCTTAATTATTATTATTTTTTTAATATACACTAATATTTATTTTTTAATTAACATTGAATATTTTATTTATATCGATGATTCAATCTTATAAAAAAAAATTATCAATCATTAAAATAAATCAAAAAATATTCACGATAAATAATCTGTCAAACCAATATTCTTATATCAACCTTCATTAAAAAAAAAAAAATCAACTCTTAATTTGTTAAAATTGAAATTCAATCCTAGATATAAGGGATCTACCGCTCACCATCCCGAGGTGTCTTAATTATTAACTGAACGTATGATGATGATTTGTGTAGAGCATTCAATGCCCCTAGTAATGATAATCTTTTCAGTTTTCAAACATATAAGAATTAAGTTTTAATTTTGATAAATTAATAAATATTTTTTTTAATAAATAATTGACCTAAGAACTTTAGACCGATGAATTATAAGCGTTTTTAAATTTATTTTAATAATCATAAATAATTTTTATAGAATAAAATCAGTCATCCTAAAATTAATTGATGTAAATTAAATACGTGATACTAATTTTTAAAAAAAAATTAATTAAACAGCTAATCAATTAATTATCAAACTATACCGAACATAATTAAAGAGTTGAATACAATGATATTAGAAAGAAGTAGCTATAGAAAAGAATATTGACAAGGGCGCCGATATATATGTTAAAACACAAAGCTTCTCTATGATCTCAAAGTCATGACATATCATGGAGCTAACTTCCCGTTGCGTGATCTCCCTATCTTAACTTTTTTTATAATAAAAGATGATTAGTGTCCCTCACAACATACTCCTAAATTATATAAAAAAAATAAATTATAAATTAATTTATATCCGACCGTCAAGTAATTAAGAAAAGAAAAAAAAAATCTCCAAAGACATGCGCTCATCGAAAATTAATCTCTACTTTATTATAATAAATCTATCATCACTAACTCCCTATCTTAACTCTGATTCATAGCTTTGCTTATCCAAATAACTAACCCTTCTACCTGTTTCAAGCTTCTTTTTTTTAATCTAAATGCCAATTATATTGTCCCACGAGCTTTCTTTGGCATTGATCGGCCAAAGCATTATTTGATTTTCATCATATGTTCGATAAAGAAATCTAAAATCACACCATAAAATAGTCATCAAATCTTAATTAACCATGTTGGCATTCCACATGGCATGAGTGGAGAAAAGTCCAATCCATGCCTAACATCACTTCAAAATTTTAACAAATCTAGCGACAAGAATTATGCAATGCAATTGACATGCTGATTTAAGCCTAATAGTCGATGAAGAAGTTGAACCATTAAATTCATCTGGGCACTTGACATGCTGAATCCAAGAAACTATCGACATGTTAGGTTCGATATCTCAAACGCCAGAACACCAAAACAAATAATTCAAACTCATAATTTTCTAATGGCGAAATCTCTTTTTGCCATGCTATTCATTCCAGATAATATAAAAGAAGCAAAAAACTTTAAGTTTGGAATCCTCATGAAAACATGGACAAAAACATTGATGTCAAAATGATTTGTTTAGTGATCATGATGCTTCTCCTCAAATAGACCATCAGGACCTGGGAGAAAATACAATAAACAACATCAGCAAAAGAAGGAAAGAAGCTAAAAGTACATATGCAAGTGTAAAAATGCAGAGTAAATGTACTGAGAAATGTTAGAAACAAAAAGAATAACGGACAAACACTTTCTCAGCAGCACAGTAGATGACGTGAGAAAAAAATGAATGCATCAAACATTCAACTAATTTTGCATTCAAAATTTTTCCTGCCATGCTGAGACAGGTAACAACAAAATTTCCATATCTTAAAACTAGCCCTTGTGTAGTTCGTGTGCATTCAATATATAATGCAGTTTGTTATTCTAGCAACTTTGGATAAGGTGTGATGCCATATGCGACTAATTTAGCTGCGCACTCTAAGACTCCATTTGTTTTAAAAAAATATTGTCTAGGAAAATATTTTTTCCTAGATAACCATGCAATTTAATAGATCAAGTGAATTGAGTCGTTCGATTCAGACTAGCCGATTAACGGGCAAGAGATGGGAGTTGTGCCAAGTGGGTTGGGTAGGCTAGGTGAGGCACTTAGCGTGGCCTGATTGACTTACTAAACTAGTCCACAGGATCAACTTGACCTGGAGAAGGAAAAAAATTACATATATTCTTTGCCATCTGTGCACCAAAGTACATTCAAGTTATTTTCTTATAAACAAAGAAAGCCTAAGTACTCTTGAATCTTCAACTCAAATCTAAGCCAACTTAATTTTATGCCAAGGTTCTTCATACACAAATTGAATACCCATCAAAACTAGTGTGAGAGACTCAAGCTGAATTAGATTTGGCTGTGGTAAAAGGAAAATAAACCTCTAACATAAGGGATTTTGGAAGCTTCAGATGAAAATACAATTCCATCTGTAAGTTTTCGAAGTTTTTTAAATTCGGATTACAAAATTTACATACATACAAGTCCAATCAAATTTTTACTACATCAAACATGTACAATTTCCTACGAGAGAAAGAAATGATCAGAAACAAAAGTTCAATCAAAATAGCAATCACCAAAAATCAGCTAAAACAACATGAAGGAAAGTGCATTAGAATACAGATATCAGGAAAGGGACACAAACCCCATGGGAATTCCTTGTTGCGAATGTGCAAATAAGAGTAAGCCTGCAGATGATGATATAAAACACCATTAATTTGATCACCATACAATTAGCATTAATACGCAGCGGGAGAACAGTAATACCGGGGGTTCTTCATAATGAGGATGCTCCTTGGAGAGATTATAGAACGCGAGAACAGTGCATGTGGCAATCCCAGCATAAGCTATCTTCTCCCACTTCGCGGCCTCGCCTGCAAAGAACGCAATCAAAGCTAAGAAGAGAAACATCACCCATAACCTCGCAACGAGAATCAAATGTAAAAAAAGAACCCTCCAAAAGAAAAACAGATCAAGCACCAAAAGACCTAATTGAATTACGAAAGGGGAGGGGGAACAGGGGAGCATTACGGGCGTCATCATGGGCGGAGGCGGAGGCGGAGAAGCTCCTTTTGGCTTGGGCCTCGGCCTTACCCTTCACTCCCTGTCTAAGAAGCAACGACGCAGATCGAAGTCCGGATCTCGGCATGGACGTCGCCATCGTCCTTCCCTTTCTCCCCCCCTCAAAGGTTTCGACGGGTTTGCTTCTCGCTGGGTTAAGCCACCGGTTTTTACGCGTAAACCAAACCTCTCAATCGGCCTAATGTTTCATCTTAGCCCCTCGTATTTCGATAAACTACTCTATACCATTCAACTTTTACAAAATCGTACATCATTTTACCACGAGTGTAATATCGTTAAATCGATATGATGATAAAAGGGCTAATGCAAAAATTAATTATTTTGCCCCCTTAATTTACATCATTACCACCAAATGGTCGGCAATTGATCAAGCATTTAAAGTTATGAAATTTGAAGAAAAAAAATGCACTTAATTTTAGATTTATCAAAGAGCACATTTATTTCTCATTTTATCCCTTCAGCTAACTATTCTATTATGATATTATATTCAAAGAACAACAATATTATTATGGTGTTGCATTTCAAATATTAAATCAATGTGATGTTAGTTTTTAAAAATTAACATCATAATGATGTTGATTTTAAGATTTATACTGTATCAAGGTGATATTGATTTTTAAAATGTAATACTATTATGATATTATCCTTTAAATGTAGCACGCGAAAAAGTAAAATAAGAAATAAATATATCTTTTCAAAAATCTAAAAATAGATGCGTCTTTTAAGAATTCCTTAACTTTAAACGTGTTCTTTGACCGATGTGGCCAAATTACCAACAGAGTTTTCTACTCTCATCATATATTTTTTATTTTCTTGTAAGTGTTATTCTTGTAAAAATCTAATAAGACAATTTTACTTATAATATCTTTACAATAAATCATCAAGTGGCAAAAGATAATTCGCGCTCATCCTAAGCGTCTCTATAGAGAGATAAAAGGAGCAAATCAAAATGACCTAACGACCTCTTTAAATAGGAGGAATTTTATTTTCCAAAGAATTATTCCCTCGGAGATTCAACCCCTACTCTCGTATGACAATCTAACATTCAAATATCAACTCGACTATACTGGGACTACAAGCGAACCATCACATACTTGCTCATGCATGTTGTCGAACACTCATGGGAACAATTAATCATGCACAGTAATAATCTTCTTCAGTTCACTCACGAAACTATACAGATAAAGTGGATTAAGATCTGACAAGAATCCTATAAGTTGTTAAACTTTCTCTTTTCAACTTTGTTAAAGGAAATGATCTCATAAAGCTTTAGAAAATTTATGAACATAAAATATAATGGACGACCCTCCTCCTACTTCAGACCTGATTTCAGTAGAAACTGAATAAATAGCTAGGTTGATATTATTATACATAGTATCACTCCCTTTCGTTTGCATTAATGCATGTATAACCATGCATGGATCAGAACTAGAAATTAGAGTACAACAGCATTAGCTAGCTAGAGCTATGCTTCAATTCATTGTATAGAGAGTAGAAGATTGATCCAACAAAAACTGAACACCCATAAGAACACCACTAATGGAACACCTAGCAAGCTCCATGTAGATGTGGATTGGAACCTAGTCCTTCTTTTCTATATTATTGTGAACTTTGGAGCTCTCCGTTCTGGTGTAGTTATTGTTGTTTCTTTCCTGAACCATGCCATATAATCAAAACCTTAGAAGAATGACTAGTGTGCTTTTGTATCTGAAATTAGGGTTTGGATTTACCAGTTCTGAAATGGGAGCTAGCTTCTTGCCCTCAGAGGTAGAAGCCATTGTTGAGCAGCGAGGATCGCACTTGGCCCACTTTGTTCATGTACCAATTTTGAGGCATGCATATTAGGAGATGAACAAAAGAAAAAGGGATGTGTTTGTCTGTGGAAAACTCACATTCTTTGCCGCCATGCTGAATGCTTCTCGGTGAGGAATGTCGGGCTGAGCGGCTTTAATTCTCTGAATTTCCTCCCTTTCATGGCACAAAAACAGTTGTGATTCTAGTTATTTGAAGATTAACAATCTATTTTTAGGTGTGCATGAAGTTGGGCATTGCAATTAGCCAATATCTTGTAGAACAATTACTGAAAGACAGTATAGAAACCATATATACTCTACTTTAGGAATCATAAATGATTCTATATTGTTAAGTAATTTGAAAACAGTTTTGAAAGACAGACACTATTAATGTTTTAAATGATTCTAAATGCAATGATAATGTCTTTAGTTCATTGGAACATATATATACCTTTGGCAGCAACTCAAAAAGCTCAAATAAAAATACTGCTAAATATGTTTAAAATGAAATAAAATTAAGTACTTGATGGGTAAACCTTTTCTTATAATTAATTAATTTTTCATCCAATTTTCCATGTTCATCTCTCACTCATTATATATCCATCCTTCAACTTAACTCTTCAATATGAAACAATCCTAAGGGCCTCCAATAACAAGTCAAAGAATTCTACTAAATGAATAAAGTTGTGGATTTTCTCATCTTAACAAATCTTTCACTACATTAAATTTTGATCTCATCAATATTGAACTAGAATAATCCTCTTTGGCCAAAGTTCCTCTTTTGATCTCACCATTGTTTATCTTCCTACTTGATAGCTTTACTTATTTCCATGCAAGCTTTATTGCACTGGAATGCATGGCCTACTGATGTAGCACTTAAAGCCCTCACGCATGCATGCAAACAAGCTGCTATGTTACTTAGTTCCAGTTTACAAGTACACAAAAAGATATTCAGAATCCTAAAGTATATTACTATGCTGACTAGTAGACTACCTAATCGACATGTATAGACTGCACAGGACAATAGAAATCAAAATATTCAAGCATTAATTATATACTCAATAAAAGGAGTTAATTTTGATTCTTACTTCATGAAGCGATTGTAAGCAGAAGGCATCCTGTGTTTCTTCTCAGGAGCTGTAACCCATAAATTCAAGCTAAGTTATGTGTGTGTGTGTATACTGATCAATTAGAATTAATAAACAAAAAGAAGAAGAAGAGAAGACATGAAAGGAATTAGGATACAACCCCTTACGTTTCACAACAAAGGGTGGCTTTTGGATCATTGGTTCACCGGAGAACCACGACGGCGGCGACGAAACCCTCAGGCAATCAGAGCAAGGCCCCTTTCATAGATTTTAAAGAAAATTAGAATCAGTATTGTAATATTTGGGGTGTATAATTGTAAGACAAGAAGAAGTCATGAACCTGAAGCTGGCTCATTGGATGTTCAGTGAGAGTTAAGGGTTGCTGGATGGGTCTAGGGCTAAGAAAGGAGAGATGGTTGCAGTGGCCACACTTCACAGTCACTGTGTCCATCATCCTCTTGCATGGAACCCCAACCTGCAACCAGGAAAAGAGGTTAATTCTCTAGATAGAAGCTACGTACGTGAGATCTTGACAAATAGAAAACCAAAAGTATGTAAAATGATAAGTTCTGATCTGTGGGAAGCAAATGAATTATGAAGAAATTAAACTATGAAAGGCTTCATTATTTCATGTCCTTTAGATATGTCAATCAAGATCAAGATCATGAAGCTCCAAAAATGTAAATTTTCCCCCTTTCAGATTAATCTCAAGATCAGTGAAACTCAAGTATATGCCCACTTCCCGTCCATCAGGGTACCATGAACAGCATCAAACCTAATTAACAACACAAACAGGAAGAGGAAAAAAGAAGAAGGAAGAAAGCAATTTAAAGTAGCACTTCGGGTCGATCTTCCGAAAGATCATTCCTAGTTAAGGCCGCGTTTAAAGATCCAAAATCAGGACGAAAGAAAATGATCAGGGATTGCTTTAGACAGAAAGAAGAAGAAGAAGAAGAAAAAAAAAACATACACAATCGAAATGAAACATGCATAGAAATGGACAATGAGGTTGCGATCGTTCATTCATTAATCTCATCTTCTACTATTGGAGCATTAATTACCGCAAGAACAGTGTTGCAGTAGGTGCAACGCACGTAGCACAAGTGCTCAGCGGGAGAGACAGAGTCCATGACACGCAGCAGCAAGAAGACAAGAGCTAGCTAATTAGATGGAGAGGGAATAGAAGAGAGATCCAAGGAATTGATAGATTGATAGATAGGCGAAGGAGTTTTCACATGAGCATGCACGCCATGATGATGCCTGCTTAGGGTTTCTATTCTCGCAATAATGCCTGGGAGAGGGAACCCCACTCAGTACTCACTCCTAGTGACATCTAGCTGCTCTCTTTCCTCTACATACAGATATATACAGAGCGAGTATATATATATGTGCTTTTTAATTCAAGTATACTTGCTCCATGATCATCTTCTACATTTCCTAAATACATAATTCGGTCAAACTGTGAATGAGAAAAGCTGTTATTATGTTGCAAGTGACAAGCTACGACATCTGGTAGGGTGTCTAGAGTTAGCTTCTAAGCTTCCCATATACATGCTTTCACATCAATCCATTTTAATACAAAAGCAAATTGATAAACTAGAGGAAGATGAGAAATACAGAAGAAGAGGAAGAATGTTATGGTAAGAGAGAGAGGTAGAGAGAGAGGTGAGGGTTTCAGTTGTCACTATCTAGGGAGGCCAGAGAGTGCGGAAAGTGATGTGACTATTCCTCTGTTTCCCATCGGGGTAAAAGGAGGGAGGCTGCCCACAGCTGCCCATTTGGTATAAACCCCACCACCACTAGTGCCTTGTCTCCACTCTCCATCAAGGCAGGCATCAACCTTTTTCTTCCTCCCTTCTCAACTCATCACATCAGACGTAGCCACAGGCTAGCTCTAAAGGCCAGTAGCTGCCATGGCATGGCTTCTTTGATGGATTTGGCGATGCGAGCCAGGCCTGGCTTCTTCCCTTGTTGGGAAAGGCAAGGCCAACAGGACAAGGGGCGAGTGGGTGGGTGGATTATTCTTCCCATACATGTAATTTGTTGCTGGCCTTTTAATTAACGCAGGGGAGATTAATCCAACCTTCCATCTTCTCTACAGATGTATCCTCCTTGTGTGCTTGTCCTCGGTGTCAGTGCATCAGCCACACTCTTCATGAGCTGCGTCTGCGGCTGTGCAGCACCAGCGCAGCTCGTGCCAGGCGCAAGGATTTCCTTTGCCATTTTGAGTGAAAATGCTATGCGGTGGAGCACATGCGCGGGGGCAGAAGCTAAGCACTGCCGGGCGTACGCTCGGTGAGGAATGCGCTGTGTGCCTTAATTAAAG
>JBBUKS010000029.1:6353855-6364216 GCA_038050645.1 Hedychium gardnerianum
TTAAATATTAAAAAATTTGGATACGAGGATGAGTTAATAAAATTATCCATAACTGATCTTAATCCTTGATATATATATATATATATATATATATATTAATTATTTTTTTCTTTATTTTACCGATAATTAATTAAAAATAAATAAATAAATAAATTTATTCCTTCCCTTTTTTGACTTCTCTTCTTATAAATTATAATCTTTTTTTTCTTATAAAATTGATTGATGATTAATATATGAGATATTATCATCATGAAATTTAAAGTCAAATTCTGATTAGTACTCAAATTCATGTCCTCCCTTATGTACTAGTCGCCAGTAGCTATCGTGATTTATCTCTTCCGTATTAGTCTTGAGATAGACTGACAAGGACACTGAGTGCGAGCGTTTCGTCTTTTACCATCACATTTATTTTGTTTTTATTAAATTATATTTTTTAATATGATATTAATTTTAATATATTTATTGAATAATGTTAATAAAATGAAATAAAATATTAGTATAGAAAATATTTAATCTTATTCATTCTCCGATAGATATGAGAATATGGATGAATATAATAAATAAAGATAAAAATAAAAAATAAAAAAATTTGATTTAAACTGACTCATTGACATCCTTACCTCTATATATTTTGAAAAGAAGATATAAATGGACTTATTCAATCTTAGTTATCTAATATTTTTAGACAAAAAGCATGATAAAATTTAAAATAATATTTATATTAGTTGAGAATTGAATCATATCGTTTTTTAGAGATAAATTACATCGTAATATTAACCTCGACTAAAGCCACGGACGACTTCAACACAAACATGAACGATCCACGATGCTCTTGATTTTTCATTACAAATACCGTTTACAATATATTTTCCAGAGATTATTTTATTATTATTGAAAAAAATAAAAGACACCTGAAATTATTAGAATTGTTAATAGGGTGCCGTTTATTTTTTAAAAGTTAAAATAATATTTTTTATTATAAAAATATTTTTTTATTTCAACATTATTATAAACAATTCAATTTGATAAAAAAATAGAATACTTTTACATAATTTTTTATTATCTTAATTAAAATTACTTAAAACTTTATCAATTTAATTAGAATTATTTAAATATATCTTAAAGCATCTAAAATAGTTGTTAGAATAGATAGTGTATGCTTATTATAAAAATTAAAGTAGCTATTAAATAGTCATTATAATAATTTTAACTTTTTAAAGATGATATTGATTAAATTTAAATAATATCATTCAAATTAATAAATAATTTTTAATATAAATTATTTTAATTAAATTGAATTAAAAAATAATTTATTTTAATGCATATATCTTACGGTATATGCTACTCCTTGGTTATTATAATAATACTAGGATGAGAACATTTTTATATAAAAAATTCCTTGAGATTTTTTTTTTTAACTTTTTAAAAATAAAGTTTTTTTTTAAAAAATAAAAACGCTCTTTTAATTTTTACTCTATTATATTATTATTATTACTTCAAATCGGTGTTCAAATTTTGAATCCGCGTTTACTATTCTCGAGGTGGCAAGTCGCGAACCCTGCCATTTTATGTGCTGTTGTTTTCCCCCAAACGAGTAAAACCAGCGGCAACAACACGCAGCTTCGCCGTATCTCAGATCGATTTGCCACTCCATGGCCTCTGATGCAAACTCGTATGAAGAACTCCGGCGGCAAAGGGTCCAGGAAAATCTCAAGCATCTTGAGGTGAGTGTTCTAGCGGAGGCCAAGGGAACATCAGTTGATGTGTTTGTTCCACTGCTTCTTTTCAAATCTATCGATATTTCATTTGGTGTTTTGATTATCGGATCGGATATGGTCTCCTTGTACATGAACAGAAAAGAGGGAGTGATTGCATTTGGTGAGGCTTAGTGCCACAGGTTCATTCTGAGTCATTGGATTTTTTTTTTGCATAGAGCTATGTTAGATCTTGTAATTCTCTCTTGTTCTTTTACGAAAATGGAGCTATACATTATATGAGATTTTTTTTTTTTTTACAAAACTTTACCTATACCAGCAACGCAAAAAGAGAAATCTGGGCGGCGTTAGTTCATATTAGCTGTTGAATCTACCAAAATAAGAGGAGATTTTCTGATAAAACTAAGTATTAGCATTAAATTTTGTACGCTCTTCTGCATAGAAAGTGCTTACCTAGTGTTGAAAAAAAAACATATAAATATTGTTTATGTATGTAAACTAGTTCAGAAACACTATTGCAAATTAAGTATAAGGTGGCTTGAAAGAAAAATGCAATTTTCACATTGCTAATTAACTATAGGGTGGGGAAAAATGAAATCTCACTACGGATTAATGATGGATGGAAATTCTCTTAATTAACATTTTTTTTTCATTGAACTATTTAAACCTAAATTTGAGCTATAGATCATGCTTTGGTGCCTTAGATATTCAAATCCAATTTCCATTTTTTTAGGAACAGACGAGCTACAAGCCCCCTGCAGGGATTCATTTGAATGGATGGATTGAAATGACATACAATTTCTAGTACATAGATACCCTGCAGGGAACAAAAATAAAATGAAGTGACTCAGTATCTTTCTTGTTTCTATTAATTTAAAAAAACAAACAAAAGATGTAAGGTGTACATTGTATAATGCAGGCATAAGAATTGGAGTGTCTTGTGTGATTCACATGCTTTATTTAGATTAAAAAGGAAATATTACTATGGTATGGCAGGTCATACTTTATCGGTCATGGAGTATAATGTTGGGTAGTTTGGAAACAATTCTAAAAATTTATCCCAGTAGAAATGAAAATGTAAGGTAGAGTAGTCATACTGTCCAAGAGATACTGAGCGTAGCTCCAATAGAATAATTAATGGAGGAAAAAATAGGCTAAAATGTTAAGAACGTTCTTAAAGTAGACAATTGAGTTCTACTTAGTTGAAGGTGCTAGTTTGTCAAGGGCTTCCAATGTAAATTTCATTCAGAAAAATTACAAACAATATAAAAGATTTGATTTGAAGAAAATATATTGAAAGAAAGAAATTTTATTTAAAAAGATCTTGCTTATATTGTTTAGGTAAAAGGTTGACAAGGTACATTATATAGTTAGATAAATCACATTTTTATAATTTAAGTTGTAAGAAATAGAGGGGCGTACAAAGAAAATTCTAGCTATCGTAGTTAAAATGATTTATGAAATTTGAATACTATTAATGATATGGTGAGATATATAATTCAATAGAGGATAAGATCCATGTAATTTACCCTAAAGAGTTAGGGCTAATATAGCTTGACGATGATGATGATAAGTGAATGTGGAATTAGATAGAAAACACAGGTGCTTGGTGGGAGGAATTGATTCCATATCAGCTAGGAAATTGATGCAATGGATATATGCGGATTGTTATACATACAGATGATTTTGAGAGTGAGATGCTGTAATCACACACACACACACAATATAGAACTGAACTAGTAGATGGATGTCCAATAGTTGTTTGATTATTTTCAAACTAATTATATGGTTGCCTAGGAGGCCAGAATAAGGTGTTTGATTTAGTTTTTGAGACCCTATATTACATCTTAGGGTTGAGATAGGATTGTGGCTTCCTCTTGTTGTGTGATACCCTGAGCAATATTTAACACTCTTTAAGTTTGCTTTACTAGTTGAATTTGGCTAGCACCATGAAAAGTATTTTGTTATGTCAAAACATGTAGGTGTAAACTGACAAATTTGATCATTAGGATTTAAAAAGCCAACAAACTAAGGGATAGTATTGAGACAAACATACAAAATATGAATTTCTTTGGGAAGATAAAGGTATTTCATAAATAAGATTTTATACGTGCAGTACTTGTTGAGGTTTAAAATTAAGCTATGAGATTTGATTTTATTCCAAATGGTGATGCCAATATTTATACCTCTAAGCAGGAGAATTTTAGCTTAGTGACCACAAGACATTTGGCAATGATCCAAATTGAGTATGTAGGTGTATACATGTCGATAGATGAATCTAACTTGAATATTACAATGTGGAAGAGCAAGACCCAATCTATAGTTTTGTCATCTCAAACAGGATGTTGATAATAAGATAAAATATTATTAGTGCATTTTTTATTGTTTGCAAATAAAGATATTAATTGTCAACATGTGTGAGTTGAAGATCTTTGTTGCCAATTAGGAAAAATGTGTTGTTGGAAATAATACAAAACACATTGAGACCTATCTTTCACTTGCACTTGAATCTTGACCATATCAGTTGAAGATATTTGTTGCCAATTTGGAAAAGTGTTTTGATAGGGAATAGTACAAACTACATTTAGACCTATCTTTTCACTTGCACTTGAATCTTGACCATAGAATTGGATGATAAATGCTTTGATGATTGCTCTTTGATTGAATTTTGGTTGTTTATTGTAAACTTTTATACATTCATGCTAAGATTTGAGGAACCTACTCAGTACTCTAAACAATTTACTGTGGGCCTATGAAATGAGAGGCTTTACAATATGGAAAATTTATGTTTGCTCCTTCCTTGAATTTATACAATCTTGCAAGTCTTGGTCAAATCTAGACTTGATTTTATTGAGTCCACCTGAGATTTCTTCAATCTTCATAATTATCAATAGAGTTAAAGCTAAAATTATTGATCTTTTGGTTGAGTTAATTAAACATTACGATGAATAAATTTCTTGATTTAAAGTTTAGACTCCATTTCATGGAATGAACAATCTGTTTTTAAGACATTTATACAATTGTTTGCGTGTATATTGACACTAATTTTCTTCTTTATTGAACAAGGATTTGGGAATCTCACAAATCTCAAAATGCCTATCAGAGGTTGCAAAGTGTGAGCAGAGGATATTGGTGAGTTTACATTGGCGTCAATGCTAGATTATTATATTTTAAATGAATTGTGCATGGTATCTTGATCAGGAAGAATAGGTTGCCTAACCTGTTTCAATCTTATCCACAAAAAGACATAGACATAACATTCATTATTGATACTTGTAACTATTTTTTGCTTGATTCATGTGTATTCTGGTTCATTGAAATTTTATCTGAAGAAAGATAGTACTAAAAAAATTTATAATTTTTTTTGTGCTTAGCGATTTTTCTATATTGCAGAAACCTCGTGCAAGCCCCAAAATCAAGAGAAAAGATGCAACAATTGAGATTAGACGCTCTTCAAGAGTACGGAACATAGTTCCTTCTTACCGTGATCAAGTAAGAAACGGTTTTCTTTAGTGATATGAAGAAAAAGTTCTGTTTGTTCTAGCTTAAACATTGCTCTAAGAACAAAAAATTAGTTTATCATCACTAGTTTGCCACCTCTTATTCTTCTAGTTATTATGTTCGAGCCCTCAATTAATATATAATCATCATATAGATGCTAATTATCTCAATATATCAATTTTTTTTATCTCATTGTTTAATCACAGATAATTAACCTTACCACTGTGATTCTCAGATAAATAAGAAGATATAAATTTAAAACAATTTCCTCAAGGTACTATATAATGCAATACAAACTTCCGTGGGGCCGGGCCGGTCGTCCCAAGTTCGATGTTACCTGGTTCATCATTTTTTTTATATATATAATGCAATACAATATTATATTTAGCTCAATGTTTAATCATGGATATTAACCTTGCCATTTTGATTTTCAAATAAATAAGAAAATTTACATTTAAATAATTTTCATCAAGGTGCTATACAATGCAATACAAGAGCTTAAATTTTAGGTAATTGCGCATTGAAGTAGGACTAATGTTTTAATTGAATTAGACCTTCAATGTGCGGACTTAAGTCATCATTTTTGAGACTAAGACCATTTAATCCAATTTTTTCTTGTTTTTGAAAAATCAAAATCATTATTCAATATTGTTGCTGGTATTTGGGACCACCACTATTCTGAGCTATACATGGTATTTTAGCACACAAAAGTTTGACCACAATTGTAGTTCTTTATGTCAGTTGTACCACCAAACAAGATCAAAACCAAGGCGCACCCCTGCCATACACATCACAAAGTTCTCCATGAAGGGTCTTCATAGGCACCCGTTTTGTATTTTCATCTATCCGCATGAAGGGTCTTCATAGGCACTTGTTTTGCATTTTCATGTGTGCGCATATATAAATGTCAGTATCTATGGCATCATAGTATGCTATTTTGAATCCTTGTATATGATAATGATTTTATCTTGCTATCCATACCAATAGAATAAGGAATATTGCCTAAGGTGCTTCCTTAAAAAGCATTACGTAAGAGTTTTGTTCCTGAAACAAGCACATTAGCCAATGTTAGTTTTATTAGTATTGATATCAAAATGTAACTGCTATATTATATAAGTATTCAATTTTCAAATTAGTATACTTGATGCCCTATTTACTAACGCTCATATCTGTTAAGTGGGATGGTTTAAAATTGTATTGTTCTTGATTTTAAGAATCACCTGTTCCATAGTACACATACTCAACATTGTAAACTCAAAACCTTCAACGTGTGAGAAAACCCATTATAATAACTTCTTTAACCTAGTAACTCTAGCAATGTTAATTAAAATTAAATCATAGACCAACTATATTTTAGCAAATAAAATTGGGTAGCTACAACTCAATAAGTATTGTCTCCCTCATCCTTTTGTCTTAATTTCTCGAGTTATAGGGCTGGACTGCCTATTTTTGTAATTTCTGGTGAGTGGTGACAGGTTATAACAAAATAAATTTTCGTATACATGTGGAGCCTGCCTAGTGTTATGTTATATCTTGTTTGGTTGAATATTCTTAGCCAATATGGTTATCTATTTAAAGTTCTTAAAATTCACCTCAGGTGGATGAAGCAGAACTGCAATCATTTCGTAAAAGGTATCACACGTTGATTTCTAAAGTTACAGATTTACATCAACTAGGTTCACTTCTTGTTTGATGCTTATCAATAATTTTACCAGATACTGTAGAAGTGGACAGAGTGGAAGAGCATACACTGGAAGGGTTGCATCTTATGAAGAACAAGTTCAAGCAGTAAAGAAAGCAGAAGGACTTCAGAGCAATTTAGACTCTATCTACCCCTCTTTTGTCAAGACTATGGTTCGATCGCATGTGTCTAGCTGCTTTTGGCTTGTAAGTGTTTTTTGCCGTGCTTGAATATAAAGTTGGTTTACTGTAAGTACAAAAAGTGAGCTTAATCAGGATTTAAAACTTCACGCTGCTTTAACTAGGGACTTCCAACAAGGTTTTGCAAGGAACATCTACCTCCGAACGAGTTAAAAATGGTGCTGGAAGATGAGAACGGAACCGAGTATGATGCTGTATATATAGGAAACCGAACTGGCCTCAGTGGTGGCTGGAGAGGCTTTGCTATGGATCACAGTTTGGAAGATGGGGATGCCTTGGTGTTTGAATTGAGAGAACCTGCAAGATTTAAGGTATTCTCATTTTACAGATCAATTCATTTTTTTCGCCATTATCTTGGCATGAATGCATCCAATTCTTTCATTTTAGTTTAAACATCAAAAGAACTTATTGCAGATTTACATCATAAAAGCCATTGACATTGATGATCCCAACAACAAGATTGCTGGATATATTGAACAAACAGGATCACCAGAAACAGAGGAAACTCCACCATTACCTGCATCTCAAAAGCACAAATCCAGGTCTGGCTCTAGAAGAAAACCGGCTAAGACTCGTAAATCTGCCTATAGTTGAATCTTCATTTATAGAATCAAAGTTGGTGCTTGAGGTGTTGCTGGACTATGATAGTTAAAGGTAATCACCTGCTTTAGTACATTAACATGCAAGACTAGATACTAAGTGCTTATGGATTTAGAGTAAGATGCTTTTTGTCAGTTCACCATCTTACCTCAAGGATCTTCTTGCGACCTAGATGTCAGTAAGGACAATTTAACAACAGTTTCATCTATCAGTGTGGTTAAACAACAGTTACACCACATGAATTGTAGTGTGCATAAGTTTTTCAAGCTTAAGTGATCCACCTGCAAATTATTACAATTCTAGCATTAACCTTACCTTTATCTAAAGAGTTCCTCCCAAGTAAACCTATGGTGCATTTTGAAATATATATATATATATATATATATATTTTTCTCTTGAATTGTTTTCATTCTTTCTGAGAATTATAATAAGTTGTTTGTTTAGGAGCTAAACCCATGTTTGGAAGTGCATTAATAATTGTATTAAATTATAAGTGCTTAAAATAAAAATAACTAATAGCACCCTGAAAATTAAAGTGAGATTAAGAGAAGAATGATAGGGTCATGGATAGTGGTGTAATGGTTTGTGCTCAAGCTAAGCAGGGCTGAATCAGTATTGTCCCAATATAATTGTCACATTATGCTTGGCACAGTTTAAGCCTACTCTTAGAGTTATTATACTATTACTCCAAATAAGAGAACCATCATAATATAATTAATATATATCTTAATTTTTAATTCAATATTACACACACACATACTTATTTTCTAATTTTGTGTGAACTCTTTTTTTCTCTCTAATTTAGAGTTCTTTAGAATCTAATTATATTTTTTTATTGAAATATATTTTATTAATAATTGAGTAATTTGAATAGTGTTGAGAAATCATTTCACTTTCTCCTTGAGGCATTTAATACATTAAGACTGTTCAATTGCCAAGCATTGGTGAAGTGTTGCTTTCAGAAGTCGAAATGCTGATCAGAATCCAAAAAAAAAAAGATTAAAAGAGACTTGCGATTAATTTGTTAAAATGCATTTACTTCCAATAATTAATTTGTCCTGCTACCAAAGGCACTGTACTGTTCAAAATAAATGAAAAAGATGCTTTTTTTTTTGTTATCATATAAATATTATGTCTTTATATAATATGATGTGAATTGATTATTTGGAACCTATATACGATTAGTTTACATTAAACAACTGAAAATAAGACAATAATGTGTTTATTAGCCTTTTTTATTTAATCAAGCATTTATTAGTCACTATCAATTTTGCTAGATATGGTATAATCTCACACAAGTCTCAATTTGACATTTGTTCTTTATCAAACTTTTAAAAAACAAGAAAAGAAAAGAAATTTTCATTATCCATGTTTTGCTTTTGTTGCTCACCAACCCAACACTACATTTCCTTTCTCAATCATGATCACCAATAATCAATTAATTCATTACGACAATAATCATGTTGTTTTTATCTTTTAGGGTTAGAAGGAACCCTATCCTGCTATTAAGTTATCGGTGTATCTGTTACAAAAGGCAAATGATTGTAGTCAATGTTCAAGATTCATGGTCGTTTGGTGTTGGATATAAGTGAATGGAAAAGAAGTAGAAAGAAAATATATTTTATGATGAATGAGATTTTAGTTTTGCATTAAAAATTTTAAGATATTTTTGTTGGTTTATATTGATTCACAAGCGGAGTACAAATTCAAGGTTTGGATTATATTGAATTAAATTGACTTGTATGCGAGCACGATTTGCACGTATTGAATGTCGGACTGATTAGAATAAAATTTGTTCAAGTGAAATAATTAATATTTTGTCACGTGAATAATTTTTTTTATTTGCTCTTTAAAAGAAACGAGTGTATTAATCGATGATTATAAGGAAGTGAGTGCATTATTGATGGCTAAAATGAATAGTTATTTTTGGTTATTCAATGTAATGGATGCATGAAATTCCTATAAAAGGAGGCAATGACTTTGGAGCAGATAGGTGTAATAGCAACAAAAAAAAAATCCTTAACCTCAAGTTAAGGATTCATTTCGATTTGTAGTTTTCTTCTTTATCGATTCATTTCGATTTGTAGTTTTCTTCTTTATCGATTCATTTCGATTTGTAGTTTTCTAGTTATAGCACTCATATGCATTCTCAATTCATGTAACCTCAAGTGCTAGATTGTGATTGTGGTTTCTATATTGTATTCTAGAAAACAGATATTCATGTAACCTCAAGTACTACCAGAGGGGGACGAATTTGTTTTAAGAAAACTACGTCAAACGCAGGTCTTGGGGGTCTTCCTTTGTCTTCCTCGGTCTCTGTCTTGACCTTGGACATCTTTATCTTGGTCTCGGACATCTTTGTCTTAGTCTCAGACATCTCGGCCTTTGTCTCGGTTTCGGACATCTCTGTCTCGGTCTCCGTCTCGGCCTCAGATATCTCTATCTCGATCTTAGACATCTCTGTCTCAAGTCTCAATCAAATCTTTCAGATAGTCCAGTCATCCAAGCAGTTCATCTTTTCCTACTTAACCGTTTGAAATTATCCGCTTAGGATACTCAATAGGTAAAACAACTTTTCCTCTATCTCCGATAATAAAATTGTCTAACATTTACATCATGAGTAAGTGAAAGACAATTTGAGCGAACCATCTGGCTCTCTTATCC
>JBBUKS010000029.1:6376463-6393210 GCA_038050645.1 Hedychium gardnerianum
TATCTATATCATCAAGTGACCTATTATGCTGAAGGTACTTTAACTTTTCAGAAAGAAATAGTAAATCTTTAAATGTTTTGAAAAATTATTCTTTATTTTTTTTATATTCTTAAAAGATGTTTTGACCCAAATGATGGTACGAATCACACCGGCCAAATCCTTAATATTCTCCAACGTACAACTCACTTCAATCTGAAATCAAATCGTCATTATTAATATTAATAATGACGAAGAACATGATATAATTAATTGAGTTCATTTCAATTTTTTTTTTTTAAACACACAAGATATAAGTCACTTATTGACGAGGACAGTCGGAAAATTTGAGATCGCTGCTCCGTTGCACGAAGGCACAGATGGCGTGAAGTCGATGGCAGAGGCGGCCGCAGAAGAGGAAATGGTTTTTAGGTAACCGATTTATGTTTTTTCCTGATAGATCCTAGATTTGAATATTCAAATTGTCTTTAACACTGTTTGCAAACTTTTGGTTTGTCCCACTAGCTACTTTTCCTTTGCAGAAGGATGAAATGTTGTTTCACAATAAATTTTGACACTGTTATTTATTTTGTTGAAATTTTTAGGTAGCTCTTGCACATTCTTGTTCAAATGCTTCCCAAGGTGTGCAGCAAAGGACTGCTGGGGCTTTATGGGGTTTATCAGTTTCAGAGACTAATAGGTAATTTGTTCTATTTTCTTATCATCTGAAATTACAATAGACGAAATGTTACTTGCAGCTTGTGTTAGGATTGAGTACTTGATCTAATATCTCTATTTAGCTCTATACGAGTATGTATTATTGGAAGCATAGAATAAGCATCCAAAACCAAAAAAACATTAATGTGAAAAATATTTATATAAATTTCATTGTGTACATTTGACGATAGATGCATAGCAGGGAGTCCTACAAAAGTCTCATGTCTAGACAGTTCATAACATTGAATTCCTCTAGTTAGTGATTTATAATTTGATTATATGGCTGACAGATCAGTTGCATTCAAGTCTTCAATTAAAAATCATTTGTCATTTTTTTCATTCGTAACAAATGAAAAAAACTTAAAGTTAGGGATTTGCGAAATCCCACCATTCCTCCGGGTGCATTTTCTGTAAGAACAATTTTCTCTTGCAATTTCTTCAGATAACTCTGCAATAAGTTATCATTCCATTTCTTTCCGATAAGATAATTTTCAGTCTTCGCTGCAATCAAGGAAACAGGAGCTACACCTCCATAAACAATAGAGGCATCAAAAACTTCCAATGTTTCGTGGTCATGTTTAAGAAAAACATGCATTTGAGCATTGACGAGTGTAATGTCATTTTCTCTCCGATGTTCTTGCTTAAATTCCTTAATAAATTCCAAATGTCTAGTCTAGGATAGGAAGATGGAGTAATATTTTATCATGTGTAAGATTAACCTTGCAATAAGAAAGAAAAAAATCTTTCCTTTGCAGCTTATAACCTGGAAAATTGCTCTGCAACCATCCAAAGTTGATTCAAGTTTGAGATTGAGCTAGAAGTACAAATATTTCCGCCTACAAAAATAATATTTTTTATCTGATTTCTAGCAAACCATTTCAACTGCTCCAGGATTTCTTTGCATGAAGAATTTTTATCATCAGAGTGTTGTGTTATTACCTTCCTAAGAATTAAGCTCTAGCACATATGTGACGGAGATCAAAACTTGGTATTGAAGATTCTTAAACTTTGTTTCAATTCCTACTTCAGTATTATCAATCACATGCTTGGCATCTCGATACAAAAATTTTAAGTCCAATACTTGTTGGAGTCTAAGAGGTTATTTTCACTTAAATTCTTTAAAATCATGTAAACTAAGAGGCATAACTTTCCCTAAGAGAAGTTCTAGAGGGAAAATGAGTTCCTTTTCACTATACAAACATCCATCAATTATGTTGTATAAAAAAGGGATGTACTGCTTGCCACACGTCGAGGTTTCACTCTTGTTAGTTGTTCTTTTTCCATAGTTACATGGTTTTTCAGTTGAAGAGCAAATAAAATCACTAGATAAGTTATTCTCTATCATTGTCTTGGAATATAATAGATCATCCATTTCACAAAGATGTGAAAGCATCAAGAATTGACCTATAACCTTTGCAGCAAAATAAATTTCCTGCCAGACATGGACAGCCAAAGGGGTGATCGAGTTCGTGGGTTTGGATCGGGGAGGTCCCGCTATCGTTGTCGCCTTCAGAAGCGTAGGAGGCGAAGGCCTGAACGTTGTGGAGCCCCATGAGAGGAGATATGGCAGCGCCCACAGTTGGCGACGGGTAGTGGCGGCATCAGCGTGGGTGAGGGGAGAAGCAGCGACAGGTGAGGGATTGAGGAGAGCAGTGACAAAATTAGGTTTTTAATTGAAACCTATTGATTTCCTCAAACCCTAATAAGTTTAAATAGGCTTCCTAAGATCCTAATTAAATTATTCTATTAAAATATATATAAATTTATTTTAATTTTAAAAATTATATTTATTTATTATATATATTATCAACCTATTATTCTCATTAATATTATTCTCATTAATTTGATTTAATTTATTTTAAAGCGAATTTTAATCAAATTTATTTAGTCCCTATTGAACAATTTGATCATCCTATAAATACTAAATTAAATTTAAGGGTTTTGAGTAGAATCGTACGATTCAATCCCGACCGATCCAATCTTGACCCCAAATCAATCCTGCGTAGGATCACGATCCATGAACTATAATCAGGACTACAATCAAATAAAGAATTTATTATTAAGGCTATTAACAAAAAGTTGATTATTTTAAGAGACATGATTCTTTTATTGTGTCAACATAATATCTAGTAGGAAATTTATATTGTTGCACGGGTTATAGGCCAATTCTGGATGCTTTTCGTGTCTTTGCGAAAACGGATGATCTATTATATATGAAGACAATGTCAGAGAATAATTTGTTTGCTGATTTTGTTTGCCTTTCAACTGGAAAACCATGTGATTGTGGAAAAGAAACAACAAACATGAGTGAAACCTCAACGTGTGGCAAGTACATCCCTTTTTTATACAATAGAATTGATGAAAGTTTGTACAATGAAAGGAACTCATTTTCCCTTCAGAACTTCTCTTAAGGAAAGTTATGTCTCTTAGTTTACATGGTTTTGTAAGAGTTAAGTGGTACAAACCTCTAAACTCTAGCAAGTATTGAACTTGAAATCTTTGTATCGAGATGCCAAGTTTGTGATTGGTAATACTGAAGTAGGAATTTAAACAAAGTTTAAGAATCTTAATACCAAGTTTTGATCTCCGTCACACATATGTTAGAGCTTAATATATTATGCATGAATGAGGAAGGACTTGAAATTGATGCCTATATAAGATTAATTGAGTTACAAAAAATTCGTAAGAAGGTAATAACAGAACACAATGATGATAAAACTTCTTCATGCAAAGCAATCCTAGAGCAACATAAGTGGTTTGCTGGAAATCAGATAAAAAATATTACTTTTGTAGGCGAAAATATCTGTACATCTAGCCCAATCTCAGACTTGAATCGACTTTGGATGGTCGCAGGAGCAATTTTCCAAGTTATAAGTTGCAAAGGAAATGTTAGAACAATTCTTGCAAAAGATTTTTTTTTTCTTATCGCAAAGTTAATCTCACATATTATGAAATACTACTCTTTATCTTCCAACTCTAGACTAGACATTTGGAATTTGTTAAGGAATTTAAGCAAGCAAATCGGAGAGAAAATGACATTGCACTCGTCAATGCATGTTTTTCTTAAACATGACCGGAACATTGAAAGTTTTTGATGCCTCTATTGTTAATGGAGGTGTAGCTTCTGTTTCCTTGATTGCAACTAAGACTGAGAATTATCTTATCAGAAAGAAATGAGATGATAACTTATTGCAAGGTGCTCTGAAGATATTGCAAGAGGACATTGTTCTTATAGAAAATGCACCAGGATGAATGGTAGAATTTCGCGAATCCCTAACATCAAGTTTTTTCTTTAAGTTTTTTTCATTTGAAATGAATCACAAAGGACTTTTAATTGAAGGCCTGAATGCAACTGATCTGTCAATCATACAACCAAATTATAGGTCACTAACTAGAGGAATCGAGTGTTATGAATTGACAAGACATGGGAAAATTATAGGACTCCCTGCTATGCATCTATCGTCAAAGCTACAGGTACACAATGAAGTTTTTATAAATATTTTTCATATTAACATTTTTGTTTTTTGGATGCTGACTCTATGCTTCTTTATAGAACCTCAATGCGAAATTATCTGCTTTTTTATGTATGATTCTCATAATCATCCAATTGTGTAAGTTCTAATATATAGGATTGAGTACTTGATCTAATATCTCCATTTAACTCTATACGAGTATATATTATTGGAAGCATAGAATAAGCATCCAAAACCAAAAAAACATTAATGTGAAAAATATTTATATAAACTTCATTGTGTACCTTTGATGATAGATGCATAGCAGGGAGTCCTACAGAAGTCCCATGTCTAGACAGTTCATAACACTGAATTCCTCTAGTTCCTCTAGTTAGTGATTTATAATTTGGTTGTATGACTGACAGATCAGTTGCATTCAAGCCTTCAATTAAAAGTCTTTTGTCATTTTTTTCATTGGTAACAAATGAAAAAAACTTAAAGAAAAAACTTGAAGTTAGGGATTTGCGAAATCCCACCATTTCTCCTGGTGCATTTTTTGTAAGAACAATTTCCTCTTGCAATATCTTCAGAGAACCCTGCAATAAGTTATCATCCTATTTCTTTCCGATAAGATAATTTTCAGTCTTCGTTGCAATCAAGGAAACAGGAGCTACACCTCCATAAACAATAGAGGCATCAAAAACTTCCAATGTTTTGTGGTTATGTTTAAGAAAAACATGCATTCGAGCATTGACGAGTGCAATGTCATTTTCTCTCCGATGTGCTTGCTTAAATTCCTTAACAAATTTCAAATGTCTAGTCTAGGGTAGGAAGATGGAGTAGTATTTCATCATATGTGAGATTAACTTTGCGATAAGAAAGAAAAATTTTTTTGGCAGGAATTGTTCTAACATTTTCTTCGCAGCTTATAACCTGAAAAATTGCACTTGCGGCCATTTAAAGTCGATTCAAGTTTGAAATTGGGCTAGAAGTACAAATATTTCCACCTACAGAAATAATATTTTTTATCTGATTTCAATTTCAGCTTCTCCCGGATTGCTTTGCATGAAGAAGTTTTATCATTAGCATGTTCTGTTATTATCTTCCTAAGAATTTTTTGAAGTTCAATTAGTCTCACATAGGCACCAATTTCAAGTTCTTCCTCATTTATATTTAATATATTAAGCTTTGACATGTGTGATGGACATCAAAACTTGGTATTGAAGATTCTTAAATTTTGTTTAAATTCCTATTTCAGTATTACCAATCACAAGCTTGGCATCTCAAAACAAAGATTTCAAGTCGAATACTTGCCGGAGTTAAGAGGTTTGTCCTAGTTAACTCCTTCAAAATCATGTAAACTAAGAGGCAAAACTTTCCTTAAGAGAAGTTCTGATGGGAAAATGAGTTTCTTTTCGGTGTACAAACTTTCATTAATTCTGTTGTATAAAAAAGGGATGTACTGCTTGCCACATGTTGAGGTTTCACTCTTGTTAATTGATTTACTGCTTGCCACATCTTCCATCTGTACAATTCACTTGATAAAGTGAAGATGACCATCAATTTGATTTTTTTTCTAAGATAATGACTTTAACAGGAGAAACTAAAAAGTGAATCACAATCCTAATTGTTCCTGATTGTAGAATTTGTCCATCGATAAATTTCCTAACTAATCCATGAACCTAATAAACAAACTTTGTTAACAATTACCCTCTTTTCACTACCTTCACTATATCTAGTTTACCAATAATTGTCATAATCAAATTGATGTTGTGTTTTGCATATATTGTCCAAAACAATGTTAGATGGAAGTTTGTACCATCGTTTGTGATCACCAACACTATGTTTTATACATATCGTTTAAATTACGCTATCCATCAAGAAATATATCTAAGAGCATCACAATATCCTTCAATTGCATCAATAGATTTATGATTTTTCATATTTCTATTGCAATATAGTAGAAAATTAATAATTACATTTCTTGCACAATAGTATTCATGTCTCAATCTCCTCTACTTGTTTGTCTATGCAAGGACTAATATTTTCATACGCAGTTAAAGGTTAGATAGCATGACCAGTTGACATCATACAAAGGTAGTATGTAATTTTGTTGTATTAGGGAATTTCAATTGAAATGGAAAATTTTGATAATATTAATCAATTTCTTCGTCCCTTGTGTAGGCATCATCAATCCTAGTTGATTTGTTAACTTGACAGATCAATATAAAAAATCTTCCCCGCAATAGAATTGCATGCCTTTGTCCTATAATAGCAAAGAAGCAACCAATACTACTTCATGATGAAGTAATACAAACATCTGCAATTCTCCCCAATATTGGTGCAACAGTTAAACGACTTCCACTAGTACCGGTTGATGAGCCGCTTCCATTTGCACCAATTGTATCATCATTATATTGCATACTTGCTCATACTGATATTTAGTTCAAAAGGCATGAATAGTTAGAGATTTGGGTTATTTGTGATATATTCACCATGACCTTCAAGTTTATCATAAACGGGTTCTCCAAAGACATATGCCGTTGTTTGTATTTAAAATCATTTTTGGCAACAAGTTCCTCCATTGCGCTATTGATGAAGACAAGTGGCAAACTCCATTAAAAGTTCATCAATTTCAAAGGGTTGAAGTCAAAATTCAGCATTCAATGACCAACAATTCCAATTAAAGCTATGCTTCAATTTCCCATGCTTGAAAAATTGTAGTATGAGTCTTTTAAGTTTCCTATGTGTCTTTATGAGTCCTTTGTGTTTTCAATGAGTCTATTTATTATCATTTATGTTACTTGAGTCCTTTATGAGTCCTAGTATAAATGTGTGTACCACTGTAATGCCGAGGGATGGAATAGATATCAATATTTTGAGAGTTCTCTTAGATTGTGTGATACAATCCCCCTATGGTGTGATGTCTAAGAACCCTTAGGTGTGATACCTAAGTTTCTACATTCCTTTGCCACTTTATTCTAGATTTCTACTTCCCAAACTGCCCGACACTCAATCTCCCCTTGCGCTACATCAACTATGAAGTTCTTGAGTAACTTTTAAACATTTGGAAACATATGTATAACATATAACATGTTAGGCACATAACTCCATGTGTCCAATCATATCACAATTTAAACATTATCAATGAAATGAAATTGATTCTCTAGTCAACGTTCGTGCTTTTAAGCTAGATTATATAAGTGTTGTTTTACTGTCATTTGTCTATCTATGAATCATTAACAAGTTAGAGTATCGAAAAAGAAAAAATCATTCACAACAAATAAATACACCAAGTATTCAAAATTTATAACATTGTCAAAATTAAAATAAATATTATCCTATTCATAAGAAATCACAAGATACAAAGAATATTTAGTTTTAACAAAAATACACAAAAATAATAATATTTTGGAAAAATTGTTTAAAACTTTTGAACAATTATTAATCTGTCATATTAAAATTTTCATCTTAAGTTTGTTACACATAAAAAAATAGAGTTATTAAAACTAAGAGTGAGCACAAATGTAACTGATGGATATGAAATGGTTGTCCATCAAAGCATGACAATGAGAATATGCATAAATAAATACAAAATAAAAAAATACTATAAATTTATTAAATGATCACCACATTATAACATACTTTTCCTATTATTTTCGTAGTCTCATTATACATAGATGATTGATACTGAAAATTATTGTTGATTATTAAATATATTTTTTAAAATTACTTGAAAGGTATAAAATTTAAATAATTAATTTTCAAAAAATCAAATAGTTCTCAAAATAATCTAAAGAATTTGCAAAATTATCCTAAAATTATTTAAAGAATTGATGGATAATTTTAAAATTATTTATTATTTTGAAGTTATTTAAAAGTTTCATGTTATTTTTTGAATATATTTGAAAGTTTCTAATTTTTTAAATCAGTTATTTAAAACATTTAAAATTATATTTCAGGAATATATATAAAAATAAAAATGGGCTATATATATATATATATATATTTATATATATAAAGATGTCAAATGAGAGCTTAAATTTGTAATATAAATTATAACTTAGCTAATTTTCTTGATTTCTTAAATAAAATTAAATTAGAGCTAGTTGATTTCCTTAGTTACACACTTAGCAAATTTGTGTTCAATTCATGTCTTTTATTCTTAACTAGGCAAAGGTGATTTTGGTGTTATAGTTGGTTTCAGCAAGTCCTTAGAGTTACTCAGAGCTCCTTGATGTGTTGATTTCAGATTTGGTTTTCTTTAATGTAGTTTTTTATTTTGTTTATATGACTTTTTTATATTGTATGATTTGGTTGTATTTTCTATAAAAATATGTATATATATAGTTAAAAACTTTTTGATCAATTGCCAAGTAATTGTTTGTATGGTTCTTAGTTTCCTATTATCACACTGTCACCAAATGGAAAGTGAGATACCTCCTAGTAAGGGCGACAATAATGGAGGAGAAACAAACAATCCCACTAATGGTGAATAAAATAATCCCTAAGAAAAAGTGACAAAACAACCTTATAATGAAGGAACCCTTTAATTAGAAATTCCAATAATGGAGAAGAAACAAAGGCTCCTATTGATGGTGAACTGAATACCAAAAACATAATAAAATAATCCCTAAGAAAAAGCAACAAATCAATCCTCTAATTGATCCTATTTTCAGACAAAACAAAACTACAGTGAGGAGAAACAAAGACTTCTATTAATGGTGAACGAATACTAAAAACAGAATAAATAATTCCTAAGAAAAAGTGGCAAATCAATCCTCTAATTGATCTTATTTTGACACAAAATAAATTAAACATTGAAGAGAATATACGGAGCCAAGCATACCTTCGACAGAATACAATGGAGCCAAGCATGCATTTATAGCATAGTGACTATACAAGTCATACTATGAGAAAATTGACTTTACAATCTAACAAATGGAAATTTCTGTGAGTTTCATGAAATTAAACAGAACTGGAATTTTTATGAAAACACACTATACAGCAAAGTATACCAAATCCCTTCATATATAGAATCATAATGTAGGATTGTAGCCAACAATAAAAGCAATCAATCTCATGCCACATAAGCATTTTGCACCCTGAGCTTAGTGAAATTCAAGATTTCATATCAAACAAAAAATTTATCAATAAAAGTAATTATGCTAATCAGAAAATTTACTCACTGTGATTTTCTTGACCGTTCATCTTAACAGGAAATCATTACTGTGCAAGCTCCATAGCCACCTTCACCGCATCCAAGTTTCGTTCCTGTTAGACCAATATCTACATCGAGAAAAAAAACAATGGAGTTATCATTTTGTTTACAGTCATAAAGATCTATTGAAGAATAACTGAACAACATCAAACTCTCAGAAAGTGAAACAGACAGCTTCAAAAAGATGGTGGTTGGAACATGGAAATGATATCACAAAGATAACTCCATGAACATGATTTAATTAGAGAATAATTAGGAAGCCAATCACCAGCTATTGTGCCTGTACCATATAGCCTGTATTGAACTAATTAGGAAGTTTATATACAGCTATAGGATATTTCTTATTTTGTGTTTCCTTGTATTCTAGAATAGTCTATATATAGTAATATACAAATACTTGAGAAATACAACAAAGTATATTTTGTCATGTTATAAATGAATTTTAGTTGATTACATAAAGATTTCATATTTGCCAAACTTTTAAGGGTTCTTAAATTGATTATAGATTTTTTTTTTTTTTGCTTGTTTCCATATTACTCTGTATTTCTGTTTCACTAGGTACTGGGTATTTATTCCCAAGAGAAGACTTAACAAGTGTTCTTGCTCATTGCAACAATGAATCAAGCAGAGACAATTATACTCAGTCATCAAATAAGAGTGAACATTATGTCTTCAACTGCAGTGATATGGTTGGAGATGCAGAGGGCTTGGCTTTTTTATATATCATTGTAAGTTTTTTTTTTTCATGCTTTGGTTGGATCATGCTTCTCAGCCTTATCCGAGAAACTCATCATTCCCTCACAAGAGAAGAAACAAAAGAAGAGAACAAAATATGTTGAAACCTGAAATTAGCACTGTCAAATAAGACCAAAGGGCATTGAACAAAAGGCATTGAGAAAGAGACCAAATGGTGTGAGTTTTACACATCAAAAGGGTCCAAGAGAAACAAAAAAAATAATAATACTAATATGGATATTCTTAGACAGACTCCAGTCATGCTTCATTCTTGCTAGCTGCATACTTCTAACCTCTCTTTGATTTCATTGTGTTTACTTTTGGTTCTCTGAATTTTCTCAAAAACCTCACCCCAAAAGATCAAACTTTACATTAATTTTTCAAGACAAAGTAGGGCAAATAATCGAGCAAATTACAGAAAAGACATCTTAGGTACCGAAGAAGAGTAAGGTGCGCTAACCCTGCGAACGCCGTTGACGTAGACCATAATCTCCGTTAACCATTCTCCCTCAACCACCTCCTAGGAAGCTCTCGACTCTCGATCCCTTAAGTTGCGATCGCGGCAAAAGAAATCGAAGAAACGAGAGAAGAGAGAAGAAAACGACGTAGACCAAAATCTCCGTACACCATTCTCCCTCAACCACCTCCGAGGAAGCTCTCGGCAAGAGAAGAAATCGCAAGAGAAATCGCAAGAGAAAACGAGAGAAGAGAGAAGAGAACGCGGAAATTTAACAGCGATGTCTGCCCCCACAAAAGCAACGGCAGGATTCTCCACTAGAATGAATGAATGAATTGGGGTTACGAAAACAGCTCTATTCCCAAATAATCAACGTCTCCCAATAGAACACGGTTTGGCCGTGTTAGACAATACGGCTCTGTCCTTTTTAACTAATTTCATTTTAGTCTTACATTTTAATAAGTCTCATAAATTATTCCTTAACTATATCAGTTAATAATAAGGCCCTGGGACTATGATATAATCGAACGACCTTCAATTATTATTCAATACTCATGATTTAATTTTTAGTTATGATATATTTGTAATTTTTTTTTAAAAAATAAAACGTATAATTATGAGATATTAGGTTTCTAGACCGTCTGAACACTTCTTGATTTATTCTAAATCAGATTTAATGTTATCTGATTCATTATTTTTTCTATTAATAATAAAGAATGGATGAATACAGACCTAATCATTATTTGAAATTATCGATTTGATTATTTGAAATCATCGATAATTCAGAATGATTAGTTTAGTAATTTTTGAAATGTCAATTCTTAATTTTAAATGTTCAAAATCATTATGATGTAAAATTCGAATCCATTCATTCACGATTTAATTTATAATTTATAAAGATTTTGTTATTTTTTAAAATATATATAATTATAAATTTATATAAAAAATATTAGTCATAATCAACTCGTTAACTCGATTACTATAAGTTATATGAACGTCAATATAAATATATATATATATTATATAAATTATATATTTTAATTAATTTTATACGTTGGATGATAATTTTTATTATATATATAATTTTATTGTTAAATAAATTATATTTCTTTTTCATACAATTTTTTATTCAAGTTAAATAGTTTTTATCATATAAATTATTAATGATTTTTATAAATTCAATATTAAATAAATAAAATAAGACCATTATAATTAAGAAAGTTAAATAAAATTAATAAATTTAATAAATTAAAAGTAAAATGATCTCACATCAAATAATGTAATTCAAAATAAATAAGTCATAAATTTAGTTTTAATAGACAGGTAAAATAGTCTCACATTAAAAAAAAATTTCAATACAAATAGATTAAAAAATTAGTTTAAATAGACAAATAAAATAGTCTCATATCAAAAAATTCAAAGCAAATAAAATTTAAATAAAAAAATAGAAAAAGTTAATTAATATTAATCATACCATTAATAATTTAATATTACTAAAATATTATAAATATATTAAATAAAAAATTATAATTAAAAAATCTAAATAAAATTAAAAAATTTAATGAATCCACTATTCAAATCGATAGACGAACCGTCAATTTTTCGATTAATCAAGAGCCTAACTCATAATCGGCCTGTCTCTAAATGAGTCAATTACGAGTTGGGCCCGTTGAATCGAGTCAATGGATAATGAACTCATTGATCCTGTTACGGACCTGAATCAGGTCTGAAGATGGGTTGATTACGAGTTGAGCCTATTGAATTGACTCGTTGATTCGATCATGAGCCAGAGCTAAGTCTGAAACCGGACCTTACCATGGGCATGTCTAAATGAATGGGTATAAAGTTGGGTATGATTCAGCTTGTTGACAGAATAAATAATCTTTTTAACTGACAAATTTTACGAATATCATATATTATTCATTTCGTGTATTTAATTTTTATAATTTTAAAAATATATAATATATTTCTATTATGACTCTCTCTTACTTCTTTCCACTAAATAATCACCTAGATTTAAGTACATACATCTTTAAATCTTTACACACGTTTATAAATTTTTTAAAATTTATTATTCTCAATTTATATTATCATTCAAATCTGAAAATATAAATATATTAAAGAGATTTTAAAAAATATATTAATTTTAATTTAAAATTATTCAAAATTCTCTAAATGACTAAATTCATCCATTAATCTCAAATGAAATTGACTAATAAATCTACCTCATTCAAAAAATTTAAATTTTAATATTTTCCGAACCATGAAAATCTTACAAATTCACGATGTTGATGTCATGTAAATGTCATTATTCTAGAATTTATAATAAGCTGGTAATATTTTTTTTTAAAAAAATAGTATTCTAAATTCATGTTATCATAATTCATGTATAAAAGGATGCATATATATGAAATAGATAGATCACTATTTGGATTGATAATTATTTATAATTTATATCTTTCGAGAATATTAGAGTAAGCATTTTATTTTTTATCATCATAAATAATAAAACAAATTTTAAAAATACATTTATTTTAATATTAAATGATTTAAAATTCTTTAAATTCAATTCATGTGTATGGTTCGTATTAATGTATATGTTTATAAGAGTATATTTACAAAATTTTCAAATCCATTCATATTGGCATACACACAAAGCTAGTCCTTGTTAAACCCGGCATGGAAAATATATTGTGATGTGTTTTTTTAATTTCTTTTTAGTTGGTATCAAGTATCTAATTCTTTGAATTAATTAATTTTGGGAATGACTAATTCGGCTTCATAAAATTTTTTCATCGATCATTAAGATAAATTGAAAAACATTCGTATTAGTCTATCTAGACAGCTCGCTTTCTTAGATCTGCTATCTATTAAAGAGAAAATCTCTTATAATTTATGGCAATAGTTGAATTTTGACTATGAATTTTTTTGTAATTCATGTTACATCACTACAAAAATTCCATCCAACATTTAGCGACGAATTTATTCTGTCGCTAATCCGTTGTTATCTGCAATTAGCGACGGATCAACGACAGAATATATTCCGTCATTTATATTTCCGCCGTTGACATTTTTTAGCGCTGCATATACAATGTCGTCGCTGATTAGCAACAGATTTATATATTCTGATGCTAAATACAACAATGAAATTATATATTCAATTGCTAAATTTCATAAGCTAATTAATGACGAATTTTTATAATTTCGTCTAAATTCCATAAGTTAATTAGCGACGGATTTATATAATTTCATCGCTAATTAATGATGAATATTAACGTTCCATCGCTAATTTGATAAATAGAACGTCGATATATTAGCGACGGATTAGCGACGAATATTAATATTCATCACTAATCTTTATTAAAAAAAAACCTTTCATTTTCGTCCATTTTCTCTGTTTACATCCAAATATAATCAAATAAAATCATCACAAATAATAATTTTCACAACAAACTCATAACACAATCAATATCAACAAACTCACAATACAAATTGAGCTTTAACAAACATTCATACAAAACATCCCTAAACATCCATACAAAACATCCATACAAGACATCCTGATAAAAATCTAATACAAAATAAACTTCAATCCTCAAGAAATAAGATATGATCAGTTGTGAAAATAATAATAGAAATTGAAGTTAAAGTACAAAAGACAACTACTTATAATAAACTAATACACATCAGCCTTTTGACATTAATTTTAAAAAATGCCTCACTTTAGATTTTGGATATCTAGATATGATGATAGAAATATACAACATCTGAAAATGATCATGGAAAATTATAGTATAATTAGAGATGTATATTTTTGATTGAAACACAGAGCAAAATTAAAAACTAAGATAAATGATAACATATCTCAAAATGATCTACTCAGCAAAGGAATCTTTGGGAACCTCGGTCTCCTGAGACTCCAGACAATGCGGGCACGCCATCTGTGAATCGGAAGTGAATGTTGCTGCAAACGCTTGCTTAATTTCAAAATCCTTTTAATTTTTTTAAAAACTATTTTAAAAATTATTTTAAAAATCTTTTAAAAATCTTTTAAAAATTATTTTAATAAATCTTTTAAAAATTATTTTAATAAATCTTTTAAAAATTATTTCAAAATCTTTTTAAAAATCTTTTAAAAATAATTTTAAAAATTCTTTAAAAATTATTTTTTTAAAAAAACTATTTTAAAAATTATTTTTTTTTAAAAAAACTATTTTAAAAATTATTTTTTAAAAAAAAACTATTTTAAAAATTATTTTAAAAAAAAACTATTTCAAAATTATTTTAAAAAAAACTATTTTAAAAATTGTTTTAAAAATTATTTCAAAACTATTTCGAAATTATTTTCAAAACTATTTTAAAAATTATCTTAAACTATTTCAAAATTATTTTAAATAAACGATTTCAAAACTTATTTAAAAAATCTTTTTAAAACCAATTTTAAAATTATTTTGAAAATTAAAGTTATTTAAAAACTTATGGTAAAATCCTTTAACTCCAAGACTTAACTTTAATTATATTCAAATTTTAAAATTTAATTTAATTAACATAAGTAGTTTTTAAGAACTCCTATTTTATGTGTAGAAATCTAAATAAATATTGGATAGTGGACGCTCCAGAGAATCATACTAAATTCATCAAGTTAAAACTTAAGAGCCTATGATCGGCTGTCTTTGGAAACAACGACAAACTTAAGATAATCGAAATATGTAACATTGAACTCGAATCTGATTTAATTATTCGAAAAGTATTACTTGTCAAAAAATTTAATTTTAATTTACTTAGTATTAGTCAATTATGTGATTCTGGTTATAAGGTTAAGTTTCTGTCTTCTTAATGTTTAATTAAGCATGAAGATAATTCAAATATCAAACTTAAGGATTTTAAGTAAAATAATATCTATGTAATTAAATTAGATAACTCCTCACTCAAGTATCACTTGACACAATAAGAGAAAATTTGGTTGTGACATAGAAGACTATCCCACACCCACTTTAGGAATATCACTAAATTAAATGACTTAGTTAGAGGATTATCAAAATTACTTAATCTGGAACAAATAATTTGTAATGTTTGCCAACAAATAAAACAAATCAAATCAACTCACAAATCGACTAATCAAGGTTAAACTAACTCAATACGTGAACTATTACATTTAAATCTATTTGACTCACATGGAAGTAAATCAATTAATGAAAGTCTATATTATTTAGTAATAATAGACAATTATTCAAGATTCACATGGATAAAATTCTTCAACAATAGAGATAAAATATTTAAAACTTTTAGTAATTTTTGTAAACAAACAGAAAATGAAAAAGATTTAAAAATCAAAAGAATTAAGAATGATAATGGTGATGAATTTAAAAATCATAAGTTTAATGAATTTTACTTTGAAAATGATTACCATCATGAATTCTCATGTCCTAAAACACCTTAATAAAATGAAATAGTATAAAGGAAAAATAAAACTCTACAAAAAGCCACTAGGACAATGTTGAATAAATATCAACTACCCAAATACTTTTGGGCTGAAGTTATTAGTACAACTTGCTATGTCCAAAATCGAACAACTATAATTAAAAGATATTATAAAACCTTTTATGAAATTTATTATAATAAAATATCTAACATTAAATATTTTAAAGTATTTGAATGTTCAGTTTATATATTAAATAGAAAAGAACACTTAAAAAAATTTACCTCAAAAATTAAAAATAAATTTTTTATAGAATATTCACTTAACAGTAGAGTTTACAGAGTCTATAATAAAAGTACACTAAGATTGAAGAAACAATAAATATAAAATTTGATGAAAACTCTAACTCTAGAGAACTTAATCAAACTCAGACTCAATATCAACTAATAGACTTTGTTAGGTCAAACAGACCAAGGGGGAGCTAGTGAAAACCTAAATCAAATAAAAAATAAAGATGATAAACAAGATCAACCACAAAAGACTCAACAAGAACCAAATAATTTAAGAACAACCAGAGTAAATTCAAATTATCCAATTGAATAAATATTAGGTGATCCAGACCTAAGAATCTAAACTAGATCAACATTTAAAAATTTAAGTCAAATTGTCTTAACACCTTCTGACTTAGCATAGAACATCTCATAAAATCTAAAAGGCAGAGGCAAACCAACCCTTGTCTACCAACTAATGCAAGACAGTGGGATCATCTG
>JBBUKS010000029.1:6407539-6421109 GCA_038050645.1 Hedychium gardnerianum
TCCGAGGGACGCGAGACGAGAAGGACGCAGTCCAACGAACGAGACGCAAAGGAGGAAGCCTGCTCGAGGCGAAGGTCGGAGTTGGATTCGGGTGAGCTCAACTTCGGACAACTAGAGATCACCCAGGCATCCAAAAGGATTGGAGGCGCCCCACAATAGATGGAGGTGCCTCGACCGCCAGACGCTGGAGGCGCCCCAACGCTCGAAGATGCCTCAAGCGCCTAACCGATTGAGGCGCCCCCAAGGCTCGGAGGCGCCTCACCCGCCAATTGGATGGAGGCGCCTCAGAGCGATTGAGGTGCCCTCGATCATCGAAAAAGCAGCATATAAGATCTAAAAGCCAAGTCAACCCAACCGAGGCGCCCCCAACACTTGGAGGTGCCCTCAGTGCTCCTAGATCATCAATGGATCAATTTCGATCAATTGAAAGCGCCCCCAGTCAATGGAAGCGCCCCCATGACTGTCACGCCAGCAAAATGGTCACCTCGATCATTTTGCTATAAATAGAGGTTTGTCCTCTTGTTTTATGAATATAACACTTAGTTTTTAACTTCTAAACTTCTGTTTCTTAATTGTCTGAGCTTTCCATGTCTGTAAGAAGCTACTCCGCCCGAAGGAGTTCTTTAGTACTTCCACTTGTCTTGGATTAACAAACTCCTCGGTTGTAACCAAGTAAAATTCTGTGTCTCTTACTTTCTTTTATGTTATTTGTTTTTAACTAACTAATGTGTGTGATTTTGCTTAACTAGAAGCAAAAGAAAGATCTAATTGTATTTGCAGGGCTATTCACCTCCTCTAGTCGGTCCAAAATGATCATATAATTGGTATCAAAACACGGACACCTTAGAAGGACTAACCGCCGACTAAAGAAACAAGAAAATGGTCGGATCAAACATTCACCCACCTAAGTTCGAGGGGGAGTTCTCGCTATGGAAGTGAAAAATGAAGGTATACTTTAAAACCGATTTTGATATTCTGCTAACCATGAAATACGATTTTGAAGCACCCAAAGATGAGAACGGAGAAGAAAAAGAAGAGCACCTATGGAACAAGAAGTAGCAGACTGACTTTGTGGCAAACGGTAAAATAGAGTTTCATCTGTTAAGCGTCCTGCCATCTCAAGAAGTCAACCGGATCAGCGCCTATGACTCCGCCAAAGAACTCTGGAAAAAATTTCTAGAGCTGCATGAAGGAACATCGGAAACCAAGTTGCCTAAACGAGATATGCTCCGAAACAAACTCAGCAACCTCCAATTGGAAAAAGGTGAGTTGCATGCAAGGATCAAGGAGCTCATAACGGGCTCACGAACCTCCGAGAAACGATAACTAATCGAGACTCTCTACGTTTTACCTTAAATGCATTTTCAAAAACCCCGATATGGTCTTCAATTATTGATTCTTATTATATTTCTAAGAATCTGGTGGTAAGTACATTAGATGATTTATTTTCAACTTTGGAGCTTCACGAAACTAGATGTGCAGGTCAAAAAGAGAAGGAAACTTTGAACCAAAACTTAGCCTTGAAAGCCAAGAAGAATGAACCAGACTCGGAGTCTTCAACTGACGAAGAAGAAGAAGCTTATGTGGTAAGAAAGTTTAATAAATTTTTTAAAACTAACAATTGCGATGAAGAAAGACACCTCAAGAATAACTATCCCAAGATGAAGAAGAAAGAAAAGGAGAAAGGACCGGGTAGAGTCAAGTATCGGAACCTCAAAGCGACGTGAGATGACTCGTCCTTAGAAGAATCCGAGGCTGAAGAATATACGAGACTAGCACTAATTGTCAGTCACAAAGAGAAGAGAATCGATGAAGGAGGAGGTACTTTCGAAGAAAGCAGCAACGAAGGGGGAGCATCTAACTACGAATCTGACACAGTAAGTGAGGTATGTAAGCTTCCTCCTAAACATTTATATGACAAAATTAAACTATTGTCTAGATCGTTGTGCAAATTAAGGACCAAATATATGACATTGAAAAAGGATAATGTTAAATTAAGAATTAATTTAGCAAATGCATGTCCATTATCTGATTTTGATAAACTTAAAAATGAAAAGACAAAATTAAAAGAAGAAATAGAAAGATTGAAAAAGAATCATGCATGCTTAAATTCCAATATTCTTCATGTTCTAAATTTTAGAAATTATGGAGGATTAAGTTGGTATTTGAAAAATCACAAGGGTCAAATTAGAAAAATATCACATTTCGATATTCCTATAAAGTATTTGATAAATCTAGTAAGTAAAAATTTATTTTGGGTTCTAAAATCTGTTCTGACTTATTAGATTATCTTTTTATAAGCATGCTAGAAAATAAAAATATTTGATTTATTAACATTTTTGTAAAATTTTCTTCGTCATCTTTCTGTTCGGGTAATTTTTAAGTTATATTTTTCTGTGATAAAATTTCATGTTTTCTGTTACCAGAAAAAATTTAAAAAATTTTCAACCGCGATATAAATTTTGATGATTTTTTCAACGAAAATTTAAATTTTAAAATTAAAAAAAATTCACTATTAAATCCTATTTTTAAATTATTATCTTAAAAAATATTCAATTCACTAAAGAAAAATATTTTCCTCTATAAGGTAAAATATTTTCCTCGTGATTTTTTTTTCTATAATTAGATTGGTTATTCTAAATTTGACAAAAATTTCAAAATTTTTCTAAAGTTAAAAATAATTTTCAAATTATTTTTAAAAAATTTGCGTTTGAATTATTAAAAATGATTTTCTTAGAAAAAATTATGGTAAAATTACACAGATGTCTATCTCGTGTATAAATCCTCAATTATTTTTTTTCAAATTTTTTGCTATTATTTATTATTTCCCCTTTTTTTATGTGATCAAAGGATGATAATTAATGCTAAGGGGGAATTAATTACAAATTTCTTTTGTACTTTATTGCAATTTCTTTTTATGTAGTTGTAACTTTATATTATGTTTACCCTAACTTGAATTCGGGTTGATGCACATCAAAAAGGGGGAGATTGTAAGTACCCCGAGGTAGTTTTGATGTGATCAACTGAGTTAAGTTAGGTCATGTGTTGTTTTGATCCTTGTGTCTAAGTGTGCAGGAATTTAGAAACACAAGAAGTCGAGCGGAAGACGTAACGGACGAGAATGATGACACGGGAAGTGAGTCGATGAGTTCGGTGCATTCGAGGGACGAGAAGATGCGGAAGAGTACACCGGTGGAGCGAGAATGACTCGGTTCGAGGGATGTGAGGCAAGAAGGACGCGGTCCGAGGGACTAGAAGCCGGGGAGGATGTCTGCTCGAGGAGAAGGCCTGAGTTGGATTCGGGTGAGCTCAACTCTAGACTGCTAGACAATCACTCAAGGCGACCAGAGAAGACTCGAAGTGTTTCTATGTCTTGGAGGCGCCTCAGAAGAAGAAGCATGTGAGGCGCCTCAGAAGAAGAAGCATGTGAGGCGCCTCGGTGCGATGGAGGCGCCTCAAACGCCTAGACAATTGAGGTGTCTTGGAATCTCTGAGGCACCTCACCCGCCAGTTCGATAGAGGCACCTTGGACACTCGGAGGCGCCTCACCCGCCTGAAGAACAAAGGCGCCCCCGGTTGCTTGGAGGCGCCTCAACCGTCTACTAAAGACTCGTTGCAACGGATGAGATCTGGAAGCCGAGTCAGTCCAACCGAGGTGCCCCCAACTCTTGGAGGCGCCCCCAGCATTGTCAGATCACTAATGGATCAGTTTCAATCCATTTGAGGTGCCCCCATGACTATCACGTCAGTAAAATAGTCACCTCGATAATTTTGCTATAAATAGAGATTCTGTCCTCTTGTTTATGGTATCACACTTATTTTAACTATTGTAATTTTTTTATTCTTATACGTTAACGCGGTAAAAAGACGACTCTATCTAAAAGAGCCTTTTTAATAAAGTTTTCAATTACTTTGGATTAACAATTACTCCGATAATAATCAAATAAAATTTCTATACTTATATATATATATTTATTATTTATTTCATTAATTAATATATATCCTTACTTGAATAAATAATAAGAAAAATAATAATATTTATTTACAAAATTATTCATTCTCCTTTAATCGGTCCAACACGAATCGATAATTCCAACTAACTCATCGATATTATAGATTTCATTAATTTTAAATGGGATGAAAGTTGACGTGGTCTATAAAAACACACACTTAATCTAAAATAAAAAATACGAAGATAGGCGAATCCAAAAACGGTTGAGAACTCATTCCCATCAAATTTAAGTTGATAAAGTCAAAATTGAGAAAATCCAAGTGACAAGTCCGATCAACAGCACCAAGCTTCAACGGGAAAAATCCCATCCGCCAAATCCAATCGCTATCTTCAAATAAAGTCTAATCAGCAACACATGAATAAAATATATTCGGCAACCCAAACGATGGGCCGCCCCACAGGACAATCTGGTCTAACCCCGGTCCATTAAAACTAATCAATTTTTTTTTGTCACTTTACACCTAAATAATTAGTACAATTTTTTATCTAACAAATTAATGAAAAAGGAATAAAAATAAGGGGTGCCCATGTAATAATATAAAGTTTTGAGAGTAGAAACGATAAGAGGGATAAAATTTTGAAACTATTTGATGTATTTAAAATTATAATTAAGATTAATTTGAGGGGTTATTAGTAATTAAGGCTTTCGTCTGGCTGAGGTCAGAGCACGCGGAATGGCCTCGGACATGGTTGCTCCTTTGTCGTCGTCGTCGTCGTCGTCGTCGCTCCATTGACTCCGTGCTTTAACTTGCAATAGTGAACAGTGCAGCTTCAAAGAAGAGACAGAGGAAATGGTGATACATTTCTGCGCCGAAGCTTCTTTTCCGTTCCTAATTTTACCGGCTCAACTTTCCTCCTGACCTTTGCCCCTGATCCCTCTTTGCGAGTCTTGAATCCGTCTCTTTCTCATTTAATTTCTGTCATTTAGAAATTTCAGCCTTTTGTATTAGATTTTGTGAACAGCAATTTATATTTATTTTTAGAATCTGTGCGTATTCGACAATTTGTTTTGATCTCTTGCTGTTAGTTGTCCAGAATCTGTGCACAAAGAGGGGTTCTGCTTAATCGGTGTAATAGGTGGGATTTCGTTAGCGAATTCATCGTTTTTCTCCGGTTTTAATCCCCCTTTTGGCCAAAGTTTGGATCTTCCTTTGCAAGTTTGAGGGTTTTAAAATCCTGTCCTTTGAGATGGGTGGTCGGCTTAGCAAGAGACCCAGCATGAGGCCAGGCAGCCTTGATAGTCACGGCGGAGGCAACAGTATCCCTGGCGGTGACCAGGTTAATGGTGATGCCGTCGGTCGGGCTGATGCAGTCCAGAATGGCGTCGAGTACTCCGATGAACTGAGCTACTACGAGGCGGCATGCCACGCTGACCCAGAGCTTCAGTCCTTCGACTCCAAGATCCAGCAGCGCACTAGCCACGCCATATCCACCCTGGCTCTCGGGGTCGAGCTTCGCTCCATCTCCTTCAACTCTCTCAAGGATTTGACGGGCCACCTCTTCGAGACGAACAACGAAGTGGTCCTTGCTATTCTGAAATGGAAGGACGACATCTGCAAGAACGCTGAGCTCTCTGACCTTGTCGAGGACTACTTCGAGTGCAGCATCAAGACCCTCGATTACTGTATTGAGCTAGAGAAGTGCCTCAAGAAAGCTCGCGATAGATATCTGATCATCCAATTCGCTCTCCAGCACTTTGAGGAGGAGGACAAGGAGAACAATGGAGTTGAAGCTGAAGAAAATGTTAAGAATTACACAATGACCATAGAGAAGTTGAGAAAATTTAAGGCCTCTGGCAATCCATTCACTGATGAATTCTCTCATATCTTCCACTCTGTTTATAACCAGCAGCAGTTAATGCTCAATAAACTGCTAGTGAGAAAGAAGAAGCTTGATAAGAAGCTAAATTCGATACAGACATGGAGGAAAATGTCAAATATACTTTTTGTAGCTGCTCTTACAACTGTAATTATATGCTCTGTTATTGCAGCTGTTATTGCTGGGCCTCATGTTGCAGCTGCACTGGCTGCTGCATCTACAATTCCGATAGGTTCTATGGGAAGGTGGATTGACTCATTGTTAAAGAACTATCAGAATGCTGTTGGAGCAGAGAAAGAGCTTCTTAGTTCGATGCAAGTTAGGACAAGGATTTCTTTAAAAGACCTGGATACAATAAGGGTGCTGGTTGATAAGTTGGAGATTCATTTCAATTCACTGCTGGAAAATGCAGAATTTGCCCTTAAGGATGAAGAGATAGTAAAGTTTGCAATTGAAGAGATCAAGCAGAACTTGGAAGTGTTCATGCAGAGCATCGAGGATTTGGGAAAGGAAGTGGATCAATGCAGCAGGAATACAAGGAAAGCAAGAACGTTGGTGTTAAAGAAAATTTGGAACCTCCCAAACAACTAGAATTATCTGTTGGTAAGGCATGGTAATTGTTTACTACTTTTTCACTTATTTTTTGTATCCAATTAGATTTAATTCTAAGTCCTCTAATAAATTGCAGTCATAAACATGTCAAACCCAAATTTCATTAAATAAAGCATCTTGTACATGTATGAAAAATTTGATGATGGAGGATTAAGTTTGCTTTGTGTTAATTGAAGTATAGCTTCATTTTGAACCAAAAATTCTGCAATGCCTGACCTGTTGACTTAACCCATACTTTTCTATTTCATAATTGTGCATCTTCAGTTTATGTTTTTCAATTTCATTTGTATCAGCATTGGATTGAGCTCAATATGCAACTAGATGGCAGTACTTTTTGAATGGATATCATGAATTTGCAAAACTTGTAAGTGATGAAACCAGCAAAGATTGTGAAAAATAAAAACATGACGAGGATGAACATGATGCAGAGTAGATATAGAGGAGAGGATTGTAGCAGTTGGTCTACTGAGAATGAGGAGGGATCTGGGAGGGACGTTGTTGGTTGAGGATTTGGGTGAATAAAGAAGCAAAGGGGCTGAACAACAAAGATGAATGAAGCAAAAGGAATCAAAGTAGCAGAGAAGAGTGTTTTTCAGGTTGCAGAATTGAGGTAAGGAGTGTTGGTAGGTGAACAGAAAAATAGGATTAACAGCGAGTTTAGTAGGGGAGGGGAGGCCCTCTGCTACATTGATCCGCAGCCTCCTCCTAAGGGGGTTGAAAATTTTATGAAAGACTCTCGATACCAAGTTGGCAGGGATAAGATTATATTGTATCCGTCAAAACAGAAACTTTACACTCATATCCCTTAAGAATTCTAATATCTACAAGTTAATCAAACTAGCTGTACTTTGTGTCAACACTGCACTACTTGGGCCCTCTTGGTCCCATTTGCTCACTTGATAATGAAAGGCGTTTTAATATAGCTGAGCTCAAGTGACATTTCTCCTAGTTGTCGGCTGACGTGACCTTGTGATCATTCGACTGTGACAACTTGGCTTTTTCACAATTCAGATAAAACTTCAGAAAAATAAATTGAAGAAACTGCTGTTATCTTCCAAGTTAAACTGGATGAAGAATGGGGCTAATGTTTTGTAACAGGGGGAAATAGGGGATCCAAGTGTGTGGCCATCTGGGAAGAGGAATGTTCAATCAATCTATTGAAATATCAAATTGAGTGAAAATTTAAGAATCTGTAACCTTTATATTGATTGATTGAATATTAATTATTTGGTCATATAATAGATTCTTTGTTTAGAAGATGCTACTTGTAGACATGCAATTTGGAGCTCCATTTCGTCTAGCTGACATGAAAATAAGGTCAACCTTTAAACAAAAACAAGGATGTTAAGAGATGAACAATACTTTGTTCCTTTTTAGAACAATAAATGGATGCATAATGCAAACATGAAAGACTGGAGGCATGCAATACCAATTATTATGGTCAAAACTAGTCTAGCTCGAACCTCAGTTGAGTTCAACTAGGTTGAGTTGAGGATCAGGTTTAGCTCGGTTGACGTCAACACTTTAGATGAGGTAAGTTGGGTTTGGTCAAATTGCCAGCACTCAGGTAACTGTATTCCCATTACTGATAATTATGGATGCTCCTCTTCATGTGCAACCAACAATTTGTGCATTCCCATGCATGAATAATCAAGTTGAAGAATTTAGGAAGCGTGATAATGAACTTTCCATTACAATTCAAGAGAAACTACATACTCGATTAGTAACATTTATGATACTTTCCATGATCATGCATTGTTGCTCAAAATCTTCATTCTTCTTTGAACTGGAATCACCTGGTTGTCCACTTTTTCAATCTAAGTTCTTTCTGTTTCATCTGCAGAATTTTCTGTAAGATTGACATTATTGAGATGCAACTTGTCTTAGAAAGGACTACAAGAGAGAGATTCTTGCTGATTTTAGAGAACAATATAGACATATGACGCAGGGAGAAAGCTCAGAAAGTGGCTCCAGTTGAAGCTTGACATGGTACTATAGTAGTTGTTGGAAGATGAATGTAGTGTCAGTGTATCCAATGAATGATGAATCATGTTACTTATATCTCCTGTAGTCTTTCTTTCCTGTTAGAACTGGCTTAAATTGATACTGGATTAAGGAATCACTTGGTGGTGTTGAATCTCATGTAGCTTGCTCCATCTATACTCGCTCAATAATTTAATTGCACAATATTTTACTCTCGAGGCATGTTTCCTAATACTCAAACTTTCGTAGGACAGTTGCCAAAGTTGATCTTCTGTGAAGTTTAATGGACTAACTTCCTTTTTAGTGCTTGCTTATGCAATATTGGCAATAGCTTGAGCTCTGATGTAATAATTTATCAACATCCCATCTCACCTTATAACTCTTCTCAATTTCGATTCTTGATTTACTTCCTTCCCAAAAATAATTATGGGAGTTGCTAATGTGACGATTTCATATTTTTTATAGCTCTTAGCTTAATCTTAATCACTTATATTTTAGACGTAATTTGAATTTATTCAATAGGTGCATAAGTTTACACACCTACTTCATTAAAAAAAAAATAGAGCTCTTAGATTAAAATGTCTGGTGATATAATATGAAGAAGATATTTTAATCTTGCTGTAATTCTTTTAAAAATTCTCGATATTATTAAGGATGCGAGAATGTAATTTCTTATTTTGTACATATGCTCATATGATTAATAGATGATAAATTTATTATAATGAAATATATATTAATTTTTGACGTATATATTTTTTTTAAAAAAAATCTTCCATTTCTATAAATTATAAATAAACCTTATGATTTACTTCTCGATTTATTTTCCTTCTTATCATTTTGAAACGGATTGTAAAGACGTTTGGAGGAGCTTAATCACCTGTTTTACTACACTCTCTTCTCTTGGTAACTCGAATCGGATGCCGATTCGTGCCCAAATCTAAGCCGACCCGATCCGATAGCGGCGGCCTCGGCGAGTAAATGCGAAGAAAAGTGGTTGGGCGGCACGCAGCACCACCAATTGCCGCCTCCTCTCGCCGATTGATTCTCTTCCATGCTCCTCCGACCACCACGATTGCCATCGATCTCGATTCCGGTGCCTGTCCCGCGTTGAGGAGAAGAACACGAGCCGAGGCGGATAGAGGAGATGGTTGGGCCAGGCCGCCCAGTCTTCGTGCTCTTCGGATCCTCCATTGTCCAGCACAGCTTCAGTAACGGCGGGTGGGGAGCAATCCTAGCCGACGTCTATGCCCGCAAGGTACTCGATCAATGCTCCTAATGATCTAGTTTTCCATCTCGCAGTTTCGCCGATGCAAACGTTGGAAGGTATCGTATTGCAACTTGATTTTAGAGGTTGAGGCAGCTCAGACACACTGCCTGTTCTAATCAACACTGGAGAAATAGCAACACTAAGTAGGTTGGAGTCATACTCTTCCGCCTCAAAACACCGTGCAGAAAACCTCGTTTCTCTGATGATGACAGAGATTATGCCTCTTTCAATTGCACATATGTTGGAGGTTTCATCATCTACTTCCAACTCAAACGGAGAAATTGACCAATATCATCATCTAAAGTGTCTCTCATTCATCTCTTATTTAGGAGGAGAAACGATTAACATCTAGCAGTCTGAAGTGTTTTTGTTGTTGTCCGCATTAATGTACTCTTGCTTAAGGAGGCATAGTAGATAAAAAAATATATAAAATATAACCCGTCTAAGGCGTACCTAGTCTTGTGACAATGTTTAGATAGAATAACTTATTTAGATATAGATAGAATTAGCCATTTTAAGAATTTTATATTGAGTCTGTAATTATATGTAATTAATGTTTATCAAATACATTACAATGCAATATTTTATTTCCATGCCTAGAATGAAAAACCTTTAAAAATATATACACAATGAGCTATGCTATGAACAACATATGCTCAACTCTCCTTTGTTTTTCTTATGTCATGACGTCGGGTAGGATAGTGATTATCCTGCGGGCTGACAAGAAGGAGGATTCATGGAGGAATAAAAAGAGAAATCGAAGAAACAATGGAAAAAATCCGCCATCCTTTAGGTTTTTCAAAAAAGGAAATAATATTAATATGAGAGGATAATTCTCAAACAGCTAAACATGACTCTTATATAGACAAACTCTAACCCATAAATATCAAAAATATCCTAAATACCATAAAAACGGACATTACTAAAAATAGTAAAATAGATGTTCGGAGTCTCCGAAAAGGCACTAGACGGTATTTTTCAGACCCGAAAATCAGGGGTTATGGGTTCCACCTAGTAACAAATGTAGGTCTCTGAAATAGCTACGTGTGAGCGTAAACAGGGCCTTGATCCAATACCCGAGTCAAAAGTTATGACCCGTTGAAGATTGGGTCCTCCTAATGTGGTCCTGCATTAGTCGGCTCGGGTTGAAAAGAATTCGCCCTCGAGTTTGTAGTAGCATCATCAATATCCACGGAATAAGGAGTCAAGTGCTTCACATTGAAGACATTTTTCAAATGACTAGGAAGATGCAACATTGTCGTTGATCTTCTGTAGTATCTCACACAGTCCAATCTTCCGATCCTTCAGCTTATCATACTCGCCAACCGGGTTAATACAACCCAAACAAAAACTCCGACCTCAAAAAGCATCTGACGACGATAACTATCAACCTGAGTCTTGTATTTGACATTGTTCTCAAGAATTGTCGGTTTTACCTGCTCATGAATGCCCTGAAGATGCTCTATCATCTCATCTGCCTTAGGACTAAATCGTCCTATACGTGAAACAGGTGCTAAATCCAGAACCCTAGATGGGTTTCGCCCATAGACAATCTCAAAAGGACTCAAACCTATGGTCCGATTTCTCGATCAGTTATAGGCAAATTCTGCTTAAGGTAACGCCAAATCCCAACTTTTTCGACTTAGTTCTGGTCAGACATCTCAGAAGACTGCCCAAACTCCGATTTACCATCTCAGTTTGATCATTTGTATGGGGGTGGTAGGCACTACTAAAAATCAACTGCGTTCCCAGTTTTCCCCATAAGCTCTTCATGAAATGATTGATGAACTTAGTATCGGGATTTGAAGTCATGGATCGAACAACGCCATGTAAACGCACGATCTAAGTAAAGATGGGCAATTCGGACAACATCCATAGTCTTCCTGCAATCTACAAAATGTGTCATCTTTGAAAACCTGTCAACCACAACGAGAATAGAATTTGAGATTCTTTGGGTGCGGGATAGCCCCAATACAAAGTCCATGCTGACATCGAACCAAGGATCTTCAGGAATAGGTAAGGGCATGTACAAGTATGCATTGGTGAAAATACCCTTAGATCGCTAGCATACAAAGCATTGGTCTACAAAGTGAGCCATATGGTCAACTTGGGCTGATAAAAATCAGCAGAGATAAGAGTCAGTGTCTTGTCACGACCGAAGTGTCCTTCATTATGAAGTTCACTTATAATTTACCGCCTCAGAGAACAATCTGGAACGTACAATTGTAATCCACGAAACAGATAATCATTATGCAAAATATAATCATGGCGATGACTATTGTACCTCCTGAAATATCCTTCCGAATGAAAGGTTAGTTGCGTACATATTCGTGAAAACCTCAAAGCCTACAACTTTGATACTCATGGTGGTGAGTAATGAAGAGCGATGGCTCAGGGCATCTGCTACACAATTCAAGCTCCCTGCTTAATGTCTCAACGTAAAGGTGAACTCTTGTAGATAAGTCATCCACTTGGCATGTCACCTACTCAGCTTGTGTTGACCATTGATGTACTTCAAGGCTTCATGATCAGTAAACAGAATGAATTTTCTCTGTACCAGGTAGTGTCGCTAATGCTTCAGAGACTGAATAATGGCATAGAACTCTAAGTCATGGGTAGAATAATTCTTCTTGAATCCGGACAACTTCTCACTGAAGAAAGCAACCAGACACCCAGATTGACTCAAAACATCCCCTATCCCAATACCGGATGCATCACAATTGACCTCGAAGATTTTGTCAAAATCAGGAAGTGCTAGAATTGGTGCTTTGGTCATCTTCTACTTGACCAGTTGAAAGCTAGCCTCCGCTTCTACAGACCACTTGAAAACACGTCCCTTGAGACACTCGGTGATAGGAGCAATCAGAATACTGAAATTTTTTGATGAACCGGCAGTAGAACGAAGTCAATTCATGGAAACTTCTAACATCATGCAAGGACCTCGGTTGAGGCCACTCGAAGATTGCATCTATCTTTGATTGATCTGCGTGAACACCATCAATAGATACAATAAAGCCCAGAAAAGTTATCGAGGTCGTAAAAAGGGAACACTTCTTCTTGTTGACAAATAAACACTCTGTCTTCAACCTCTCACAAACAGCATGGAGGTGATCAAAGTGGGATGCTTCTGTCAGACTGCATACGAGGATGTCATCAAAGTAGACCACTACAGACTTTCCTATAAAAGACCACAAGATCTGATGCATAAATCTCATGAATGTGCTAGGCGCATTGGACAATCCAAAAGGCATGACCATCCACTCATATAGCCCATATTGCGTCTTGAATGTTGTCTTTCATTCATCTCCAGGCCTTATTATGATATGATAGTAGCCGCTTTTAAAGTCAATTTTTTAGAAGATCCTAGAACCAGATAGTTGATCCAACATGTCATCCAAGCGTGGAATTGGAAACTTGTACTTAACTGTAATCTTGTTGATAACTTGGCTATCAACACATATGCCACGAACCATCCTTCTTCGGCACTAGTAGGATAGGAAGAGCATATGGGCTCATGCTCTCACGAATATAGCTCTTCTTCAGTAATTTCATCACCTGCCACTGCAATTTTTCTACCTCCTCGGGGCTGAGGCGATATGCTGATCGATTAGGCAAAATCGACCCTGGAACAAGATCAATCTGATGTTGGATATCCCTCATAGGTGGTAGCTAAGAAGGAAGATCATCTGGCATCAGCTCAGCAAAATCCGCTAGCAACTGCTGTACTTCAGCTGGTAACTCAGCATCCGTGACTAGGACATCATCGCTCTAGCATGGCAGCAAAGCATAGACAACGCCTCTATGCTCCATCTCATCTAAAAACCTAGATATAGAAAGCATATTAGTATTTTTGGCTACCGGTTGGCGTGGTTCCTTCT
>JBBUKS010000029.1:6421624-6441711 GCA_038050645.1 Hedychium gardnerianum
CCCGCTTGGACTTACTAGTCACTTGGTAGACTACCCATCCTTGCCTAACCTCCAATTAGTACTTTCTCTTGTCTAACCGCAGTTAGGACTTTCCCTTGCCTAACCGTAGTCAGGACTTTCCCTTGCCTAACTGCAGTTAGGACTTTCCCTTGCCTAACCGCAGTTAAGACTTTCTCTTTGCTAGTCATCCGGTCAACCTTGACCTGACCAGACTTCTCACAAGACTAGGTCAGTCTTGACCATACTTCGTTAAACATATTGTCAAACAAACATCAAAACCCTGGAGGTCGTTTGCACCAACAAACTTAATTTCTTTTTAGGCTTATAAATAAAACAATCCAAAGAAGGTAACTATGTTTTTCAAAATAAATATGCTAAGAAATTAATTAAAAAATTTGGAATGGAAAATTCTAAATAAATTAATACACCAATTGTAATGAATATAAAAATTGATAATGATCTAGAGAGAAAATCAGTTGACTTAAATATTTTAGGAGTGCAATAGGTAGCCTGTTATACTTAACTGCAAGCCAACCTGATATTTTATTTGATGTTGGTATGTGTGTTAGGTATCAAACATGTGCAAAAAAATCACATTTAACTATTATAAAAAGGATACTTAGGTATATTAAAGGCACACTGAATATAGGGATTTAGTACCCTCGAACCACAAGTTTTAACTTGGTAGGATACTCTGACTTAGACTATGCTGGTTGCAAACTAGACATAAAAAGTACAAGTGGTAGCTGTCAATTTTAAAACAAAGTCTAGTTAGCTAGTGCAGTAGAAAGCAACATTGTGTTGCATTATCAACTACTGAAGCAGAGTATATAGCAATGGGGGAATGTGTGACTCAGCTATTATGGATGATGGATATACTTAAATATTTCCAATTAGATTACAAAAACACTAAAGTCCTAATTGATAACATCAACTCAATAAACTAAACAAAAAATCCAATTCACCATTCAAGAACCAAACACATAGAAGTGAAAGACCATTTTGTTAGGGACCACGTCGCTAGGGGTGACATTGTACTTAACTATGTTGAGTCCAAGTCAAACCTAGCAAACATCTTTACTAAACCTTTACCTGAAGCTGAGTTTATCACACTCGAAAGATAACTAGGAATGTGCTAAGTAGAATAGGAAATTTTTATAAACCGCTATTTTTTTCTTTTGTTTTTCAAACACTCTATTTTTTCAAAAACTAAGATTTTTCAAAACTTATGTTTTTCTAAACAATATGGTTTTTCAAAAATTTAGATTTTCAAAACTTATGTTTTTCAAACCTTATATTTTTCAAAACACTTATGTTTTTCTTTTTACTGGATCTAGCCTAGGTCATACCATAGAAGGCATGAACCTATAGATTTAGCCAGCCAGCATCTCACAAGCACATTAGGGTTAACTTGCTTGTATATTGAGACACTTAGAATGGTGTGAGATGCTTAGGATCAAGTCGGAATTTTAGATGCTTATGTAAGTGCATCATCATAAATCTAGGCTATAAATACAAAATAAAATCAATCAGGTTAAGTGATCTTTCATAGTAAATGACTAGTTGGAAACTAACACTTAACTTGACTCACTTGATGAAAATTGCTATCTTATGATAGTTAGCTACTAACAAAAGTTAGACATTTTGATAAGAACAATTTAATAGATACTTTATTTTATTGTTTCTTTTCACATGCATGCTTAGACTCTAGGATTTTTTAATATTTAAATGTCTAATATTACCATTGCAAGTGCTAAAGTCCTTCATTGTAAATATTTTTGGGTTGAAGTTGGAAAATACTAGTTTCAAAATTCTTCAACTTAAAAAATATTTTTTTAGATATTTTTAATATTATTTGTCTCTTTAAATCAATTTTGAAAATTCATTTTAAGTTGTCTCTTTAATTCTTCTTTTCAAATTTCAAAATTCTCTTATAAATTTTTATGTCTTCAAAACTTCTCTTTTATTTTTTTTAAAATCATCTTGTAAAATTTTTCTATCTCAAAATTCTATCTTTTTCAAAATTTCTCTTCTAAACTTTTTCTATCTTAAAGTTCTTTTGTCAAAATTATTTGAACTTACTATCATACCAAAGAGTTGTTTTTTGATGTATGTGTTTAATATGGTAAGTAAAAAATAATAAAATAATGGGTGTTATTTGAGGAATAAGATTATAGATTTTTTTAAAAAAAAATTGGATTTAATCGAAGCTAATATGACAAGTTTGAGGGGATATAAATAATAGGCTTTTTGAAAGCCTATTTGAAATATCAATTAAGTTGGGAGTTGATTAAATTGATTAACCTAAGGTTCAAATTAATTAACCTAAGTTTAATTTAAATAACCTAAGTTTTAAATAATAAAACCTAAGCTTAAACTTCACCTTACCCAATTTTCTTCCTGACTCTTCACTGTCGCGAACCTGATCCCCTCTCCTTCTTCTCTCCCGAGCTCATAGTCGATCCCTCTCCCTCTTTCGTAAATTGCTTTGATACGACCGCTGCGAGCATGGGTCGTCGCCGTCACCCCCTCTTCAGCCACTCCTTCCTCACAGGATCTCTCACCACTACCGCTGCCCACTTCCTCACGCAATGCCATTAATGTTAAATATGACAAAAAATTAAAAATATACATAGGTGTTATTGGAGAAATAACCTTATAGAATTTTAATGGAAATTTTTGGGAATTTTTTGGATCTAATTTGAAATTGTAATGGTGATAAGAGATGATTAATCAGACTCAAACTAAGATGGAGGATTAAAAACCTAGATTGGAATTAAATAAACCTAATCCCTCATTATATAAATCACTTAGGTTTTTTTCCCTTCTCCCTCATCACTACCTCGATCTGCCCACTACCACCGATCTCCCCACTACCGTCGATTCCCCCCCTAGATTTTCCCTTCTTCCCCATTCATTTCCTCCCGTCGCCGTCAGCCGGTGGATGCCGATGCATCCACAGCCCACAACCATGCCATCGTCGACCTCTTCTTCTCTCTCTCTTCTCTATTGGAGTTTCGGCCGTCGGTCCCAATCCTCAACGTCAAAGCAGATCGATTTCCTTCGATCACCACAACCCTGCCACACTTCACCGCCGACCACTATGGCCAACCCATAGCTTGGTAGCGACCAGAGAGGCCCCCTATTCTTTCGGATCTGACGATCGTTGACCATTTAGGTCAATTTCATTGCTGGCTAGTTTATGCTCTGGTAAGATCTAGGTTAGATCTAATTGCTGAATTTTTCTTTACTCCTTTGGTGGTTGGATGTTAAAGTTTGCTTTCCATTCTTCTCTGGACAACAAAGATGATTGGAGCAGTCAATTTTCGATCAGAGCTGCTAGATTGGTTATTGCCAGCCAACTCTAAGGAAACTCTATTGTCCTTCATTAGTAGGTTAGTGCCTTAAGTTTATGCATTCAAAATTATGGTGTAGTTATGTTATTGGTAATGTGGAATTCTATTTTGGGATGTATGAATATCGATGTTACTATTTTTCGACCATCCTTGATTCATCGACGACTCATTTCATTGGGTTGGGACAGGCTGGTAATTCTATCCATGATGATGAGTTTTATGACCTTGCAATTGGTAGTTGGATTGTGGTCTTGGGTTGATAGTAGTGTTGTTGTTGCCTAAATATGAGTTATGATGCTTGGACTTAGATTGCTAGGGTTGCATGTGGTTAATGGATTGGGGATAGGTGATATGTGAGTTTAAGGGATGTGCTGTTTAGATTATAGTAGCTAATCTCTAAACCTAGATTGGTTCTAATCAAACCATTAATTAGATGTTCAAATCTATAGGATATTGTTAGTAAGTTATTTCTAGTATTGCTTTAACAATTAAGTTATTTTCATATACCTCTATATAGGATCCGGATTTGAGGCGGAGCGGCGGATCTGAGGATATTTCGGAATTTCACATTTGAGGCAGGTACTTCTTATTTTGTTTTCCTTTGTTTATTGACTTTAGTGCATGACTTATGTTTTGATATGCAGTTAGGGATCTTGACTCTAATCTTATTTTGCTTGAGCTTGATACTTGGTGCTTGACCTTAGAGATAATCTTCTTGATGTCAATACAGTCTCTTGATTTACTACTCATCTAGTTTAGTAGTCATCTATTAGTTTTTATGTATTTTCATTGCTACAGTTATATGTTTTCAGAATTACTTGTGATACTGTTGCATGGAGTTGACTACATCTATGATATGATTTATTTACATCTTGCTTATAATAGCATTTCATTTTAATCCATGCTGGTGACTAAGTCACCCTTGTGGGTGAGAGAGTCATCAGCCATACTTTTTGTAGCTCGATCACTCGGGGTAGTGATGGTTGGAGTGTGTGCAGTATCTTGGGTCATGCTCACTCAACCACTAATGGGTAGTGGTTGTATGGAGTCTATGCCGACAGAGACCTCTTTTGATGTAGCCAGATAGCTACTTTACATCCTATCCACTCGTTCCACTCGAGAGAAGTTGTTGTATGGAGTGTCACGGTCCTACCCATTTGATTACACATATGTCGTGATGGCTGGAGTGGTGAGTAGGAGTAACATTGCATTGCATATGTATTTGCACTTGTATGTGCATTTTGTTGTGGGTTTACGCACGATTGGATGTATGCTTTATTTATACAATGATATGATGCATTCGTTTGTGATATGTTTGCTTGTAGAGTATTTATGTTATTTTATAATACTTATGAGTAATGAGTAGTACTATTTCAGATTCTGTATTTCTGCCCGATCACTACTTCATACCTAGTAGATTAGTTTTGGGTTAAGTATTTTCTATTATATTTTTGTTTCCCTTACCTTTATTAGTCATGCAGTATCCTCCTTTATCTACTGAGTTATTTGGACTCACCACCCCTATGTTTTATTTTCTTCGGGTAGTAGTTAGATATTATGTGAGTCTCATGGAGATCCCGTCCGCTTGTCCCACAACACCTCAAGGGTTTCTACTTCTTCCATTTCATATTCGCATTTCTAATTTAGCATTTGGGTGTTCCGGACATGTATTGTAATAAGATTGTCTTGATCGTTGGATTCTGATCTTGTTTTGGGTTTGTTACCTTGGACATTTACTATTTGGTTGTGTGTAAGTCGTGTAGGCTTACATTGTTATTGATGATTTTAAGCCATGAAGGCTCATACCCTACTTCTCTTTCCTTTTGAGTGAATTTTCATACGGATATTATTGTGTAGTCAGTTGTGGATATTCTTACGTGGTGGTGATATTTTATCAACTGTGTGGTTGTGTAATCTATTATCTGTGATTGTCACAAGGGAAGTGTTGTCCGTTTTGACGAATAAGTATACTCTCGGGGCGTGATAATTTAAATTTTTATTAATTTTAAATTTTGAATTTATTAAATTAGATGAATTATTAATTGACTTTAGATTTATTAAATTAATTAAATTTGAATTAGTTAAATTAACTTTATTTTGAGATTTAATTAAATTCAAATTATTATGATTAATTAGAGTTGAATTATTCGATTTAAATTTATCTTTGTTATTTTTTTGATTAAATTTACTATTTAAATTAATAATTTTTTAATTTTTTAAATCTAATTTAGAATATTAAAATTATTTAAAAATTTTAATTTTATATTTTTACTTAATTTCGAATTATTAGAATTACTTGAATTTTTTAAATTAAGATTTTAATTGATTAAATGATTATTTAATTTTAAATTTTTAACAAAATTTGAAAATTTTAAATCTAGCAAGCAAATTATTATCTAATCTATTATAAGAAGATAATAATTTATCACGCATAGGGATATTTTCATAAATAAATTAATTAATCTTCTTCGCAACTCCTAATTTTGTATAAGCATTTTTATTGATTCGGACTCATGTCTTGATATTACTCTAACTTGATCCTCCAACTTTGACGGATCCTCATGAAGTTCGTTCAGCTAGGTCTAAAATTCATGGGCATCTTTAAACTTTCCTATCCTGCATGTAACTTTATTAGTTTTAATAATTTTACAATTGAATTTATTACCTTTTTATTATCTTCTGTGTTTTGGGTGGATCGTTTCAACGTCATGCCCCCATCGAAGTCACTCAGAAAGATGAAACATTCCATTTGCATCCTCCATAGCTTGAATCCGTCCAAATCGTATGGTGGAGGTTTGTTGACGTTTCGCCCTAGCATCTTTTTGTGCTCCATGTTCTTGCACGACAAGTGTTAAAACAAATTCCCAAGACTTTGTATTGGGATAAGTAGTGTGGAAGGAAGAAAAATGGAACAATATAAAAACTCTCGAAAATAAACCGATTTCTCTAATCGAAAGTTGCATCGAATTAGAGCGCCTTCACTCTGATACCACTTGTAGGATCGAATGCACGTAAGAGAGTGGGGTGAATCATGTGTTTTAAAACTTTTTCTTTTCATTTAAAAAACTCATTCGAAAATCAAGTATGCAGCAGAAGTAAGAAAAAGCAAAAGAAAAAACATAAAGAAAACGACACTTGGTTTTACTTGATTCATAGCCCTGCGACTACTATTCCAAGGCCCACGCCCCCTTGGGATATTTTCGACGGGCAATCCACTAATATCCTCTTTCGGGAAACCTTCAGAAGAGCAACCGATTATTAAATGAGGGAAGTGTAACAACCCTACACTTCCCTATGCAATAACCAGAGTAGCATAAATTCGTTACCCAACTCAATTTGTAGGTCGGTGTGAAGCACGAGGGTTGGAACGCAGCTGTTGCTCGGACATGATTTTGGCACAGCGCCACAGTAGTAGAGCACGAGAACAATAAGATTTGATTCGGATTTGAGTGCAAAAAGTGATTCGAAAGCTGCTATCGTTGAGTTCTTTTAAGAAGCACCCGAGATGCCTCCAATACACTTGAGGCGCTTCTATCAAAGTTGATCTGATTCGAGATGTTTGTTGTTTATCCTCTCCAGGGCACCTCCAATATGTTGAGAGCGCCTCCAATGCTTTGAGCTTATCCTTCAGGATAAGTGCTGGAAACATTGTTCACCCAAGGCACCTTCGTTCATCCGAGGCGCCTCCGTTCACCCGAGACGCTTTCGTTCACGGTAATCTTCTGAAGTTTATAGCTTTTGACTCGAGAGTTGAAATCAAGCTCTGTCCACGCGTGCAGAATTCGAAAATCTACGTATATCCCTATAACACATAGTTAGAAAGATACATGCATGAATAGTTTATATTTGTGACTTAGATCTTATCTAACCACGACCAGGATTTAGTCACGGTTTCAACTTAGAATTCTAAATTGGATCTAAGTTGGACCGATGCCTAACATCCCTAATGGGACTCGGCCTCACTGGATTCACTCCTCCAGTTTACTTACTTTACTTATCAATCGTCGACTTTCTTTCTTGACGTCTGATCTCTTAACCCTACTAGAGCTTCTTGTCAAAATACCCCATATGGACTTCAGCCAGTCGTCTGATCCTCCTTACTTGACTAGACTTTCTACCAGTTATTTGATCCTCTCTGACCCAATTGAACTTCCTGTTAATCGTTTGGTCCTCCCTGACCCGAATGAACTTCTACTTGGTGTTTGGTCTTTTAGATTCGTCAAGTCAATTAGCCTGCACACTTAATTCAAGAGATTAAATAAACAAAAATCTAATTTTAATCTATTATTATTGATCAAAATATGAGTTAGACTATGAATGTAAATTATATCAACACTAACTTATTTGGATCCTCCTCCCCAATTAAGCTAATTAAATATTGTAGAACAGAAAAAATAATAATAAAACAATGGATAATTAATTCTTGCTAGTTTAACAAAACTATTTTATAGAAATGTTTATTTTATAAAATAACTATTCAAAGATTATTTTTGCAATTAAGTATAAAAACATTTATTTTACGAGAACTCACAAGAAATGGAATAGTTTATTACCAACTAAACACACCAGCAAAGGTGAAGGCACCCCATCCATGGAGAATATTTCCTTGATTACTTGAGGATTTCTTTTCTTTCAGACGTTTGGCGTCAATAACAATTTTGCTGAGAAAAAGAGAAAAAAAAAAAAAAACTTAAATCCTCAATCCACATTCAGCTAATCGTACCAACATCAAATACAATAAAAAGATAATCCGACATGAAGCTTCAGCTAATGTGAAATTTTGAGAAAAAAATTATTGTACGAAATTTTGTCTGCTTTATAAGAGGTTGTACCCAACATCAAATACAACACTGATAACAAATGTCATTCACTAGTTATTTCTGAAAGAGGGAAAAAAAACAGAGTTCAATCAATCGGCTGCAAATACTTTGTATTCCAACTGGTAAGCTTTTGTGAAAAAAGAAGGCCAACACAAATACGTCGATAAGATACTGCTAACGGTGGATGCTCCGATAAGCATGTTCATGACGACTATCTGGAGTTGGATTGCCTCCAAAGGTGATGCACCACCCATAATGAGCCCCGTCATTGCACCTGGAAGAGAAATGAGACCCACTGTTTTGGCATTGTCCACAACCGGGGACAGTGCGATCACAAGAGACTTCTTAACTTGCTGATGTGCCGCTTGACGCGGAGTTGCACCGAGAGCCAATGCCGTCTCCACCTAACAAAGAGGTTAAAAAAACCTTCTCTACTTAGCCTAATCTGAATAGAAACTAGCACAATTACACGAGATTTATACAATCTAAACTAACAATCAGGAAAGAACCATATGGTGCTTTAAGTTATGGGGAGAAAAATTATTAAGGGACCAACCAGGTTCTTTTGCACTTTAAGATCTTCCCGTAGCTTCTTCATGGTAACACCGGTGACGGTCATTGCATTACCAACCATCATGCCGGCAACAGGAATGATGTACCTTGGAGTAAAGGGGAAGACATTCAGCACGATAAGCAAGAACATCGTCACTGCTGTACCTGCCAGAATAGAGATTCCAGCTATACATTTCCCTCGCGGTACATGCTTTGCGCGTTGACCGGCTGTATAACCAGCAACAGATACCTACAAATATAAATGCATGACAAACACATTGCAATTTCATTCTAAACATGCGCGATTAATGGTAATTTAAAGTTCAACCCTCATGGGACAGAATTACTATCCTTAAGCTAACCTTGGAAAATATAGCAAGACAGAAACTACTAGGTGGAAATGCTTTACAAGCTTAAGTGATAATTACTTCAATTGAAAATGTATAGATTGTTACAAGGAGAGCCTATACCGGAATCCATAGGTCAAAATTTTCGTAAAACCTTTCATTCGTTGTCTTCTGTACATAACAGCAAAAGTAAGCCACTTTGCCAACATCACAAATAACAAGAGCAGAGAGAAGATGATTCCTTTTTTGACATAGTAAAAGATTATCATGCTAACAGCATGATCCGGGTAGGTTTACCATTGTCAGTGTACGAGTTAATTTGTAGAGAAAGAAGAAGCTGAGGAGAATTCTAGCTTTATATACAGAGATGTGGAGGTGTGTGAATGACTTGACAATTAATCAAGGATGGGTGCCATAGGTACAAATGTTATCGTGCAGCATACAACTGATACTATTTACAGTTGATATTTCGCCTGTGTCTATGCTGTATTGCCGTTGATGTTTTTACTATTACACTGCCGCGAACCCTACAAGAGGTGGTGGACACTAAGTTTGGTCTCCAATAAGTGGAAACATTGCCATGGTAGAGGTTTTGTAAAAATATCAACAATTTGATCACAGACTATTGTCAACTTGCCATACATTCTCATTCAAAGTAAAAAATCAATTTCTATATAGTTTGTATGGGCATACAAAATTAGATTGGCAACTAGATAAGTTGCCCCAATGTTGTTGCGCCAAATCTTGGATACGTTATTGATGGATAGGTGTAGCTCATATAGAAGGGATTGAAGTCAAATGACTTTCGATGTAGCATTGGGATGACCATGTATTCTACCCGAGTGCTAAAAAGAAACATTATAGATTACATTTTGGTGGCCCAAGAGATCGAATTCCTCCCAATAAATATAACAAACCCACAACATTTGTCTTCACCAGAACTAGCCTAATCCACGTCATTATATGCATTTAACCACTTCCCAATGTTGCTTAGGAGGTGCATGAATAAGTCAAAAGATACAATTGAGTATAAAGGCAATATCTAGTGTGTAATGGCGACAATAGAGTGCTCCAATGATGCTCATATATATAAAGATCAAGTAGGGGATTGAAGGATGTTAAAGAGTTACTACCATTAGTGTGGAGATGTGACGTGCTCTATACATTTATGCTCATTTAAGTAACCTAGAGATATATTCACTTTGAGATAGAAGACAGCCTTCTAAATGTGGAAGTAGCTTAATACCAAGGAAGAATCAAATACTAACGAGGTCTTAAATATGAAATTCTTACCTGAGATAACAAAGCAAATCCTTAATACCGTCTTTATCATTCCAGTGATTAAAATGTCACCACCACATAAATAAGGATGTATATCGTGGAGCTAGTAGTGCCACTAAATATGAGAGATGAATCAACTTTAGATTCAGAGCAACCTTAAGTGTATAGCTAATTGGTTAGACGATGAAGTCATGCTCAAAGTGCTTGGCCAAGACCGTAAATAAATTTCTTAAGTTAATAGACATGTGTAGGGTATGGCAAATGAACAAACCCTATGATTGTTTCATAATCTCAACTTGAACTTGACCTGCTTAATAAATGGTCAAAAACTACGAGCTACGTATGACCTCATTTACAGACAAGTTGACCCATTTGAAGGGGAGCCTTAGCGCAATGTTAAAATTGCTGTCATATCACCTTGAAGTCACAAGCTCGAGTCGCGGAAATAGCCTCTTGTAAAATGCAAGATAAGGCTGCGTATAATAGACCTAATGTGATTCGACCTTTCCACGAGACCCGCACTGGCAAGAGTTTCATGCATCGAGCTATCCTTTTTTAGCTGATCCCACCTTAGTGGGATAAGGCTTGATTGTTATTGTTGTTGACCCATTTAATTAAATGAATTGGACAACTTATACACAATTCATGTAGCATAACTCATATAATTAAATAAATCATAAGTCCACATGACGCCATTTAACAAACTCAAATAATACAACTATTATTAATTATACAAATTCTTAAAATTCATATGATTATATATTATAATGTCTATGCTACTATACTATATGTTTATATCTTCTATATTAGATTATATATTTATAACTTATGCAAATTACTACCAAACAACATGTTTACCTTAAACCTAATCCCACAAAATTAGAGATCAAGTTTGTAAATGGGTCGTGTCAATTTTTGTCACCGAATCTGTGATAATATACAAAATGAAAATATACAGATCATTGCGAACTGAAAGAATATCTAGATGAATTGAGAAACAATTGGAGACAAATCAAAATAGAAGCTTCATGCTTGCGACCAACATAACAAGTCATCTACAGCTTAAAAAATCAAAAACATCGTTTGCTATATAGCACCAAATGAACATTGACTTTGATACCATGCAAAATAAGATGATTGTGGAGTCATTTTTTTTAATATGTTAAAGTGATCATACACGATATGCTATTTCATAGAGATGATGGGATAACATAAAAGCAAATACATATGTGGTAGTACACTATAAGAAAATATATATCACTACAAGTTTGAAAATTTAGGAGGCGAATCAAGAAACAATCAAAGATAACAAAACAAAATACATGCAAATCAGTAAGAGATCAACAGGATTATTAAACATTCTCTTTAATCTAAATAGAGCAGAAGCTGCAGCCAACGTTATTATAATTAATTTCAGGTGCAAAGTCAAGAATAGGAGCTAACTAAGGATAAACAACAGCTACGGGGATTCAAGCAGACTCTTTGGAAAGCTGCCCAATGAAAGGAAACAAATGAGTCTCTTGGTCGGGAATCTGTCAAAGAACTTCAGTTCATATTATAAGAAACTCTTGATCTTCTCATTCCGTCTCCTGTTGGTTGAGACTTCAACATACAAAGACTTAATACACTCGTGCATTGGTTGAGCTACAATGCTACAAAAGAGTAAGAAGTCTTAGTTGCTTCACTCTATAGTAAACAGCTTCCAACTACAGCCTTTGATCTGAATTGCCTTGCTTTTTGAGTAGTTTGTAGTATTGTGTCATAAACTCTTTTATAATTCCTCCCTTTTCGTTCCTCTCTTATGAGCTATCTGTTCCTCAACAGTTTAGTCAAGTTCCTTCCTATTGAAGGATCTCTTTGATCTAAATAGTGGTCTTGATCATGGTTTGAAATTTTGTACCATACCAAGTAAAATGGTAGAAACATATTGCTCAAATAAATTACTAAAACTTGATACCACTTGGCATAGACAATGTATCCTTCCTATGCTTCATCTCCTTCTTCCCTCAACATTCAATCGATCACTGACACCATGCATCGGAACATCGGCACAATATCGAAATAATATTGTTCCAGTCAAATACCGAAACTCCGACATGACTTAGGATTTGGAACCTTGGTCCTAATTAACTTTTACAAAAGCATATAATTATTTTTTAATGGTTGAAAGCAAGTAGTGACCTTAAGGTAATTTTCTCTACGTGTTGAAAATTTTACTCCAATTTAAAAATTAAGATAATGTTTTATGTGAATCTAATTTTTCAAAGATAGCCTCTAGAGGCAAATGAAAGTGAATTGTACACAAGGATGAAAGATGTTGATATTATACTCTGATTTGGCTTAAAATATAGGGTTGTCTTATATGGATCCAATTCTTCAAAATAGCCTACAGAGGCAAATGAAATGAATAGTATATAAGGATGAAAGATTTTGATATTATACTCTGATTTAACTTAAGATAAAAGGTTGTTTTATATGGATCCAATTCTTCAAAAATAGCCTATAGAGGCAATATAAATTGTATATAAGGATGAAAGATGTTGATATTTCTTCTCTAAAGGTAAAAAGGAATGCCACAAGGAGAACTATTTGAAAGCATAAAAGGTATAGGCCTTGCTTGAAAAAATAATGCCATGATGAATGCTAAGAATTTGGCTTTAGAATGGTGAAAGCAAGTGTTTGGGTATATCAGTGTTATTTAGCTCAAATAACCCTCTTTTTAGACTATGAATTAGACAGGACTGACATAAAGGTCCCTTCATGTATTTTTTAGTTTTTTATTTTTTGGTAATCCATGTATCCCGTTCGATCCGACTAATCCTGAAGGTTATCAGTTCGATTCCACGGATCGGCCAATGTGGTAAATTGGGAAGAGCAGATGAGTTCCGGTGGACAACCCAACGTCACAGTTGGGTTTGGGTGAGATTTGAACCTTCATTGCCTAGGGAGCTCGTCCCACCTCTTACCATCGCACCAAAGCCCCGGGGACAAGGTCTCTTCATGTATGATCATATGAAAGGGTGCTTTTTTGTTCATGTATGAATCTTAAAATTGCTCTGTACAAACCTTAAAGCACTATTTATTTTGTTTCATAACTCCTAGGTGATATAAATTATATTATAGGTGCTATCAAATTATATAATAGTTGTCACCAAATTGTATTTTAGGTGGTACTAAAATATATCTTATATGTTACCAAGTCGTATTATCAAATATATTTTAAAAGACATCAAATCTACCTTCCCAAAAAGGACTGAATTTCCACTCAAACCGGAAAACAACAAGATACAGAAGAGTACCATGAATAAGTAAGCGAGGATGATCCAGGCGGTGTTCTTCTGGGCAAAGATGAACTGGAGGACGAAGCCGATGATAGATAGCTGGAGGAAGGCGCGGGCGATGGCGTAGATCATCTCGCCCTCGAGCTTGAGCTTCTGGGCGAAGGAGAGAGCGACGGCCATCAGCACCACCGACAGCGCCGCCACCGGCTTCAGCATCCCCTGCAGGAAGTCCACCCAGAACGACGCGTCCGACGGATCCATCGCCACCGTCACCCCGCGAAGTAAGAGTAGAAGAAGGAACTGACAGTAGGAGAGAATCGAGAGATCGCAGGGGAGCCTGCAGTCCACGTTGCCTTATAGGGGAGGGAGGAGAGAGGGAATAAAGCGGGGGTGGTGGATAGTGGCATATAGAGAGAGAGCGCGAGAGCGAAGGAGGTGGTATGTGGGCGAGGGCGTTTCCCAGGGAAGGGATCACCTCGTCGCGTCCTCTACGACTCACCCATCATTTCTCTCTCGGTTTTTCGTTTCAAGTGTACGTTTACATCAGACAAATGTCCCAACGTTCTCGGATTTGTATATTTCTAACTTTATTGTGGCATAAAGGCGAAACGTTTGTCCTCAGCGCCTCCGTCAGTCTGTCCTAGGATCAACACGGAGGAGGTAAATCACGAGGACTAGTCTAGCCAGCCCGAACAGTGACTAGTACATAATGGGGGAAAATTGAAAGATTGGGACGCGGTAAATTTAAAACTTTATTGTACGTACGGATGAGCAATCAGTTAATAAATTAATTTTAAACTCATCAAAATTTACTATAAAAATTAAATAAATCATATTAATAAAAAATTAATTAATTAATTATCAAACTAACCCATGAATGAAATAATTAAAAATATTTTTATAAGAAATAAATTTTCAAAAAAAACAAATTCAACTTCCGAATTCAATATTCGATTTAATCCATCTATCCTTACAATAATAATCAATTTAATTAAAAAATAACCACTCGTAGTTTTTTAATGGAGTTACGTTGGATAAAATAAAAAAATATGAAAAAGAAAATAAAAAAAGCCGACGGCGACCGGACAATTTGCTTGGCGTTTTCTAATCTCCCTGGAGATGGAAGCTTTTTGTCAAACCGGATGGATTAGATCTAAAGGAAGTGACGAAGGAACCGATATGATGATGGTGACAAACCAAAGAAATATACTCAAGTAGAGCAAAAGTTATTTGCAATCTTTAAGACGTCGAGATTTAGATGATGGTGACAAACTAAAGAAAGATTCAAACAGCTGCATGTCTGCATTCATGTTGGAGAATAAATAAATAAGAAGGTAAAAAAAAAATTAACCATATTAAATTTATTATACACCATCTTATTTAACTTACAAGTGATTATTTCTGCGATTTAAACTTGTGATTATGAAGTCATATAGTAACAACTTTGTCGGAAAATAAACAAATGTTAGATGCTTAAATTAAAATATCTGTGTTTGTGAATTCAAGAATAAGGAGCGGTATTTTGTAGCAAAAGGTGATTACACTCATCTTAGATGACGCTCACAATCCGTCCTAAGGCTATGTGATAGGAGATAAATTACAAGATTAACTTATAACCAACTACCAAGTGGCTAAGGGATGGGAGGAGTTTTTTTCTTGAGGACATACGTCTGTCGGGAATTGATCTCTGCCTCATTATAATAAATATGTCACCCAATAACTAACTGGACACCCGTGGAAACAAATCAGGAGCGGTATTTGAAAAGTTTGCAAAAGGTGAACAAACATGCTGAAGGAGTGTATGAGAGAGGCGAATTAACAAAATCATTGGAGGAAAAGTGTCGAAGTCATTTGCAAGTAAGAAGAAGGCTTCGTCGACAATCGAGATACCGGCGTAGGACAAGGCAAGGTTGGCAAGAAGCACAACCGAACCTTCCTCCACCCCAATCTGGACGGACTGAACAGACTGGTCAAAATCTGCGTGGAGCTGAGGAAGTGGTTGTGACGAACATGAATCAATTGGTCATCGTTGAGGCGAACCCCATTCCGATTGCAGTGGAGTTGCCTCCCGGCCAAGAGGAGCATGTAGGCAATGAAGATGCTATGAATGAAGAGGCTGAGCAAAATTTTGGCAACCAAAATGGAGTGGACAGCGAGGGAATGCAGATGCAGTGTTGGGTGCACAGGCGGTCAACATATTGTCTACTTCTGGAAGTACATTGGAGACATCAGCAACCCGGGGGTACAAGGGACGATGGTGGCCTCTTCATCATCATCTTCGACCACGACATCGAGCAATGGAGTAGTGAGTAAGGACACTGCAGGAGGTAGATGCAAAGCGATCGATAATTACAGGTGCGAGCAGCCCGCAACGGTGGCAAATAAAAGTGGCCGCTTGGAACATAAGGGGTTTCCACAAGCCCCTAAAGCATGGAGGGATTCATCACCTCCTCAAACACAAAGGTATTCAAGTCATGGCACTCCTTGAGACAAAGCTTACTGAATTGTCTCTAGAACCAATTATGAGAAGGCGGTTTGCAGGTATGAGAGAAACTAACAACTTTGGTTTGTCTAATCATGGTCATTTTGTGCTATCGTGGGATGTGCAACGGGTTTCTTTAGATGTGATAATCGTGGAGGAGCAATATGCACATTGCCGCATTACAGGAAGGAGTTTTCTTGTCACCTTTGTATATGATCTTTATGGAGCTCTCTCACGGCATTGGGGTAGGTTATTTCTGAACTTTGGCTTATTATGGGGGATTTCAACTCGATCTTGACGGTTCAAGACAAGGAGGATGGACAACCGGTCAACAACTATGAGATTCGTGACCTTGAGCAGTTTGTGCATGTTAACAGATTGATGGATCTTCGCTCAATTGGATGTAAGTTGACATGGACAAATGGTATAGTGGCTTCCAAGCTTGATAGGGCTCTAGTCAATTCACATTGGCTATTAGCGGATTATGAAAGCTATGCGGAACACCCGGATGTCTTTCCGATCACTCGTGTGGTATTGTATCTACTCTCACAAGAGAGAAGGGGTTGAATAGGTCCTTCAAGTTCTTCAATATGTGGAATTGCACGAAGGATTCCAAGACTTGGTGGCAAACTCTTGGGAGGAGCCGGTTGTGGGGAAGGCACAATATGTTCTCAAGATGAAAATCACAAGATTGAAATACAAACCGAGAATTCTAGATAAGTAACATTATCAACACATTTTGGAGCAAGCGGCAAGAGCAAAGGAAGCGTTAGAGGAGGCCCAAAAGGGGCTCTTGTCTGGAGATGATCCATCAAGTGATTATGAGGCTATAAGGAAGAAGGCTACCCTTCTTGCGGAAGCGGAGAAAATGTTCTATCAACAAAGAGCCAAAAGTGTGTACTTGAAGATCACCGACAAATATACCAAATTCTTTCACGATTTGGTGAAGCGCAACAACAAGCAAAACGCCATCTTAACACTTATAAAACAGTCCGGGGAGCAAACATCAAGTATGGAGGAGGTTGCTAATGAATTTGTGCGGTATTATCAGCGGTTATTGGGCACCAAAGAGTCGTGTACATCACTAGACAACAGCTCCATTTCTGGCCTGAAGTTATCGGAAGAGCGGTGGACTGATTTGATTGAGCCGGTTACCACGGAGGAGATCCGGGCTGCACTCTTTGTTATTGGGAGTGATAAGGCCCTTAGACCCGATGGTTATAGTGTCAAGTTCTTTACTTCGGCATGGGATATGGTAGGGGTGAATGTAGTCGCTTCTGTCAAGGAATTTTTCCAACACAATAAACTTCTCGAGCAATGGAATTACACGTTGATTGCTTTGATACCCAAATTTGATCATTCCCCTCAAGTCTCAGATTTTTGGCCTATATCTTGTTGTAACATCTTCTATAAGATCATTTCGAAGATATTGGCGGGTCCGCTAGCAAAGTTAATGGATAGTTTGTTGAGTCAAGCTCAATCCACTTTTATTTGAGACCGATACATTGGAGAAAACATCAACCTTGCTCAAGAGTTATTAAGAAAGTATGCTCACAAAATGATATCACTGAGATATATGATCAAAGTGGATCTACAGAAGGCATTTGACAATGTGGATTGAGATTTTCTTATGTCAACGCTTGTTGGTTATGACTTTCCCCAACGATACCAAGAATGGATTAGAGAATACGTCACAACGATCTCCTATTTGTTAAGCATCAATGGGAGCATTCATGGATTCTCTGGAGGAAGGAGAGGGTTGAGGCAAGGGGACCCTTTATCCCCATTGCTATCCGGCCTTGTGTTGGAGGTATTCTCTAGGTTATTGAAGGAAGCATCAAGGCATCCCCGGTTTCACTTCCACCCAATGTGTGAAGAAGTTCAACTCACTCATTTAGTGTATGCGGATGATTTATTGATATTCACAAGAGTCGACACTTCTAACATTAAAATATTGGCGGATGTACTAGAAGACTTTGGCAATAAAGCGAGGCTACGGGCCAATCCTCTAAAGTCTAACATCTATATGGCCGGAGTAGATGATCATACTCGGCAATGGATTCTAGAAGCCACTGAATTTCAGCAAGGTAGCTTTCCATTTCGTTATCTTAGTATCCCTCTAGCCACGGAGGCGCTTCATATTGCAAAATATGGCTCACTACTCGGTGCAGTTTCAAAGAAAGTTGTACCTTGGCCAAAGCACACGTTATCATATGTCAGTCGGCTAGAGTTGGTGAGATCAATTTTACAAGCAATAGAATTTTATTGGTTATCCATTCTTCCGATGCCAAGTGGGGTTATTGATAAGTTATATGGTCTTTGTCGATCCTTTGTTTGGTCCACCAAACATCCTCCAATCTCTTAGGCTACATTATGTCGACCGAAGGATGAAGGAGGTTATGGACTTTGGGATTTGCATGCATGGTACAATGCACTCTTATGTTGAACTCTATGGAACATCGAAAATAAGACGGACTCTTTGTCAGTAAGATGGGTTCACCATCATTACATCAAAGGTGTAAATTTTTGGCAATGGAAGAGCAAGCTTCAGTTTTTGGCAATGGAAGAGCAAGCTTCAATGAATGGATCAATTAAACTATTGTGCTAATGTTAGGATATTCCCTGTAAGGAACGCGTTGCAGGATCTGACTGTAACGTCTCGGCAAAGACCACTATATCTCCATGAGAACTCAGGTGTAGTGCTAAATATGCAAGAGTTCGCGTTGCAGGGTCCGACTGTAACGTCTTGGCAAGCACCGCTACATCTCCATGAGAACTCGGGTGTAGTGTTAAATAGGCAAGAGTTCTCATACCATAGGTTGGATAAGAACAAATATTATAAGAAAATTAATACTCTAAGATTTGGAACATGAAACATAGGAACCCTCACTGATAAATCAATGGAGGTAGTAGATACGATGATTATGAGAAGAATTAGTATTTTGTGTGTACAAGAAATAAAATAGGTAGGCGAGAAGACAAAGATGATAGAGAACTCAGATTTTAAGTTATGGTACACAGGAAAGTGTAAAACAAAAAATGGAGTGAGTATTGTTGTAGATAGTTCGTTAAAGAATGAAGTTATACGAGTAGATAGAAAAGAGGATAGAATTATAGCTCTCAAGATAATAGTGGCAAAAGAAACTATAAACGTAATTAGCGTATATACATCCCAAGTAGGATTAGATGAAGCTACCAAATTCAGATTTTAGGACGATCTAGATAAAATATTATAAAATATTTCGTTAAATGAAATGATTTTTATAGGAGACGACCTAAATGGGTATGTCGGAGTAAAACATGAGGAATATGAGAGGGTACATGGAGGTTATGGGTTTGGAACGAGAAATGGAGAAAGAAAAACTATATTGGATTTTGCCATAGCATATGACCTTATATTAGCTAATACATATTTTAAGAAAAGAGAACAACACTTGGTCACGTTTAAAAGCGAGAATAATAAATCGCAAATTGATTTTATTATGGTTAGGAAAAGGGATAGAAAGATTTGTAAAGATTGCAAGGTCATCCCTATGGTTCTAAGCAAAGAATTATTGTTCGTATATGGTGTTATTTTTGTTCGTGGGGATGTGCTCCGCCATAGTCCATTGTTCGCATTGAGCTTTCAGGGTATCATACTTGTAATGGTTGAGGTCTAAATGTACTTGTTCTGCTGGATTCAGCAGAATTCATGAGGTTGACTTCTGTATATTGTTTTTTTAGTAATTATATTTTGGTTTTCATCAAAATATAATTCTCAATCCTTGTCTAGCTTTTGTTGTTGTTTTTCAAAGTATTCAAGTTCTATAAGGTCTCTAGGGGTTAAGTGGATTGCCATTTCTGCGGGTATATATACGAATTCATCTAAGTCATCGAAAAATCCTTGTGGTAATGGGTACTCTATCTCTGGTTGTGGTTGATCTAATGTAGTGGCTTTTTCTATATTCATTAGATTAACATTATTATCT